>JANAVB010024600.1:9944262-10384548 GCA_029216955.1 Iris pallida | reverse complement strand
TATAGTATATATATCTATATAGAGGATATATATATATATATATATATAATCATATTATATATATCTATCGATAATATATATATATATATATATAGATATATATATATATATATATATATATATTCCTATATATATATATAATATAAGGAATTTTGCAATAAGGTCCCTAGAGTCTAGGATTTTACAGTTAGGTCCCTAACTATGACGGAATGCAATAATAATTTGTATCCCGCACTTAAATAATTAATTAATTACTAAACTACCACTGAAACAATTTAAGTATTTACAAACTGTTATTAAAAATTTTAGTTAATTACAAAACTATATTAAAATATTCTAATAAATTGCAAAATGGTATTTTAGTTATTAAAACTCATTTAAAAATTATTTTAAAAAATTATAGAAAAATTTCTAAAATTATATTAAATTATTTTAAGGCTAAATATGTCATTAGAAATTAATTAACACTAATTAAATCAAAATTGAAAATCAGGACTGACAAGTCTTCCCTCCTTGAAAAATTTCGTCCTCGAAATTCACAAGGATTGAAGACCCTATAATTTTCTAACATAGCAAGCAATGCAACAATTGACTAAGGCTACGATCGAAACTAATGTGGCATCCACCACTCGATTATAATTTAGTGATATTTTTTTCATTTTTAATTGAATAATTTATATTTAATGTTCTAGGAATTTTTAAGAATTTTCTGGAATTATTTTGATTATTAAATATTGGGAAAACCTATTTTCTAGAACTTCTAGAATTTATTGTGGTAGCCTAATAGCAAATATTGACCCCAAATATTTTTATAGGCTTCATTATACTATTTTATATTTTATAGAAATTTTTCATAATTTTTGGCAATATTTAAGTATTTATTTATTAGGGTTTATATATTTTTAAAGGCTTCCAATATTTATTATGAGGTCATTTGGGATTAATATGAGACTAAGTATTTTTATTCTGGCTCTAGGAGTTTAATTATAATTTCTATAATTTTCTACGATTTTTTTAGAATTTTTAGAAATTTATTTGAATTTATTTGGGTTTAATTTAATTTATAAATCAGTTTCTGAAAATAAATACCTTGTCAGCGCACAGTCAGCGCTTAGGGGGCCCACGCATCAGCCACTTGGGCCGACCGAGTGGGGCCCGCCTGTCAGTCAGCCACGTGCTGACTGTGCTTTTATTTGGAGCCACGGCTCCTTAGCCGACAAGATCGGCTTAGCCCCAAGCAGCCTCGCCATCCAGCCGTCCATTTATTTGAGCGGGCTCAACGGGATGGCGACACGTGGCTAGCCGCCCACTGACCCGAGCTGAGCTGCCATATATAAATATATATATATATATATTCTTTTCGGATTTCGAGAAACCCTAGATTAATTAGCAGCCGACTTTTGTGGTTTTGATCCCGGTGATCCCCCGACTTCCTGAGGTGATTCCCGGCAACTCCGACCTCCTTTTTGTGTGCTGTTTTTTTGTTGGATTCATATCAAGGTAAACTCTCTGACTATGTAATTTATTTTCGTAATTTATGAACCTAATTTTTGAAAAATTCGTAGAGTGTCGGTTGTCTGAAATTTGACACGTTTCGGTGTTTTCGAGATTCCGGGAGAACTAGAAATCGAAATCACGAACGTTTGAAGTTTCGGAAAGCTAACACAGAGCTCTATGACATCTTTTCCCAGAAATTATTTCATTCATATATTATTTTATTTATTCTGTTGAACTCAGAACTGATCGTTTGATCCCCGTTTTGGCCACGATTAGCCATAACAGCGATATCTTTTGACCAAAGCGTGATTTTACGGCACGGTCGATTCCAGTACACTCGTGGCATCTACCAAGGTGTACTTTCAAAATCTAGAGTTTATAGCGTTTGACCAAAAAGTCAAACGACACGTCTCGATTTGCGTGCCATGGTTTCCGAAATTGGAAAACACGACTTTTGATGCCAAACTTGCATATTTAGATTATATTCAGATTATTATTAGGTTAAATTAGGTTTTTAAGTAAATTATTACAGAATTAATTATTATTAGATTAGTAACCCAACTAGCCACTATTTAGAACTAGAACATTAGAATTAATTTGTGGTTTTCGTGCACTGTTCGTGGTGCGATGTATGTTATAGGTTGACAGTTCTAGATCGGCTCTTCCTCATCCTCAACTTGTGGCTACGGTTTGTGCAAGGATTCAGGCAAGTACAGTATTGCATTTATGTTTAGTTCATTATAATGTTTACTCCATAGTTTTCTTGTTTGATATCCCGTTGAATCATTGCTTGATATCCCATTGAGACACGATTGTGACACTATAGTTATCGTATTCTTCTTAGCGTATCATTGACCGTTTTTGATTGTTAGAGAGTCAGAAGGGGAAATACTCGATAAATACGTGAACAAACCCAATTACGTTACCGAATGATAGCTAAGTTATACACACACACGTATGAGTTAGCCGTACCAATTACTGAATGATAGCCATCGTATGATGTGCCCTATTAGCCCAGCCAGTTCACGTATTTGAAGGTATTTCACACACACAGTGGTTTCTATCTTTTTCTTTATCTAGTTCATTATCTTGCCAGTTAATATCCTGCTAGTTTACATCTTGCCAGTTTACTTTTGTCACTTCATATCCTGTTAGTTCTTGTCATGCTAGTTCTTTTATATTCTTTACCTTCATGATTTCTCGCTTGTTCTAACTTATTTTGGACTAACAACATTAATTACAATATGGTTGTACTCTGCTCCTTTCCTTATTGGATCGTTGTTGTAGGTGAGGGAGAGTATCTCTAGCACTTCATGTTATGGACCAGCAGTGGGTAGTGCTGACTTTGTTGGTACCGAGACTCAGGAGCCATGGATGATCTCTGGAGGGATCTAGATTTACCTTTATGCATGTCTTAGTTTATTTCTTAGATGGATCATTTTGTTCATGGATGGACGATATTTTATTGTTCTGGATTTTAGTCTCTTTGTCATTTGATTTGGATACTATTATTTCATTATCTATCGTACTTTTATTCTCCTTGGTTTGTGTCACTGCTGAGTACGATTCATATTTGTGTTCTATTGTATATGTGGAGGATGTTATTGTGTGTACTAGATAGCGTTCTACCGCCGATACCGCGACGTAGGCTGGGCTTGGACACGAACTCGTACTCGGTTATTCGGGAGCGGGTCGTGACAAGTTTTTACGGTGGCCCATGCATGTCCGTTTTCGCAAAGACTGCGAACTCGTGGTAGTACTTAAGTTAGTCGTACTACTGCGAGCCTGCGAATAGGATTAGATTTTAAGGACATCCATCCACGTGTTTGATTATTGATCTCCACCTTTGACTTTAACCTTTCTTGATTTGTATCCTGCTTCAATCTTTCCTGCCGTTTAATGCTTTTCTTTTAGTGCAGCTAATGGATTCTCAAGACAGGAGTAACGCTTTCCTGAACACCCCACCGGCTACAGGAGGATTCTTCTCGTACATGACCCCGCCGACACAGGGAGGCCAGCTTACTCATAAGGGCGACCCGGTTCAAACTGCAATACTCGAGATTTCGCAGAGATGACTTTCCTCCACCAGCACCCTTCCATCAGCCTGTACCCTTCCAGCCAGCATATGTTCCACATCCAGCACCTACCATGCACCCTGCACCAGCGACGTATCCAACGCCTGCCATGTACCCAGCACATGTTCTGCCTCCGCCACCTCCGCTGGACAACGCCATGCTTCTCGGGATCTTCCAGCAGATGATGACTTCTCAAACACGACAGGCTGACGACTTCCGCGATACCTTGAGAGAGGTTCTCCAGACTAGGGACGCTCCATAGTCCGCGCCTTGGAACTTCAAGAATTTTACGGACCTTAGGCCCAGAGAATTCAAAGGAACGGAAGGGATTCTCTACGCGGATGAGTGGTTAGAGAACGTAGACCGCAACCTTCGGAGGGCTCGAGTTTCCTGAAGACCTGAAGGTTGAGAATGCCAGCATGCAGCTTTACGACATCGCCGGCACATGGTACAGAGACGAGCCTCGGTTCACCGCGCCAGACGTAACTTGGGAAGAGTTCAAGGAGCTGTTCAAGACGAATTTCTTCCCTGAAGCAGCCCGTGAAGAGTTGGAGAACGAGTTCGAGAGCCTGGAACAAGGCAACCTCTCCGTCGACGAATACACCGCAGAGTTCTTCCCGCCTCAGTCGCTTTGCAGACGCCATGACCCCTGTAGCCAAAGCCAAGAAGTTCAGGAAAGGACTTTCATATGAAATTCGCATCGCCATCGCCACCAGCCAGGCTACAACTTACGAGAAGATCTTGAAGATCGCACAGGCGGTAGAAACAGAATTAAAGCGTAAGCAAAAGAGAGATAGAGACACAAATGGAGGACTTAACAACCAATCGAGATCGGCAAAATGTCCCAATATTTTGGAGGAGATTTCACTCCAGCACTATCACTAACAGCCTCATTCCCTACAACAGCAAAATCAGATCCAGCCAATTATTATATGCTCCTACTGTCGGGGGCCAGGTCATTATTTTGATCACTGTCGCAAAAGGTTACGACAATGCTTATCGTGCGGATCAGCTACGCACCAAGTGAAGGAATGTCCAACATTATTTATTCGTCAAGGCCAAACACCTACTCAGGAAGGACAAGGAGGACTGTAGCAGCAAGGACAAGATCAAGCATTTGTAGCGGTGACCCGACCTGCGGGTATATGTAGTTAACTAAGTTCCTTAAAGGCTTCCCATAGTTATAGTTAGCATGTATGCTTGGTTAATGCTATATTAGTAATCTTAGATTTTTTTCATATTTCCATGATATAGACTATGAATTATTTTAGAGTTTCCTGTAGAAGTTATATGGTATGATCCGTTGATTTTTGAGGACAAAATATTTTTAAGGGGGATATTATGTGGCATCCGCCACCCGATTATAATTTAGTGATATTTTTTTTTCATTTTTAATTGAATAATTTATATTTAATGTTCTAGGAATTTTTAGGAATTTTTGAAATTATTTTGATTATTAAATATTGGGAAAAACCTATTTTCTAGGACTTCTAGAATTTATTGTGGTAGCCTAATAGCAAATATTGACCCCAAATATTTTTCTAGGCTTCATTATACTATTTTATATTTTATAGAATTTTTTCATAATTTTTGGCAATATTTAAGTATTTATTTATTAGGGTTTATATATTTTTAAAGGCTTCCAATATTTATTATGAGGTCATTTGGGATTAATATAAGACTAAGTATTTTTATTCTGGCTCTAGGAGTTTAATTATAATTTCTATAATTTTCTACAATTTTTTAGAATTTTTAGGAATTTATTTGAATTTATTTGGGTTTAATTTAATTTATAAATCAGTTTCTGAAAATAAATACCCTGTCAGCGCACAGTCAGCGCTTAGGGGGCCCACGCGTTAGCCACTTGGGCCGACCGAGCGAGGCCCGCCTGTCAGTCAGCCACGTGCTGACTGTGCTTTTATTTGGAGCCACGGCTCCTTAGCCGACCAGGTCGGCTTAGCCCCAAGCAGCCTCGCCATCCAGCCGTCCATTTATTTGAGCGGGCTCAACGGGATGGTGACACATGGCTAGCCGCCCACTGACCTGAGCTGAGCCGCCATATATAAATATATATATATTCTTTTCGGATTTCGAGAAACCCTAGATCAATTAGCAGCCGACTTTTGTGGTTTTGATCCCGGTGATCCCCCAACTTCCTGAGGTGATTTCCGGCAACTCCGACCTCCTTTTTGTGCGCCGTTTTTTTTGTTGGATTCGTATCGAGGTAAACTTTCTAACTATGTAATTTATTTTTGTAATTTCTAACCTAAATTTTTGGAAAATTCGTAGAGTGTCGGTTGTCCGAAATTTGACACGTTTCGGTGTTTTCGAGATTTCGGGAGAACCAGAAATCAAAATCACGAACCGTTTGAAGTTTCGGAAAGCTAACACAGAGCTCTACGACATCTATTTTTCCCAGAAATTATTTCAGTTCATATATTATTTTATTTATTCTGTTGAACTCAGAACTGATCGTTTGATCCCCATTTTGGTCACGATTAGCCATAACGGCGATATCTTTTGACCAAAGCGTGATTTTGCGGCACGGTCGATTCCAGCACACTCGTGGCACTGAAATCTATAAAGTTGCACTTTCAAAATCTAGAGTTCATAGTGTTTGACCAAAAAGTCAAATGATACGTCTCGATTTGCGTGCCATGATTTCCGAAATTGGGAAACACGACTTTTGATGGCCAAACTTGTATATTTAGATTATATTCAGATTATTATTAGCTTAAATTAGGTTTTTAAGTGAATTATTACATAATTAATTATTATTAGATTAGTAACCCAACTAGCCACTATTTAGAACTAGAACATTAGAATTAATTTGTGGTTTTCGTGCACTGTTCGTGGTGCGATGTATGTTATAGGTTGACAGTTCTAGATTGGCTCTTCCCTTATCCTCAACTTGTGGCTACGGTTTGTGCAAGGATTCAGGCAAGTACAGTATTGCATTTATGTTTTAGTTCATTATAATGTTTACTCCATAGTTTTCTTGTTTGATATCCCGTTGAATCATTGCTTGATATCCCATTGAGACACGATTGTGACACTATAGTTATCGTATTCTTCTTAGCGTATCATTGACCGTTTTTGATTGTTAGAGAGTCAGAAGGGGAAATACTCGATAAATACGTGAACAAACCCAATTACGTTACCGAATGATAGCTAAGTTATACACACACATGTATGAGTTAGCCGTACCAATTACTGAATGATAGCCATCGTATGATATGCCCTATTAGCCCAGCCATTCACGTATTTGAAGGTATTTCACACACACAGTGGTTTCTATCTTTTCCTTTATCTAGTTCATTATCTTGCCAGTTCATATCCTGCTAGTTTACATCTTGCCAGTTTACTTTTGTCACTTCATATCCTGTTAGTTCTTGTCATGCTTAGTTCTTTTTACATTCTTTACCTTCATGATTTTTCGCTTGTTCTAACTTATTTTGGACTAACAACATTAATTGCAATATGGTTGTACTCTGCTCCTTTCCTGATTAGATCATTGTTGTAGGTGAGGGAGAGTATCTCTAGCACTTCATGTTATGGACCAGCAGTGGGTAGTGCTGACTTTGTTGGTACCGAGACTCAGGAGCCATGGATGATCTCTGGAGGGATCTAGATTTACCTTTATGCATGTCTTAGTTTATTTCTTAGATGGATCATTTTGTTCATGGATGGACGATATTTTATTGTTCTGGATTTTAGTCTCTTTGTCATTTGATCTGGATACTATTATTTCATTATCTATCGTACTTTTATTCTCCTTGGTTTGTGTCACTGCTGAGTACGATTCGTATTTGTATTCTATTGTATATGTGGAGGATGTTATTGTATGTACTAGACAGCGTTCTACCGCCGATACCGCGGCGTAGGCTGGACTTGGACACGAACTCGTACTCGGTTATTCGGGAGAGGGTCGTGACAACTAACCTCTAAGGTATCAAGCGGGAATGGGTGGTTCCCTCGCAGCGGTTGGATCGAACAAGTAAGGGTATCTCTCCCTCATGTCCGACTCCCTCTTCCAAGTAGATTCACCCGGAGAGTGACGGCTCCAAGCTACTCGTACTAAGGGTATAACCTTGTTCCTCAGCCTCTTCTCTCTCATGTCTAATATCTCCACTGGCTGCTCAGAAACTGCAAGGCTCGGTCCGATCTCCAACTCTAAATGATCTAGCATATGACTGGGGTCCGAACATATCTCCTTAGCTGAGATACGTGAAAGACATCATGAACTCCTACTAGGTTGGGTGGAAGTGCAACCCTGTAAGCTACCTCTCCAATCCTGCCAAGTATCTCGAACGGCCCGATGTATCTGGGGCTCAGCTTCCCTCCTCGTCCGAACCGAATCGTCCCTCTAGTAGGTGATATCTTCACTAGCACCATATCACCGTCTAGCGAACTCCATCAGTCTGCGACTAGCATCGGCCCAGTATTTCTGCCTGTCCTGAGCTATTCTGAGGCTGTCTCTGATCATACTCGACCTTCTCTGCTGCATCCGTGATCATCTCTAGCCCAAGCATAACTCTGTCTCCAATATCATCCCAAAAGAGCGGTGTGCGGCATCGTCGTCCATATAGTGCCTCGAAAGGAAACATACCGATGCTGGCTTGGTAGCTGTTGTTGTATGAAAACTCTACCAAGTACAGATGGGCTCTCCCATGATCCGCCAAAGTCCAGTACGCAGGTCCTCAGCATATCCTCTAGTGTCTGTATCGTCCTCTCGGACTGTCCATCTGTCTGCGGGTGGTACGCCGTACTGAATTTGAGCCGACTGCCCAACTCCTCCTGCAAGCTCTCCAATAGTGGGACGTGAATCTGCTGTCTCTATCCGACACGATGCTCACGGGTACTCCGTGCAAGCAAACTATCTACTGTATGTATAACTCCGCCAACTTCTCGGTAGGAAAGCCCCACCTTGAAGGGTATGAAGTGTGCACACTTTGTCAGCCTGTCTACGATGACCCAGATGGCATCTTTCCCTCCTTGGGAATGAGAAAGCCCTGAGACGAAGTCCATCGTAATGTGTTCCCACTTCACTCGGGAATGGGTAACGGCTGTAATAGACCAGCTGGCCTCTGGCGCTCCGCCTTGACCTGCTGGCAAACTAGGCATCTCGAAATGAAACATGATACATCTCTCTTCATCCCGTGCCACCAAAGATGTTTTCGCAAGTCACGGTACATCTTGTTAGCACCCGGGTGAATAGAATATATCGATCGGTGCACCTCCTGCAAGACTGCCTCTATCAGCTCTCCCTTCGGCACACACAATCGACAACCATGCCTCAAGGATCCATCCTCTGCTACAGTGAAGTCATCCAGCAATCCAGCTAAAGCCTGGCTCGAAGTCTGTGAAGGCTCTCATCTGTAGACTGTGCCTCCCTGATCTGCTCCATCAACCTGACTGAATGTCAAGCGCCATCATCTGTATCACTGATCCTGGCCGAACTATCTCGATACCGAGCTTCTACAGATCTTCCCGTAAATGCCGATCTATCATCAGATACCATGCCATCGGATGCCTACTCAGCGCATCCGCCACCACATTTGCCATCTCGGGGTGATACTATAAATCGATGTCGAAGTCCTTTATCAACTCCAACCATCGTCTTTGCCTCATGTTCAGCTCTTTCTACATGAACACATACTTCAAGCTCTTGTGGTTGGTAAAGATTTCCACACGCTCTCCGTATAAGTAATGTTTCCATAACTTGAATGCAAAGATCACCGCAGCTAACTCTAGGTTATGGATAATATAGTTCCGCTTATGAGTCCGTAATTGCCTAGATGTATAAGCAATCACTTTTCCATGCTGCTGTAGGACACATCCTAGCCCCTTTTCCGAAGCATCGCTGTATATGGTGAAACCTCCAGAACCTGAAGGTAATGTCAGAACTAGAGCGGTCGTCAGCCTCCTCTTCAGCTCCTCAAATGCTGCCTGGCAATCCTCTGAACAGATGTACTCTGCATCCTTCCGCGCCAGCTTCGTCATGGGTTCAGCTATCCTAGCAAAGTCCTGGATGAACTTTCTATAATAGCCGGCTAAACCCAAAAAGCTCATGATCTCTGAAACTGATGTCGGAGCCTTCCATGTCCCGACTGCAGCAATCTTTCTGGGATCCACCAAGATTCCTCTCTCCAGTAACTATATGGCCGAGAAACTCCACTCGGTCTAAAAAGAACTCGCACTTCGATAATTTGGCAAACAACCTCTCCTGTCTCAGAATCCCCAAAACTGTCCGCAAGTGCTCTGCATGCTCCTCCGGTGTCTTCGAGTATATCAGGATGTCGTCGATAAACACTACGACGAACTTATCCAGATACTGGTGAAATGTCTTATTCATCAAATTATAAAGACAGCTGGTGCATTTGTCGGACCAAATGACATCACCAGAAACTCGTACTGCCCGTACTTCGTGTTGAACTGCTGTCTTCTGGATGTCTGCTGCCCTGACCTTCACCTGGTGGTACCCGGATCTCAAGTCTATCCTGGAAAATACTTTCGCCCCACTCAGCTGGTCGAACAAATCATCTATCCTGGGCAGAGGATATTTGTTCTTAATGGTGATGGCATTCAACGTCCGGTAGTCAATACACAACCGAACTGTACCATCCTTCTTAGGCACAAAGAGCACTGGCGCTCCCCATGGAGAAGCACTAGATTGAATGAAACCTTTTTTCAACAGGTCATTAATCTGCTCCTTCATCTCTATGGCCTCCTTGGGGTTCACTCTATAGCAAGCCCGGGATACTGGTGATGAACCCGGTACTAAATCTATAGTGAACTCCACATCTCTGTCAGACAGAAGTCCTGGAAGATCCTCTAGAAATACATCCATAAACTCCCTAATGATAGAGTGTGGCGGTGCTACGTCCCCAACTATCATACAACAGTTCGGCTCTAGACTGATCTTCGGCCCCGTCCTCCTGACACTGAACGGTGCTGTGCCTGGGGGACTAAACAAAATACTACCCTCATGACAGTCTATAGCTGTATGGGCATAGCTAAGCCAGTCCATTCCTAATATGATATCATAACCGGGGAGTGGCATCACGAAGGATCGTCCCCTGAACTCTTTTCCGACTATAGTAATAGAGCATCTATAGATAGCTCTAATGGGCACTGGTCCGCCCTTCCGTCATTACTCTACTAATCTCCTCGGTAGGTGTAGCTACTAAGTGGTGTTTATGCAAAAACTCTAATGACAGGAAGCTATGAGATGCACCAGAATCAAACAAGCATAGAGCTAGAAAAGTATGCAAATAAACATGACCTGTGAATGACGTCAGCCAAATAGTCTGGCTCTGAAACCTGCTCCGGCTTGGCTCAAGGGCTAGACTATAAGTGTGAGCCCTTAACCCAAAATTCCCATTTTATCATCATTATTATTTGCTAAATAATTATTTAAATACATAAAAATATTTATTGCCAATGTATATAGTAATGTAGGTATATTAATTACTTTTGTTAATAATAGAGGATGAGGGTTTGTGCAAACTTTGATTGATGGAGGACTGGTGTATAAAACCTCCAACACTAAATCCCAGCCTAACGGCTACTAATAAGTTTGACCCCATCCAAAAACCCAAACACCAGGGTTCTAATTGCAAGAGTGTTAAGTTTAAAAACTCAGAACAGTAATTTTAGTTCGAATTCAAATTGATTTTGAAGAGAAGAGATGTGATCAAATCCTGGAGGGAAATCCGAATCAGAGTTTAAATCCTATCAAATCTGGATGTATATATAAACATGGATTGATCCACCCTCCCCGCAAACCCTAACTTTTCCCTGCCGCTAGTTTCCTGCTCTGCAATCGAAGAACCTTGTCAGGGAGTCGAAGCAGTTCGAATCATTGACAGGTAACATCTCTCTACCATGGCTTGATTCATTGAATTAATTAATCCTCACGCTTGCTAATGCTGCTTTGATCAACATCAAGGTGAGAGGGTAGATGTTCGACCTAATGACTAATAGGAGTTCTTATCATAGGAACTGGTACACCTAAAACCAAAATCAATAGGCTTTGATAGAGGCAGGGATATCAACTGGAGTAACAATTGTTGGGTCACTGGTCTTCACAATAGAAGGGGTAGGGGACTCATGTTCCTGTGTAGGATATTGTATGCCAGGTGAGGTGCCTATGCACCACTACTACTCTGGGATAGCCAGTAGCAGGGATGTTTCGAGACACAAGAGAGTCGAGTAACTAGGATCGTATGAGAATCTACATATAGGTATATACATATATAAATACAACCTGTCCATTATATTTTCCATATTGCCATAAGCCTACCAATGTATGCAGGAGAGCTAGGAAGGTGGTAACTGCCTTACCACATGTGTCCAGCGTATAATATACATATAAGAGTACGGAGATATACAAATGAATGCGAGTATCACTTCTTAACTGATATGGGGAATCAGCCCACCACTGTGTAGTTGGGAGTATAGGAATTTGAATAGAGACATGGGCTACATACTACCACCTCAGTTTTCTTACTGAAATCTTACATTTATGCAATATAATATAGGAATAATATGAATGTATAGAGCTATATCCAGATACACTATACTGTATGACTCAAGTGTACGCTCTCTTAATACCCATATCAATACATACATGGATACGCCTCAGTCCTTGTTCTGTTCAGGTTCAGCCACTGGATGGGGTATTAGACTACCATGATAATGTCCTATAGTTAAATTGCTTACAACCCTATTTGTTTCCAGCCATTGGCAGGATGTTATGTCCATCCTTTATATTTGTCATGTCCCTGACAATAGGGACTAGCTGAAACTGTGAATTGGGTAATGGACCATAGAGTTTCTCAGTCATTGTATCCTTCTGCCCTGTTTTAAGGAAGAATGTCAAATAGAGAACAAATGGTTCTTTAGATTTTAGGAGATATCCTGCCCATGCCAAACTCTTAGGGTATACCCACATCCCACTCCTTCAGTCAAGAGCTTCCCCTGTTTCTACGTATAACTAGTTAGATATATGTATATATATGCTCATGTTATGGAAGAGAGAATAGATTTAGTCATGAAGCTGACCTTAAAAGGTGATAGGCAGTCCAGTTAGCGAATGTTTCAGCCATGTTATTTCTTCACTTGACCATATGCATTTCCTGATGCCCTTGTTCAGTCCAGAAAAGGGGGGTTATACTCATACAATTATATACCGAGTTCAGCTTAATGAACATTATAGACCCAGGAAGAATCCATTAGGAAGACTAAATAATCTATTAGATAGTTTCTTTTACTCTAAATTGTGTATTGATATAAAAATTCATAAATATAGGTCTGTTGGACTCCGATTCAGTACTAGACTTGTATCACCATCCCAGGATGACATGCAAGTATACTTTCTGTTCTACTTCCAATTATGATAGTTTTGCGCAGTATATATTCATATGTTCTTTTTTGCTTGATGACACGATGGACACACGAGTGAGAGACATGAACCCCATTTACTATACTCTTGTTTAGCTTCTTTTCGTGACTTATTTGGGTTCATGAGTACTGGTCGAGAGGGGAAATATCCTAGTAGACGTGTGAACTTCCATTCTATCCCCCGTGTCTTTCGTGAATGATAGCAACTGCACACGACACGTATAGTGTGTCGTATTTACCCCTTAACCGTTCACATGTTGAAACAAGTATTTCAATTCACTTAGATAGCTTGTCTTTTATTATTCTCACCACTTGACATGTCACTATGCTTTTATATTCTTTCCAGTTGACATATTATTCTACGATTCATACTTTATTCTAGATATACCATGTCATCACATTACTATTCAGTTCCTTTCACATATGTTATATTCATGTACTGTCGACTCTATTATGTTACGGATAGTTTTTCAGCTTTTGTGCTTGTTCCAATCCAGATTGGATAACCAACGTTTTTAGGTGATGAGTTAGAGAACTTTTGTACTAAATATTATGAGCATACCGCAGATCCTGATTTCGGTGCACATGACGAGTTGGAGGTTGCTTATGCATATTTGCCTGCTACAGATGGCTTCCAGTAGTCTTATTTTATTATTTTCATAGCTTGTTCAGCTGAGACTTTTAGTTGTATTTCCTATTTGAGACTCATGAGTTGATGTGTTCTAGTACATTACTTTTCTTTGGAGATTATAACACTTGATACATTTTGGTATTGGAGTTTCGTCAGATTATTCGTTATCTATATCTCCAAGTTATTTATAGAATTCATTATAAATTGGCCTCTCTGTGAATTGTTTACTTTGTGAAAATGAATATAAACTGCGTGGTTGTATTTATAAATTGTGAAGATGACTAGACAGCATTCTACCGCCGATACCGCGGCGTAGGCTGGACGTACCCACGGCTCGTATCCAATTATTGGGTGCGGGTCGTGACAATAAGCCTTCCCCTGGGGTCTCTTCTGCTGTTGCAGATGTTGCCCAAACCTCTGCTGCTGAGTCGGAAGCGGACCTCTAGTCTTCGCTACTAGACAGTCTCGAAGCTGATGGGTGGCAGACCCACAAGCCAAACTACTGCCCCAACCTCTTCCTGCAGATGGAAACGTCATGGCCTACCCTCTTATAGAATACACACAAAGCTCCCTTCTGCTGCTGTCCGGGGTCCCGGGGCTCTAACTGGCGGGGTCGGGTGATGTGATGCATGGGGACGGTAAGTTTGCTGATGCGGCGTTGGTGCTCTCTGCTGGAAAGCCTGACGCTTGGACTGGTCACTCGAGGTGTACAGAAGCCGGCCTCTTGCAAGACTGAAGACGCTCTCAATGCTCCGGGCCAACTCTAGGCTCTGGTAGTAGTCAGTCGTACCGTTCGCCATTATAAGAATACTAATGTCTGGAACTAGACCATGGCAAAACCTATGCGTCATCTCCTCAGGGTTAGCAACTAGACTAGGAGCGAAAATGGCTCAGGCGACTAAACTCTGCCGTATACTCATCAATAGAATGGTTCCCCTGTTGGATGTTCTGGAATCGTAGTCCCATGGCTACTTTAGCAGTGGTCGAAAAGAATTTCTTCTTGAACTGGGTCTTGAACTGATGCCAAGTGGTCCTCCCTCTCGCAAATAACGGCTCATTCCTGGAACCAAACTCCTGCCAAGTTTATCAGCAGAAATCTCGCTGCCTCGACCTGGAGGTCATCCGGCATCCTAACTTCAAGGAGCTTCCTCTCTACCAAGTCTAGCCAGTCATCTGCTACAACTATGCCCTCAGTCCCTGAGAACTTCTTGGGGTTCAGACCCATGAAGTCCTTGATCGTCCCCGCTCTCTGTCGTGGCTCTAAAGGTGGTGGGACTACGGTATGTTCCTCAGAACGCTCCATGCTCTGGCGGAGTAGGGTAGTCTGCTCATGATGGGTTGTTAGGAACCCCTGGATTAGAGTGAGCAGTTGGTTCCCGTCGAGTGTAACAGAAGCCTGGGTAGGTATAGTAATAGGGGTGGTAGAAGTATCGGGTCCTACTGGGACTGTGATGTGGAAGGTGGTGGAGGCATCTGGGTTTGTAGATTTATGGAGTGGGAGAGTATGGTAGGTGGAGGTGGAGGTGTATCGGTCAACTGGTCAGCTGACTGGATATGGAGTGTGTCATTCTCAGGTGTGACATACTGGGATGAACGAGTAAGCACCATCTAATTACAATAAAAAAGGACTTATAAGGACTCTTTAAAGTAAAATAATCATAGACAAGAAAATCTAATTATAATAGCAAGTATGTGATTGTATTTCCTATGTTGCAACCCTAGTATTCCTCTAGGTGTTCTAAGCTTCCTAATGTTGTCTAATTACCTTAAGTTCCTAATTGCAGGCATGCTTGGTACAATAACGTAACCAAACAATTTATTCAGGACCTGCATGGGCCACCACTAAAAACATGTCATGATCCT
Organism: Iris pallida; assembly: GCA_029216955.1. Classification (NCBI taxonomy): domain Eukaryota; kingdom Viridiplantae; phylum Streptophyta; class Magnoliopsida; order Asparagales; family Iridaceae; genus Iris; species Iris pallida. The sequence continues at coordinate 10,369,077 of JANAVB010024600.1, read as the reverse complement.
GCTAACCAAATTGTTGGGCCGGGCCGAGTCATGTCAAGTCTACGCTTGAGATAAAGCGCAGTAAGCTGTTCTAGAAGTAACAAGATAAGACTAAATGTGCTAACAGTTCTATAAGTAATAAAGAGTCATAAATGCTCCAACACAAAAGTCATCTCATAGAATAGTGAGTCCAAGTACAAGTCCAAAATAGTAAAACTGGATACATGTCCAGTTAATACGTAGTCTAATACATGACTACACTAAATATCCCGAGCAACTATGCAAACTAGACGAGTTTCCCCGCAGGTACGTCCTCGCAAGACAAAGCCGGGTCCTCGGCGGTATCCCATAATATGAGTCACAGAGCAACTCATCCTCAGTAAGAATACCTACAACGTTATCCTGTCAGGACGGGAGCAAGTACTGAATCTAACAAACATATAATACTGATCATGTGATGAAAAGAAATGACATATCATGTTTATCCAGTTTTAGTTACATTTTATCATGGCAATAATTTATTGTTTTTAAAGTTTAAAACTGTAGTAGGTGAGTGATCAGTCAATAGGTAATCAGGATGTACAGCAGTATATATCAATTTTCTGAAGTGTACATACGTACACTTAACGGCATCGGTGTACATCCATACACAAACGCGGGACCAGACATATGACACAGATACATATAGAATGTAACGGTGCTCGGTAAATACATACGGAGAAGGGGGTCATGATCATGTACACTACTAGCAGTTTCCTTTAACCCGTTATTTTAAACATGTGAGAGATATGAAACTATCCTAAACATGGTAGAGACTAAAAGTAATACAACATGTGAAGTTTTAACTTGCTACCCCAAGGATCAGCATTTAACATGTTGGTAATTCACAGTTTTATGGTTATAGCAGTATGTAAAGTTTGTAGAAGTACTTGCCTCTAGCAAAGCAAAGCAAGCGATAAAAATGCTATGGATGCCTGGTAACTCGTCACTGTAGAATAAATACATAAACTTAGTTTTTATACTAAGTTAAACATTAAGACACTTAGTGGTGCAATACAACTTTCTGATTGGACACCTAGCCAAATGGCGACTTTAGCATAGAAGACCAATGTGGGGTGACACAATACTATAACTAACTTTCTAGGGCCTTTACACTAGTGCGGGGTGAGGTTCAATACGGCTATAACTCAAAATAACTCAAAAAAGTTGCAAGTCGTAAATAAGCAATAAATAAATTAAACTGTACATTGTGTTCCAACAATTTTTGAGGTAGACAAAAAGAGCAATTTTACATAAAATAAAGTACCAAAATAATCCTTGTTAATTATAGAAAATTATTATAATTTTTCTGGAATTTATTAACCAGTACATGTATTTTATAAAAATTAGTTTTCATAAGTACACAGAAAATGAGTTCTGGTTTCATATGCCAAAATAGTGGCAAAACTATAAATTAAATACTATAAAATTTATGCTAAATTAGCTAAATTAACATAGTATTTAAATACTATTTTTCTAGAATTTTAACAGCAATTAAAGTATTTTTAGAAATTCAAAAATAGCATGGTACACAATCTGAAATTAAATAATTAATTATCTGCGTATTTTGTCCATGTACATAATTTGAACCAGAGTTCAAATACAGAACCCAAGGCCATGAATCAAGTCCAATATGACTTGTACAGGTCTTGAATGTGTGAAAACACATTGGAGCCCAAAAATCCATGCTAGGCTTGGACACCAAATGGTTGCAGTACTTGAAATACACAAAAAATACAAAGAGGTAAAAGTACATAATAAATACTAATATTTTAACAATGTGAGATTATACATAGTAGTCACATAAATATGACAAGTATATTTACATATATTAAAGTATAATATATGTACAATATTACGTAAATTATAGAGGCTAAATAGTTATGTATACATACATATACATATATAACACACACACACACACACATATATATATATATATATATATATATATATATATATATATTATATATATATATATATATATATCTATATATATATATATATATATATATATATATATATATATATATAGTATATATATATATATATATATTATATATATATATATATATATATATATATATATATATATATATATATATATATCTATATATATAAACTATTATAACTATATATAATAATAAATAATATATCTATATATCTATATAATATATATATAATATATATATAATATATCTAATATATATATATATCTATATATCTCTATATATAGTCTATATATATAATATATAATCTATATATATATATATACTATATATACTATATATATATATATATATATATAATATATATATATAGATATATATATATATATCTAACAGCAATATACATATATAATACCAGTAATTATAATATATATAATAGTATATATATACATATACATATATATACACATATACATATATATAATATAATATATATATATATATATATATAATCTATATCTATATATATATTGTGTAAGGCTCGAACTTGGATCACTGAGCACGGGGGGGGGGGGGGGGGGGGGGGGGGGGAGGGGGGGGTTTAAATTCGCACGCGCTGACTAGTAGGCCAACTCGGGCTCGCTGTTAGGAAATGGTTTAACTTAATTTATTTTGGTTTTAAGTTAACGGGTTTGTAACCCGATAACATTTCTTCGTGTCCTGACAGTTAAGGACACGAAGTACAGTCGAGTCCAAGTGTCCGTATCATTTACGACACGCACGACACGAGTTTGCCGTGTCCACACTTACCACTAGAGTCGTCGTGTGTTGGCGAGTCCCATAAGTGAAAACGAGACACAATAGGATACGAGAGGCTAGAAGACACGTACGTGTCCAAGTCGAGCGGGCTGTTAGGGCGGCGACTGGGCGGAGGAGGTGTCGGCGTCGCGGCGCTCGGGTGGCGCTGGGCGCAGCTCAGCGTGGCGAAACGATGGGTGGTGGTTGAAGACGACGGCGACTACTGTGGAGTTGGCGGTGGGGTGTCGTCGGAACTAAGGGTTCATGCGAGTTTAAATGGGGAAGACGGGTTTGTGGGGGTTGTCGACGGTGAGCTAGGGTTAGGGTTAAGGACGGGGCAGGGGGTTATAGGGGTTTTAGGTCGGCTAGGGTTCAGAGTCGGCCGGAAAACATAGGGGGAGGCAGCTGGCCGGTCGTCGGGAGGTGGGTGAAAAGGAATTTTGCAATAAGGTCCCTAGAATCTAGGATTTTATAATTAGGTCCCTAACTATGACTGAATGCAAATAATAATTTGCATCCCGACACTTAAAATAATTAATTAATTATAAACTACCACTGAAACAATTTAAGTATTACAAACTGCTATTAAAACAATTTAGTTAATTACAAAACTATATCAAAACATTCTAATAAATTACAAAGTGGTATTTTAGTTATTAAAACTCATTTAAAAATCATTTTTAAAAATTATAGAAAATTTCCTAAAATCATATTAAATTATTTTAAGGTTAAATATGTCATTAGAAATTAAATAACACTAATTAAATCAAAATTGAAAATCAGGGGCTGATATGCCCAGGGCCGATAGTGTCTCGGATGAGCGCTACTTACTGCCACTCTTATTACTCTGCTGATCCTACAGCCCCTGCGTAGAACGTTGTCCTCAAAGTACGACCCAGTCGTGTCGTAGTTTTATAGTATTTTTACTTATGCAGTTACAATGGCATGTTCTTCTTGTATCTTGCTACGTCCCTCTGAGGACATGGTTATCTCTCCAGGTGTGTGCTTTCATGGTTTACTGCAGGTGTTCTAGCCAGGATTGTGGGCGTCTCCATTTCTTCGAAGGTGATCGCTCTTGGTTCGTCTTGATACTTTTATGGATCATTTTCTTGTATACTTTATCTCCTTTTGATAGTTGGTAGTAGACTTTGTCTCCGCCCAACGATTGTACCATAAATATTCAAGTAAATTTTATACTATTATTCTTTTTATTGTGGATGATATTTAGTTTGTCTTGGATTACTACATTTTACAGGTTATGTATACATACAAGGTTTCCATATATTGGAGTGTGCTTCGTATGTATGCAGCTGGCATGATACGTATCTGGTCCCAAGTATTTTGGGACTGAGACGTTACATATTTTTGTGGTAGCCCATGCAGGTCGAGTTTGCCGTTTCGGTTACATAACTGTACTGAACGGGCCTGCAATATAGGATTAGAGTCTAGAATCTCATCCACCTACTTGACACCCTTTCTTGACTTCAAATTCCAAACTCTCGTTCGACCTCCTTGATTTGCATCTTGTTTGAGCTCTTCCCACCGTAATTCTTATTTTCATACTTGATAGGAAGATGACTACACTAATATATGCTCATTGGTCAACAACATGGCTAGAATGATTATATTGACAACTAGTATGCCTTGAGATCCTAATTGAGTTATAAAGCTATAAGGATAGAGGGACCATATTTTCAAGAAGTATGAACATAGGGATTAGTTAATTCCAAGTTGGGTAGTAGCAACATTAATAACTTCGAAGGATTTAGAACTTTATTTTATCTACAAAATGATAGAGGAATCTATATACAATTGAGAAAGGATGTGAATTGAATTTTTGAAGGTCTTTGAAAAATACTTATGATTCAGTGAATTATAGCTGTACATCCTTGAATAGATATAAAGTTAGTTGAAAAGAATTTTTGAAATTTAAATGCTGCTGTATGATTATGAGGGCAGTTGATAAAGCTTGGTTTTAAATTGGATTGTATGGTTCCCAATTAATAAGTTGTAAAATTTTGAATTTTAAGTTTGGAGTAAGGTTATTAAGAATTTTGGTTAAAAATATTTTGAAGGATATATAATCAAATTAAGGATCTACTTTAAACTCTTGTATGAATTACGATTGATAACTTCTATTTAAATTTTGAGTTTAAGATTTGGAATAATGATAGAAAAAGAAAAATATATAGATTTGATTTGTGGACACAATAAGGTTATTCGAGATTGATTAGAAATTTTGGAAATTTTTTTTTTTGATTGGATGATTGATAAGATCATTTGAATATTGAGTTTACAGTTAGATTGCTAATATTACAATCTTTGGGAAAGGTTAGTAAAGATGTGGTGAAAAGTTATTTTGATTGATTAAAAGAATTTACTATTTAAAAAGTTGTGATTTTGTTTGAATGACTTAGAAGTAGAAGTTATGTGATGAGTGCGTTAAAATATTGAGCTGTAAGTTTTAGATTATTCGTGATATGTTAAAAGTTTATCTTGAGGGTTATTAGAGAAATTTTTGGAGTTTTAAAGTTATGAAGTGATATAAATTTTTTTTTTTGATTCATGAGTTTCTTGAGTTTAAAAGTTGGAGTGGAAATGTTAAATTTTGGAAAGATTAGTAGTAACGTGATGGAAGTTTACTTGGAAAGGGATTTGATTTGCTCATGATTAAATTTGACGGCTTGGAGTGAATATGAAATTTGGATAGTCCATTTAGAGAAATTTATTAAGGAACTTTTGGAGGAAACTTGAATTTTCAATTTTAATATTAGGCCACCAAGATAGCCCTAATAAATTGGAAGTATTCTATACTAAATGCCATGTCACTCATGACCATGATAGTAGTATGTACACAAGCGTTGCTAGTCATCTACCAAACTATATTATATCTCAATCTTTACGTACTCGATTTTTTCTCGAATCTCGATCTTTTATGGTAACCTTCTAACCCAGTTGCAATTTGAATAATGATTTAATTGTTCATTGATTGTATTAATTTAAGAGCTATCTTCTCTCTAGAACTGTGATCCTAAATTATTTTGCTGGATTTTAATTAATGTTATTGCATGCTTTAACTTGATCTCCTTTATTTTTGGAGCATTACTATTCACCTCATGAACTCCCACTTTCTATTTTGGATATTTTGGCATCCCTTATCGTGACTTGAATATCTGGAGCACAACATTAGACTTTTCCTTCCAACAAACTTTATATGTAAGACCTAGACGAGCCCACCTTAATGTAGATATATCATGTCCCACTAAAACACGTCTCCTTGTACTCTATTTTCTTGATATGACTTTCCAGTCAATGGCTAAGCTATAACCTCTACCATGACACCAGTTACTTTCGGACTTGAATTAGAGGTTCAACGTTGACTCATTTCTTTCAACCTGATAGGTGATTGTGTTCTACTTCATTCATTAAATGCCTAACTTTGTGCTTACCTTGATTGCGTAACCCATTGTCCCATCTCACTATTAGTTGAACTCTTGTGAGTTGGGTAGAATACCTCACAACCTAACAAAACCTTTATCCTTATGAATTATGTTGATGAGTTTACTCAGACTGGAAATTCAGAAGACCCTAAACTTATATAGGCGACCAAGCCATAAATGAAGAAAACTAGGACAACTGTAAGGGCCCACACTTCGGGCAAGACTTGATTTTAAAACATCTTGGACTATTTAAAATTCCTTCATCAGTACCTCCCTTGCTCATATTTTGACTATCTCATGCTGCTAATGTAGCTTCAGTTTTGCAAGCTTATTTCGTATCAAGCTTGATCATAACATATATTATTGGGTGATCAACCTATTGCACTTTGGTTCGCTTTTCATGAATTATTCTACGTGGATGGAGACATAGTTAAACCTGCCTTAGAGTCTCATCCACGACAGCATTGACAACTCTCATTTGAATTATTTTCGTCTTCTATGAACCACGAATTCGTACTCGATAACATCGTCCTTGAACTCTTTATTGTTTTTACTTTACTTATACTAGAAAGACCAGACACTGTACATGATAGATAGATGTAAGATATCACCTTTAGTTTTCCTATCAGTTATTTCAACACGAATTTAGATAGCCACCGACCAACTCATGTGGCTATATCCTCACCTTAAACTCTTCTTCTTCTTCCCAATCCTAGAAATTTCATTGTGCCCTTCCAACCCATCTTGAACGCACGAGAGTGATTCTAATCATCACTTAATCAAACCCTCGACCAAGACGATTAGCATCCAGTTCTCCCTTAAGGAATCACATCTCCTAAATGTCTAATTTTTTCTCTTTGGCCTACTCAATTCCTTACTGTTCTTCTAAATTGGATATTCAAAATTTTGTTACCTTCACTAGCGATCCTTATTCAATTTCATAACCACAATATATTTTTGTATATATCTGTCACGACCCGCACCCTAGAGTAAGGGTACGAGACGTGGGTACGTCCAGCCTACGCCGTAGTGTCGGTGGTAGAACGCTGTCCTAGGTCAACATCTAACAATATAAAGGTACCTGTACAGTATATACACTCCGAATGGAGGTGACATAGCAAATACAGTCTCAATCACATCTAAGGTAGAGCATAATAAAAGATAGATAGATAGAACAGAATGAAAACACAGAGATACAATCCAGAAGTCTAAGTGTCTAAATAAGTACATATTCCAAATCATCTCAGAATCAATATACAGTATTCCAGAAAAGATAAAGACATCCTAATCTAGGGGAGTATCATCAACTGCTAGTGGGTCCTGCTGCTGGTCCAGGTCACAACAATCATCAAGGGTCGCACCGTAATACGTAGGGCAGAAGGCCTCAGCCTCGTCCTATGTAATATTTCAATAGGTCCAGTCAGGACAGGAGCGAGCACAGTACATCTCAACAATCATAACAGGTCAGGAAATATAAACATGCTAGAGAGTAAGATACAGGAAACTGAAAGAATAACATGATGAAAAAGGAAGACTGTAAATAAATAGATACAATATATAGAGAACTACCAGTGACTAGTGATTCAGAGCACAAGATGGTTATGTAAACGACACGATGTTGCACACGAGTAATCTAAAGAGGTTGCACACGAATAATCTACTGGATTAATTACATAACCACTTCTACTCCCCCGCCCCAATCAATACACAAGGATCTAGCCAAGATATGTTATTGCACACGAAGTATAGTCGCACACGAAGATCATATGGGCACATGAGTATACACGATTTCATACGATTTGTACACGAAAAGCACGAACACGAGGAGTACACGATGCTCATGATAAAGTACACGAACACGAAATACCCGATGTATCCGCTAAGGGGATAACATCGCACGACAAGATCCATATAGTACTAGTCCGTGTTTCCAACGTGTCAGCATCATGTAAAGTAATCTAAAGCAGGAAATATACTCCTAATGCAGGATATGAAATGATCAGAGAATGTACTCGCCTGTATCCTGAGTATCTGTAGAGTATCTACTGTCCGAGGAGTGGTGTCTGTCTCCTATAGAATAGTACAACTCACTATAATTCTAAAATGATAATAAGATGCATTACAATGCATTCTATATGAATCTAGGTCAATCTAGACCAAAGTCAACTCTTGGTAAACTCTGGTCAATCCTAGAAGTCAAACTAGGTCAACTATCCATTCTAAGTCTAATCAAGGCTATACTAGTCTAACTAGACACTCACTAGGCATACAGTCACACCCATAGGCCATGAGCCCTAGGCTATAGGCTATATTACCTATAAACCAACCACAAATCACATATACACATATCAATATATATATATATATATATATATATATATATATATATATATATATATATATATATATATATATATATATATATATATATATAATATAAAATAGTACACACATATAATATATAGGCTACCTATATGTGCATCTCTCTCACACACACACACACACACACACACACACACACACACACACACACACACACACACATATATATATATATACATGTATATGTATATATATTGAATATAGGAAACTAGAAATCATGCATATACACAGAGGATAGGAAAATGGCACATGTGCATTGTGTTCATGTGTGTGTGTGTGTGTGTGTGTGTTGAGAGTACAAGAGGGTGTCAATGTAAATTAGATACCTGTATGTGTGTATGTGACAAACAAGGTGGCATGGTATAGTGTAGTGTAACATAGTGCATTAATCAACTAGTGTGTGGATGTGAAAACAGGAATAGGAAAAATAGTGAAGGTAAAACATGTGAACAGTGAGGGTTTTAGGAAATCAGCGTAGTGTACATTGTGTAACAAAGTGTCATGAGAGCATGTATGGGTGTGAGTGAACATGGAGTGTACCAAGGGAATCAATGTCAGGATTGTGAAATTAATTAACAGTTTAACTTTGAATCAAAATCAGTTGTACTGGGAAGAACAAAGGACAGTTAACTAACCCCATCACATATATGTAACAATATGTATATAAAATCAAAATGACAATTCCATATCCCAGTCAATATACACTTTCAAAATTAGTTTGAAGGAAAGGAATTGGAAATCAATTCGACAGATAAAAAGGGAAATGAAACATTTGACAGTAACTTCCCAAAGCATTTAATCAACATGGCTAATAACATTTAAATTAGTTTGAGGAAAGGAATGGAAATCACTCTCAGTCAAGAAAGGAAAGGGAAACCAATTCTCAGCTATGGGTTGACAGTGAATAATGAAATCATTTGACAGTTTACAATATGAAATAATCATACAAATTGAATGTATCAGTCCTAAACATAACAGTCTCATTCCACATGTCAAATTCTCATTAATGAACCCAAAACTTAATCTATCATATAAAACCTACCTAACATGAACCATTACTCCTGTAGGATCAATCAAGACACATAATACATCAATTTAAATCAGATTTAATAGGGATTAAGGTTTGGGAAAACTGAAATATCAATGTGGTATCAATCATATACATATATTCCCATCTCACATGCCAAAGTCCCATTCCATAACATAAAATCTATTTTAATAAGTAATTTCGAACTGATAGAGGTTAATACATATGTCCAGGATATTAAATAGCAATTTAATCATAATTTAAACAAATTAAACTGGGAATTTAAATACAGAAAATAATAGGACTGTACATAGGAAAAATAGTGTCGTGCACGTGTTCATTGGGCTCGTACACGTGACACGACACAAACCTTGAGCTTGTGTCCCAGTGTCGAGTGTGTCTAGGTCTAGGATCCTGACACCCTGATATGGGTCCACGACACGTGTGACAGTGACACGACACACGTATCAGTCGCCCAAAGTCGGCTGAACCAACACAGTGCACGACCAGTGCACTCGCAAATGTGTGTCCGACAAAAACAGAAAATGAGAACGAAATGCTTGGCATTTCGTCGAACACTTAGACATGCCCACTGATACATGTCCGATACGGACACGTATTGGACACGAAACCTAGCAATACCTATACCAATAGTTAGGGTACTCCTAGGGCTTCCTATTCATGCATTGAAACTGAAATTTTATGGTAGGAATAAGAATTTACCTAGGTGTGTGAAAATGCCCAAAGAGCTTCAAAGAGGGGTGTTCCTCTTGCTACCCAAACTCCTCCAAATTGTTCCTCCACTAAAATTTCTCACCATGGTCAGAAAATACACAGGGATTAGATCCTATTGCAAGAAATTTGAAGGAAAAAAGAGTTAAAATGGAAATATAGGGATTAGAGAAGAATAGGATTTACCTCTATTTTTCCAACTTGATAATTCCTAAAGGAGGCTAGCCCTAAGTGGTAGAGACATTAAATAGGAAGGCAATACCAAGGTGGCCGTCAAAGTAGTGTAGGGCTAGGGTTAGGGTTTCACTAGTTTGGGTTATGGGCCTCTATGGGCCCTAAGCCATAAGTCATGGTTCATGAAATCACTAGTCATAATCTAACCTATTCATTATCCCTATTTTCCCCAAATTAATTCTAATGACTAGAGTATCATTAACTTAGGTTAAACTAGGGTTTCATAATATAACCAAGTGGTCATGACTAGGGTTAGCTTCTAGGACAGTCTCCTAAGTCACCATGAGTCAAAGTCAAGATTAACACTAAATCAAATATACCAAAAATCACTTAAATTCCAATAATTCTAATTAATACTATATAATCCCAAATAATTCCCAAAATTTTAAAAATGACCAAAATACCCTCAAGCTAGAAATGTGGTATTGACAAATCTACCCCCCTTAAAATAATTTTGTCCTCGAAATTAAAGGACGAAACTAACAGATGAGAAGGATAGATAATCATACCTCACGGTGCAAACAGATATGGGTATCGCTCGCGCATCTCATCCTTCCGTTCCCAGGTCGACTCTCCTGGAGAATGATGCCTCAATGCGACGCGAACCAAGGGTATTACCTGGTTTCTCAGCACCTTCTCTCGGCGATCCAGAATCTCTACAGGCTGCTCTGAATAACTGAGAGTAGGTCCAGCCTCAATCTCCGAATGATCGAGCACATGGCTAGGGTCAGCCACGTACCGTCTCAACTGTGATACGTAAAATATGTTGTGGACACCCACTAGTGCAAGTGGCAAGTCTAGCCTGTAAGCCACGTCACCGACCCTCCCGCTGATCATAAAGTTCCGATAAAGCGCGAGCTAAGCTTCCTACCTCCACCAAATGTATCGTACCATGAGTCAGAGATATCCGCAAAAAAACCATGTCTCCAACCTAATCACAAGCAAGGTCTCAAGTTACTAAAAATCAAACACGATCAAACAAATAAAACAAAATACAACCTACTTCTAATCCTATCTCTAAAACTGTACCTCAAACTCTAACGGCCTCCGGTGGCTATCGGTCCAGTGCCGATGTCTGTCCTGCACCACACAAAGTCTGTCCCTGATGAGCTTCACCTTCTCGGCTGCGTCAACAACCATCTCTGGTCCCAATAAAGCTCGCTCTCCAATATTATCCCAAGATAAGGGTGTACGACACCTACGCCCGTACAGAGCCTCGAAAGGTGACATCTCAATGCTGGCCTGATAACTGTTGTTGTAAGCAAACTCCACCAAATGTAGATGATCCTCCCATGAACCTCCAAAATCTAAGACGCACGTCCGCAGCATGTCCTCAAGTGTCTGAATAGTCCTCTCTGACTGTCCGTCCGTCTGGGGGTGGTATGCAGTACTAAACTTGAGCTGAGTGCCCAAACTAGTCCCAGACTCCTCCAGAAATAGGAAGTAAAGTGACTATCCCGATCTGAGATAATGCTGACGAAAACTCCGTGAATCCTGACTATCTGCCGTATGTACATCTCCGCAAGCCTTTCTGTAGACATACCCACCTTAAATGGCAAGAAGTGGGCCAATTTGGTCAACCTGTCAATGATAACCCAAATTGTGTCTTTCCCTCCTGGTGTACGCGATAACCCGGATACAAAATCCATGGTGATATGCTTCCACTTCCACTCTGGAATGGACAATGGCTGCAATAATCCTCCGGGCCTCTGCCTCTCTGCCTTGACCTGCTGACAGACCAAGCATCTAGCTATGAAGTGGGCTACCTCCCGCTTCATCTAGTACCACCAGACGTGCTCTCGCAGATCCCTGTACATCTTGTTGGCTCCAGGATGTATAGAGTAATGCGATCTGTGAGTCTCCTGCATTATCTGCTCTCTGAGCTCCCCACTAGGCATATATAACCTGGAACCGTGCCTCAAGGCACCATCCTCTGCGAGAGAAAACTCGCCATCCACCAACCCTGCACGAACCTGCTCTCGGATACACCGCAGAGCCACATCCTCGAACTACGTCGCCTTGATCCTCTCTATCAAGTCCGACTGTATCTGAAGGCCCCACAACTGCATCTGCACTCCGGGCACGATCACCTCAATCCCAAGGCTCTCCAAGTCTGCAAGAAAGTGCCGATCCATAGTCAAACACATGGCTGTCGGATACCTACTCAAGGCATCGGCAACCACGTTGGCCTTCCCTGGGTGATACTGAAGTAAGATATCAAAGTCCTTCATCAACTCTAGCCATCTACGCTGCCTCATGTTGAGCTCTTTCTGTGTAAACACATACTTCAAGCTCTTGTGATCTGTGAAAATCTCCACCCTCTCTCCATACAGGTAGTGCTTCCATAACTTCAGAGCAAAAATCACTGCTGCTAACTCCAGGTCATGGGTACGGTAGTTCTTCTTATGGAGACGTAACTGCCTGGAAGCATATACAATCACCTTTCCATGCTGCTGCAAGACACAACCCAGCACCTTCCCTAAAGTGTCACTATAGATAGTGAATCCTCCTGAACCTAAAGGCAATGTCAGAATCGGAGCTGTCGTAAGCCGCTTCTTCAACTCATCAAAAGCTGCATGACACTCCTCTGACCAAACATACTCAGCATCCTTCCGGGTCAACCGAGTCAACGGCTCTGCAACCCAGGAGAAATCCTACATAAATCTCCTGAACCTGAAGGCAATGTCAGAATCAGAGCTGTCGTAAGCCGCTTCTTCAACTCATCAAAAGCTGTCTGACACTTCTCTGACCAAACATACTCAGCATCCTTTCGGGTCAACCGAGTCAACGGCTCTGCAACCCGGGAGAAATCCTGCACAAATTACCTATAATATCCTACCAACCCCAAGAAACTCCTGATCTCTGCCACTGAAGTTGGCGCTGCCCAAGCCTCAACTGCTGTGATCTTCTTCGGGTCCACTGAGATACCATCTCCAGTCACCACATGACCCAAGAAGTCAACTCTGTCTAGGAAGAACTCGCACTTCGAGAGCTTGCCATACAGTCTCTCCCTCCTGAGTGTCTCCAGAACCACTCTCAAGTGCTCCTCGTGCTCCTTCTCTGACTTAGAATACACCAGGATATCATCAATGAATACCACCACGAACTTATCCAAGTACTGGTGGAACACCTTGTTTATTAAGTTCATAAACACTGCTGGTGCATTGGTCAGCCTAAACGGCATAACCAAAAACTCAAACTGCCCGTACCGCATCCTGAAAGCGGTCTTGGAAATATCCTCCCCTTTCACCTTCACCTGGTGATAACTTGATCTCAAATCAATCTTGGAGAACACCCGAGCTCCGCTCAACTGATCAAAGAGATTATCAATCCGCGGCAGTGGGTATCTGTTCTTGATCGTCAGATTGTTGAGTGCCCTGTAGTCGATACACATCCGTATCGACCCATCCTTCTTGGGTACGAAGAGTACCGGTGCACCCCAAGGTGAAAAACTCGATCGGATGAAGCCCTTGTCCTGCAGCTCATCCACCTGCTTCTTCAGCTCCACCAACTCATTGTTGTTCACTCGATAGATATGCTGAGAAATCGGTTCTGCGTCGGGAACCAAGTCTATCGAGAACTCTATATCCCTGTCCGGTGGAAGCCCTGGCAACTCCTCTGGAAATACGTCCATAAGCTCTGCGATCAAGGGATGCGAAGCCACCTGTTCCTCAACTGATGCTCCACAGAAGACTCTGCTGTCCTGCTCTGCCTGCCGCCGGGTGTACTCGAACTCTGGCTCTCCTGGCGCCCCAAACAAAACTCTACCCTCTCGGCAATCAATGTGGGCATGATGTCTACTCAACCAGTCCATACCTAATACAATATCGTAGTTCGGTAGTGGCATGACGAACAAACTCACCCCCAACTCTCGGCCTCCCAAAATAACGCTCCGCCCTCTGCAAACATCACTCACGAGGATGACCCCACCCCCGGTCGTGATCTTGCAGGTTTTAGGCAATGGTTCAGATACCAGACTATGTCTAATAGCATAAGATAATGACACAAAGCTGTGGGAAGCCCCAGAATCAAAGAGTGCAAAAGCTGGAATAGAGTCGAGAAGAACCGAACCTGCTATCAACTCCCCTACAACCTCTGCATCCTCGGCCGCCATGGCAAAAGCTCGCCCCTGCTGTCCACCCCGTGCCTGCTGCTGGTGCTGGTGGAACCTCTGCTGCTGGGTCTGCAGTGGCCCCTTCAGCTGACCTGCTGGAGCCTTGGCTGCCCCAACTCCTCCTGGTACTGGACGCATCGTCGCAACTGGACAGTCTCGCATCTGATGGTCCGTCGAACCACACATCAAGCACCTACCAAGTCTCTTCTTACACTCCTCCCACTTGTGCCCAGGCTTCTTATAGAAAGTACAACTGATAGCTTGCTGCCTGGGTGTCTGCTGTCCTCTCTGCTGCTGATGCTGCACCTGCTGAAAAGGTGCCCGGCCCTGATGCTGATACTGCTGAACTGGCCTCTGTAGCTGCTGATGCTAGAAGTGAGGCCTCTTGGCCTGGCCCTGACTGCTGCTACCACCCTGGAAGTCACGACCCCTTTTCTGCTTCAACCCCATGTCGTCCTCCGCCGCCATAGTCCCAGAAAATATCTCCGCAAAAGTAGCATTCCGGTCGCTCTTAGTCAGCGACCGAACCTCTCTAATCAAGCCTCGCCGGAACTTCCTCGCCTTCATCTTCTCAGTCAAGTCATCTATGAACCGGGCCAATCTACAAAACTTTCCGGCATACTCAGCTACCGTCTGGTTCCCCTAAACCAGACCCTCAAACTGTGCCTCGATACCTCCCAAGGCCACATCAGGAAAGAACTGCTCCTTAAATAGCTCCTTGAACTGGGCCCAAGTCTGGCCCTCAACTCCCACATTGGGATCTGTCCGATACTACGCACGGGCTAAGTCATGCATCTGACTGCCCACTGCCTCGATCTGGAGTCGATCTGGTATATCTGCCAGCCTGAATATCTTCTCGACATGCTCTATCCAGTCGTCTGTATAATGGATTCCCTCTGTGCCAAAGAACTCTCTGGGATGCATCTTCTGAAAGTCCTGTATGTCCTTCTCCCTCCTACGGGGCTGCTGCTGTACCCCGTGAGCAGTCACCATCTCAACCGTAGTATGAACCAGCTGGTGTGCCTCGTCTATCCTCTGACAGAAATTGGCAGTCTGCCGCTGCTGCTGCTACTGGTGGGACTCCAGAATCCTCTCCACGAAGGAGAAGAGATGTGCATCATCTACCATCCCCGCAGGCGGAGGCTGCTGCGGTGGAAGGATCTCAGGAATCACAGGGCTCTGCCTCCTGGCTGATGGAGGTGCTCCTCCAAAAGCTGTAGAAACACCGACTCCTGAGGGATGCACTGGCCATACGGTACCGGAAGCTGGCTGCTGGATACGAGAGGTAGCAGACCCCTCTCCAGCATCTCTGTCCTGGGGCGATGCGATCTCGTCTCAACCATCCTGGAGACACATATCAAACAAGAAACAATTACTGAGAATGAGTCAAAATATCAAAGAAGAACAGTTAAAAATTCAAAGGAAGACAATTAAGTAGCAAAAGTAGATATACAGAATCTGGTAAGGAGTTGTTCCTAGTGTGATTGAGTACCTTCAAAAATATACTAATTCCTACTGCAGGCTGCAGTGAGATTCTAGTTCGAATACCACTACATTTCTAAACTGGATCTGCATGGGCCACCACTAAAAACGTGTCACGACCCGCACCCTAGAGTAAGGGTACGAGACGTGGGTACGTCCAGCCTACGCCGCAGTGTCGGTGGTAGAACACTGTCATAGGTCAACATCTAACAATATAAAGGTACCTGTACAGTATATACACTCCGAATGGAGGTGACATAGCAAATACAGTCTCAATCACATCTAAGGTAGAGCATGATAAAAGATAGATAGATAGAACAGAATAAAAACACAGAGATACAATCCAGAAGTCTAAGTGTCTAAATAAGTACATAACCTAAATCATCTCAGAATCAATATACAGTAATCCAGAAAAGATAAAGACATCCTAATCTAGGGGAGTGTCGTCAACTGCTAGTGGGTCCTGCTGCTGGTCCAGGTCACAACAATCATCAAGGGTTGCACCGTAATACGTAGGACAGAACACCTCAGCCTCGTCCTTTGTAATATTTCAACAGGTCCAGTCAGGACAGGAGCGAGCACAGTACATCTCAACAAATCATAACAGGTCAGGAAATATAAACATGCTAGAGAGTAAGATACAGGAAACTGAAAGAATAACATGATGAAAAAGGAAGACTGTAAATAAATAGATACAATATATAGAGAACTATCAGTGACTAGTGATTCAGAGCACAAGATGGTTATGTAAACGACACATTGTTGCACACGAGTAATCTAAAGAGGTTGCACACGAGTAATCTACTAGATTGATTACATAACCACTTCTACTCCCCCGTTCCAATCAATACACAAGGATCTAGCCAAGATATGTTATTGCACACGAAGTATAGTCGCATATAAAGATCATGTGAGCACATGAGTATACACGATTTTATATGATTTGTATATAAAAAGTACGAACACAAGGAGTACACAATGCTCATGATAAAGTACACGAACACGAAATACCCGATGTATCCGCTAAGGGGATAACATCGTACGACAAGATCTATATAGTACTAATCTGTGTTTCCAACGTGTCAGTGTTTGCCATTAAAATTCTTTGATTGCAAATTTCAATATAAACAGAACAGTATTATAATATAGGACTTAGATGTAGTCCTAGGAGTACACTTTTGTTTATCTGGGTCCCTTGTGCCGATGGAGCGAGTGGTAATACGTTGACTCCGTTGACGATCTGACGACGGTTATTGGTTCTCTGAAGGTCTGAGTTGCTCTGGGTGCTGGAGCTTGCCGAGAGGAGGAAGACGTTGAGTGTCTGTATCTGCCTCTCTGGTGGTGCAAAGTCTCTGTGTGTTCGTTATGTAGGTAGGTATGTGTGTACGTAGGTCAGAAGGAAATGATCCCTCCATTTATAGCTTTGTAGGCTGGCTGCTCATACGCGCATGTAGGATGCACCTGTACGCGGGGACGCCACGTGTTGATTGCTGATGGAGGTGCATGGACGATGCACCCTGATCGAGGGGTTGACTTCTTCATACTGCTGTTATGGACCGGCACGTAGCAGAGGAGAAGATCTTTCTGATGCTGAGATCTCGGATGAGTTGAGTCCAAGGACACGTGTCATCGACCCATGGCTCGGAGATCTCGGATTTGGTGGGGGAATGATCTGGTAAGATGCGCCTAGGATTGGGCGCATGAGGAGACTTTGGCTCGTAACCTTTAGGAGTCACAAACCATTCTGAGCGCATGGCTTTTGAGGCACATGCGAGGCTTCAGTGGTGACTTTACTCCTGTCTTTCGGGATCAGAGAGAAGCCTGGAGCGCATGGCTTTTGAGGCGCATGCAGAGTTTTAACAGTGACTTTCCTTCTGTCTTTAGGGATCAGTAAAAAGTCTGAGGCGCACAGCTTTTGAGGCGTATGCAGATTTGGGCGTATGGCTGCGGAGGCGCATGCGAGATGGTTGGGTGGCCACGTGGTCAGTAGCCGTCGGAGGAAAGTAATGTTGATGCTGACGTTGGCGATGCTTGGTCTTCTGAAAAAGCTGTCGACTGTTCAGACTTCGGGAGGCGTGCTGCCAACTCTGTCAGTTCAGCATTTAATGTTTATGACATTCGATGGACAGCTGAGTGGGCGCGTCGGTTGGCGTTCCACTAGGCGTATGGGGACGCATGGGGGCGCATCCCCTATGATGCGCTTGGTGCTGAAAGGCACGTCTGTATGATGCGCTTGATGTTAAAGGGCGCGTCTGTGTGATGCACGGTCTGGCCGACGTATCCGCTTCGTGACACATCTTTAATGGTGTGACTGTTACGTTCTTCGAGTGCTTTAAATAGCCGTTTTGACTTGGCTGAATTCGAAGCGTCCGGTTCATCCATTTAATGCAAATTCATTGTCCGGAATTCGAAGAGCCATCCACTTGGCACATGGGTTTAATTTGCCCGACCTATAAATAGTGGCATGGAGAGAGTTTGATTCTCGTTCTCTCACGTTCTTCCAAGATGAACTTGTTTATTCGGATGTATTCTGTTGACGAGATGCTCCCGAGAGTGAAGATGCGACGTAATGTCTTTGTTGATGCACTTGAAGGTGACTGTTACATCCAAAAGTCGGAGTCGAGGGCTTCTGAGGCAGGCGGAAGGTGCCTGTTGTATCCAAAGATAGGGATGCTCGAGCCTCGTCTTCGTTGTGCAGGAAGAGCCGTAGATCGGAATGGCGGTGCTGCGGCTTTGGTGGCTCTTTCTTCCTTCAAAATGGGTGTAGCCCATTCTGGTTGTGTTGAAAGCTGCTCCTTTGGCCGCGGTTTCGATCACGGTCTTCCTTGGTGTTTGGAGGCTCTTTCGAAGCCTCCCCTGGCCACAGGTTGGCTTGTGGTTCTTTTCTCTTCCTTGGCTAGAGGGTTGATTGCCACCCTCATTTTGCTCAATAAATGCTTCATTAGTCGAAGCATTTAGACGGCGGTGAGCCTGGCTGGAAGAGCGGCACATAACTGGGCTGCTGAAGGGATACACATAACTGGGATGCACATAACTGAGCTGCTGAAAAGGATACGCCTTGCTGAGGACGCATGGTAGGATGCGCCTGGCTGAAGGCGCATGTTGATTGCTGCGCCTAGTTGAGGGTGCATGTTGGCTGCTGGCTGTAGACTTAGGATCTTTTCTTTGTAGAAATTCTCCTTTGTACAGTCTTTCTTAGACATGTAATAGACCTTTATATGTTAAATAAAAAATCCTCTTTCAATGTCTGTATTTGTTGCTTTTTGCTGTGAAGTACTTTGTCCAAGCTTTGGCGCATGTTGTCTGGCGCATAGACTTTCTGGTTCTGAAATTCCATGCTTCTACAAGACCCCCTTCAAAGTTTTTAAAACTTTTGGATAAGTTTTGGAATACTTTGAATAAGAAGCATGGTAGTGGAGGCGCATGACCGTCGGGCGCATAGATACTCCGCGCATCAGTGATGGGGCGCATGCTCCGCTCAGTTAGTGCAAATAATGATGCCTCGGTAACCGAAAAAGATTAATGATGATCTTTTTGGTTTTATTTGTGGTTATCTTTTCACAGAACCCGATACGACGGCTGAGATCACACATCATCGGTTCACGCATGCGACCAAGCCCTATAAATAGGCGAGAGATGGAAAGAGAGAGCTCTTCTTCTCCTTGCTTTTGCTTTCTTTAGAGTTCTTCTTCAAAAACCCTAACTTTTCTTCTCTCAAAGAATGGCTCCCAAGACCCCTCGCGGCGGTGCTGGCAAGGGAAAGGAGCCGACAGAGTATACCGAGGAGGATGCTCCTATCACCATTGTGACTCCGGCCGACGTTCGACCCGCTGTGACGGGTGGGTGTCTTCTCTTCCACTACTTTCTTTGTTCAGACGATCCTTGGATCATGCGACTGAGTTGGTGTACCCAAACTCTCTTCTGCCGACGCGCATGGACTTCTGTCCGTGTCGAGGTTTTACCCCGCCGATGTGCATAGGTTTAGGCCTTTATCATGCACCGAGGTTTAACTGCGGACGAGCATGGGTTTACACCCTGATGATGCGTCGAAGCTTCTTGCTGACGTGCATGGTGTAGGAACGAAATAGTAAAGCGTAATACTCTAGAGGGGGGGTGAATAGAGTTGGCAGCAGAATAATGCTAATTAAAACAATGTTAGCAGCACAATCACAGAATATTAATCACAACTGAAATAAAGTAAAGACAGAGTTAAGAGAGCAAACGCAAAGACAACGATGTATACTAGTTTCCCTCTGTTGAGGACTAATCCAGTCGGTAGAACTCTTGCTACCAGTTGAATCCACTATTGGAAAACCGCAAGTTTTCTTACGAAGTCCTTGCAACTTCTACAACGCGAGCTTTGATACGAAGAACTCGTCCAACTTCAAATGTGAAGAGGTATTCTTCAATCAATCCTTCTGATTACAATCTCTCAAAAACTTCTAGACCGTACCGCACTGGCAAATCGACTAGAGGATTGTAATTGGCTTGGGATCTGAAATTGAAAGCTCTAAAAAACTCTTTGAAAGACTGAAAGCTTTAGATAGAGAGAATATTGAAAGTGAATGAGTGAGTTGAAATGATCGAAATCCTTCTCTATTTATAGGAATTTCAAAGGCAGACTTCTGACAGAATTCGGGCAGAATTCGGACAGAACTCTATGAGCAAATCTCGGTCAAATCCGCAACTGCAGGAGGACCAAGTTCCAAGGATTCAAAATCACAACGGCCACCAACCGAACTCTGGCCGAACTCGGTCCGAGTTCTGTCAGGGTTTAGTCAGGGTTTTAAAAAGCTTTTTGGTGATTCTTGAAAACCTGTTTTTAAACCTTTTTGAGAGGACATTTTAAAAATATTTTGAACTCATTTAAGGGTAGCCTATTTGCCAATACGACTCGGTGTACAACATATTCCTAGACTCAAATAAAATAAAAAATATATTGCATAAGGAATTACAGACTCGAGTAGGCAAACAGATCTTCGGTCTTGAATTCAGTGGATAGCCATTCTTGATCATGTTCAAGAGTCCGAGATGTCCCGACTAGCTTTGTATATCCTGACAGAGTTTAATCAATTATTAAAATCAGGTTTGACCATATGACCAAATGGGCCAACAATCTCCTCCATTTTGATAATTGACAAACTATGAATGATATAACATTAAGCTTGTTCAAAATATCAAAAAGTAGAATTGTTCATATCCTGTATTATCTCCAAAAAAATGTTAGATCTTTAATTTTCTCCCCCTTTGTCACTTAGCAAAATAATTACAAAAGATGAAGCTCCCCCGCAATCAAAATGCATAAGTAACAAATAGTGAGAAAATATATATAAAAGAAATAAGGCAGAAATAAAAGAGAAGTATCACAGGCATGTATTGAAAAAAAATCATCACAGGCATGTAATTTCACAGGCAGTTATAAAGAATGAAGCAATATAAGAAATAGTGCTATCATAAACTGAAACTGAAACATAGTGCTGAAATAAACTGAATGCCATAAACTGAGGCATAATAAACATGTCCATGAAAAGAAAAGAGTACTGAAGCAAACTAAAAAGTGCTAATAAAAAAGTACTGATAATAACTTGGAATGTCGGAGCATTTCCAAGTGCACCATAAAATATCACTCAAAATCATATAGTCACATCTCCTCATCATCATCCTCATCATCATCATCAGCAGCTCGACCAGCATGTCCTGAAGTACCAGCTCCAGAGGTACCAGCGCCAGAAGGATGCGGAGGGGCGCCAGCATAGAACACACCAACATAATCACGATGTGGAGCACGGTCAGGACGGTACCAATCGTAGGTGTTATCGGGCTGGAAGTAGGCATGAACAGCTTCATCCTCACAGCGGTAACCGGAGAAAACTGGATCTCTAGGGATGGAACCGGCTGAATGACCAGTCTGGGCGAAACGAAGATCAGCTAAGGAGTTTGCAAGCGCCTGATAGCGGGTGACATCGCGGAACTCACGCTCGCGAGCCATGTCTGTCATCGAGACGTGCAAAGCAGATAAATACTGATGTATGCCCTTAAATGTTATGGCATACTGATGAGGTGGTGGAGGAGGTGCAGTAGGAGGAGCAGAAGGTGGAGCTGAAGCAGTCATGCTACGACGAGATAACTGAAGAAACTTGGACTCAGGGTCCCGAGTACAAGTCGACAGATCGATATCGAAGCACTGAAAGATGCGTGGGAGAATCATCGCGTAAGAGAGATTTCTATCTCTTGCACGACAACGACCCATCATCTGAATCATGGTCTTAGGGGCAGAAAATAGAATCCCCTTAAGAATGTGGTACATGGCGGACAGCTCAAGAGAAGTCACATCATCCTTTGAAGTAGATTTTGGAAGGATAGTGGAATAGATGATGCGATACAATTCATAGTTAAACAAGTTCAGGTTGTTAGCCTTGAACTTTTCAGAGCATACTCTATCAGGTGCACAGAGTTCCACTTTAAAACTGGCGAGTGTCGTGCCTTCGAGAAAATCAAATTCAGTGATGTCAACTAGTGGTTCACCTTCGTTAGGGATACCAAGGATCTCCGCTAAGAGGTCATCATTGAAATTGATATCAATACCTCCAACACGAGTGCTCACATCAAAAGTGTTTAATATGAGATTGCAATAAAATAATCTAATGGCATTAGTTGCTATAGGGAAGCAGATTTTAACAAAAAGATGTAACCCTAATGCCTCAAAGAAATGACGATGATCAGGAAATACAGTCCATTTGACTGGAGCGCCTGTGCATATGGATCTCATGGAGAAGTCTCCATACCACAGTAGGGCTTGGTCTAGGGTTTGAAAGAAAAACCCGTCGAACGCACCGTCGCTCGTTTGGACCGGCGAGAAGAGGGAATCCGTATGCGGATGCGAAGATGACCCTTCCTCACTAGGGTTCGTCTTCTTCCTCTTTGAAGGATTGAATTTGGGTACCGTTTGTGTAAATTGAAATAAAAATGCACTAATTGAAAAGTAGAGAAAGATGGGGTTATACCTCCCAAAATCAAAGTATGTCGAAGAGAACGATGAACTCTGCACGAATCCAAATTTTGGATTGATTTCACCACTTGGATTGGAAGAATGAGGGTGGTAAAAAGCTAGGGTTCGGGGCTCCTTCGCGGCTGCTGCTGCTGTTGTGATTAGTTTGGAAGCAATGAAGAAGAAGGGCTTCTCGGGTTCTGTATATATAACTTGACACCCTCAACCGAACTCGGGCCGAATTCGGTCAGAGCTCTGGCCGAATTCGCCTAGGGTTCTTTATAGTTGATTTTTGTCATTCTTTTTCATTGTCTTATTTCAAATATTTAATTCAAAGATTAGTCATTTCAACTTCAATTAACATAATTAATATTATTTTATAGATTAAATGTCGTTACACAGCGACTGTTTCAGATTAGCTGTAGGAGTATTGTCCCAGCTGGCGGAGGTTCACCGGGGAACTCTTAAGTACCGCTTCGCTTCAACCGTAGTTGTGGTGACAGACAGACTCTTTATTGGCTTGTCTCTAACACAGTTTTTGTATAATGATATATAATCATAAAACAAAATTAATTAATATTATTGACGTCCAAAATTCCTAATTCTCGACTAAATAATTGAAACGATCTTCCGCTAGAGGTTTAGTGAAGATGTCAGCTAGTTGATTTTCAGTATCTATGTACACAAGGTTTATATCTCCATTTTGATGATGATCTCTAAAAAAGTGATGTCGAATCTCGATATGTTTAGTACGAGAGTGACATACTGGATTCTTAGTCAAATTAATAATGCTCGTGTTATCACAGAAAATGGGAATATGTGTGTAAAATAAATCATAGTCTTCTAGGGTTTGTTTTATCCACAAAATCTGAACACAACAACATCCTGCGGCGATGTACTCAGCCTCTGTTGTTGATAGGGCTACAGAATTTTGCTTTTTACTAAACCATGAGACTAAAGTCTTGCCTAAGAAATGACATGTGCCACTGGTACTTTTTCTATCGACTTTGCATCCAGCAAAATCTGTATCCGAATAACCAATAAGGTCAAAGGACTTAGTTTTGGGATACCACAAGCCAACAGAAGAAGTGCCCTTAAGGTATCGAAGGATACGCTTAACTGCGGACAGATGTGATTCCTTTGGGTTAGCTTGAAAATGTGCACACAGGCAAACACTAAACATTATATCTGGACGACTAGCAGTTAAATAAAGTAAACTACCAATCATACCTCGATACTTACGTGTGTCGACTGGCTTGCCTTGTACATCTGAATCAAGCTTTGTTGAAGTTGCCATTGGAGTGCCAATAGGTTTGACATTGTCCAGATCAAACTTCTTTAGCAGGTCTTTTGTGTACTTGTCTTGATTTATAAATGTCCCATTATCAGTTTGTTTGATTTGCAATCCGAGAAAGAATTTCAGCTCTCCCATCATGCTCATCTTAAACTCATTCTGCATACACTTAGAAAATTCTTGACACAGAGATTCATCAGTAGATCTAAATATAATATCATCAACATAGATTTGAATTAAAAGAAGTTTGCCATTAAAAGACTTAATAAACAGTGTAGTGTTAACCTTGCCTTTTGAAAAACCGTTGTCAAGTTGAAAAGAGCTTAGACGATCATACCAAGCACGAGGGGCTTGTTTTAAACCGTATAAGGCTTTCTTCAACTTGAAAACATGATCAGGATTTTTGAAATCTGTGAAACCTGGAGGTTGTGCTACAAAAACTTCTTCTTTTATAAAAATATTTAAAAAAGCACTCTTGACATCCATTTGAAATAGTTTGAAATCATGAAAATATACAAATGCACATAACATGCGAATGGATTCTAATCTCGCAACTGGGGCATAAGTCTCATCGTAGTCGATACCTTCTTCTTGATTGTATCCTTGAGCTACGAGTCGAGCCTTATTACGAGTCACTAAACCATTCTTATTTAGGGTGTGTTTGATTGCAAGGTAGAAAATACGTGGAAAAGAAATTAATTCTATGGAATTATTTTCCTAGGAAAAAAATTCCATGAAATTTTAAAATTTTCCATGAAAAACTTAATTTGGTTGTTTGATTGTCATTATTTTCCACGTAAAATAGTTATTTTCCATGGAAAATGATATTTTCCTATGGGTTAGACAAGTTTCATTTTCCACCATTTTAGAAGAAAATATGGAAAATGATAGTTTTTTGGAAAATAATTTCATGGAAAACAGAAGCTATCAAACACTACAATTGGTGGAAAATTTGTGGTGGAAATATTTTCCATGGAAAAAACGCCCAATCAAACACAGCCTTAGTTTATTTCGGAATACCCAACGGGTGCCAATGACCGGATGATCAATAGGCCTAGGAACAAGTTCCCAAACTTGATTCCGTTCAAATTGGTTTAATTCCTCTTTCATAGCATCTATCCAAAAACTATCACTACATGCTTCATTAATAGTTTTGGGTTCTAGCTGTGAAATAAATGCAATACTAGAAACAATATCTCTACTGGATGTACGAGTACTTACTCCTTTGGTAATATCACCAATTACCAAATCTTTTGGATGATCATCTGTAAATTTCAACCTTTTCGGTAGATTCTGAAGATAGCTGGTTCCTGGATCTTCTCTAGGAGGTTCAGCTAGTACAGAGCTTGGTTGAGGATCAACTGATGTTGAGCTTGGTACAGTTGGATCTTCGTCATTGTCATCGATCGTCATCTGATTTAATTCATCAAAGGTGACGTTGATTGACTCTTCGATGATCATGGTTCTTTTGTTGAAGACTCTGTATCCTTTGTTCTTGGCCGCATAACCTAAAAATATACCTTCATCGGCCTTTTCATCAAATTTTCCCAAATTGTCTTTTGTATTAAGAATAAAACATTTACAGCCAAATATTCTAAAGTATGAAACAGATAGAATTCTATCAAACCATAACTCAAATGGAGTCTTCTTCGATTTGGATCGAATTAGAACTCTATTGAGTACAAAGCAAGCTGTATTGACAGCTTCAGCCTAGAAATATTTGGGTAGACTAAACTGGTTTAACATCACTCTGGCCATTTCGGTTAGAGTTCTGTTCTTACGTTCCACAATTCCATTTTGTTGTGGAGTCCTAGGACAAGAGAACTCGTGTACAAAATCGTATGTGTCATAAAATTGCTCAAAATCAGCATTTTCGAATTCGCCTCCATGATCGCTTCTTATGCGAGTGATCATGTAACCTTTTTCATTCTGTACTTTCTTACAAAAGGCGACAAATTCGGATAATACATCATTCTTGCGTGTCGAGAAATATACCCACGTGTATCTAGAGAAATCATCTACAATTACGAAAGCATAAAGTTTACCTCTGAGGCTAGCAACTCTGCTAGGACCAAATAAGTCCATATAAAGCAATTGTAGAGGTTTAGTAGTACATACTGCATTTACTGACTTGAATGTGGATCTGGTAGCTTTGTTCTTTTCACATTGGCTGCATACCGAGTCCTTCTTGAATGTAATGTCCGGTAAACCGCGTACTAGCTTCTTTGTGGATAATCTTGAGATCGTATCTATATTAGCGTGGCCGAGTCTCATATGCCACAGATGACTCTCATCACTCTTGGCTATTAAGCATCTACCTGAAATGTTAGTTTCTTCTAACAAATAGAAAACATATATATTGTCTTCCCTGATACCTTCAAAGATAGTACTACCAGTTGAACTATCAACTATAGTACATTTGTCTTTGCCAAAGTTGATACCATAACCATGATCAGCTAGATGACTTATGCTGAATAGATTATGTTTCAACTCGGTAACCAGACAGACATCCTTAATCACAGGATAGGAAGACTTACCAACATCATCGATACCAATAATATACCCTTTCAAGTTATTACCGAAGGAGACATAGCCTTCCTTCTTTTTCTTCGACAGTCTTGCAAATAGGGTAGCGTCACCGGTCATATGCCGTGAGCAACCGCTGTCGAGGATCCATTTGCTTCTAGCATGTGAAGGGTGTTCTACCTACAAAATAGTTTGCAGATGAAACTTTTGGTACCCATTTTTTGTAGGGTCCTGAATTGTTAGCTTTAGGTATCTAAGCATAAATATTTAAATCAACAAGCTTTCTCATTCTACATACAGATGAAATATGACCAATGAGGCCACAATAATGACATTGTGCATGTCGAGTGTTGAAAGCTGAGTGGTGTGCATGGTTGGTAGGTTTAGGTTTTCTAGTATAGAAGAAAGCATACCTATAATCTTGTTTGGGCTTAACCTTTTGGGGTAAAGGTTTTATACGGTTAGGTCTGACAGTGTTTGGCTTGGGAATGTTCCGATTTTTCGGTAAGTGACACGTGTTAGGGAAGGAAGCAGCAGGCTCAGGCTATTTTTCTAACCTAATTTCCAATCTTTTGGAAGTGTCATACAACTTAGTATAATCAGAAGTGAGTGATTCCATTCTGATTTGTGCACATCGAAGACTTTTCTTCTCTATAGAAAGTTCTTCCTTGAGTTGGTCAATAATTTTGTCTTTCTCTTCAGATGACTTGGTAGTCTCGTGTAATAAGAGCTTTGTTGAAGAAAGCTCACCAGACTCACTAACATTATTTTTAACCTCAGCTAGTAGGTCGGTAAGTCTACCTATTTCACCTTTGTACTCTTTGAGTACCTTCTTAGCGGTCTGATACTTGCTACGCAGTTTTCTGTAATCAGTCATCAGGTCACTGAAGGCATCTCCTAATTGCTCAATGGTGAAGTCATCATAAGTATCAACTACAGGTTCAGTAGGTACCTGATCGGATGCCATAAGGCATACGTTTTCAGCGTCTTCTGATTGTTCGTCTTCTGAGTCGCTGGCTTCACTTTCATGCCATATGCTAGTATTGGCATATCTCCTAGATGTTGATTTCTTCAGGTTCCCTTTTTCATACCTGTTGCTCTTCTTGCTTGATGATGAGTTTGTGGGACAATCCTTCTTCATGTGTCCCTTCTTCTTGCAACCATAGCAGACAACATCTTCTTGATACCAGTTGTTGCTGTTGTTTTCTTTGACTCTCTTCTCATGTCTCATGAATCTTTTGAACTTCCTTGCTTGGAGTGCTTGATCTTCGACGTCAGATCCACTGCTGTTTGAGTCACCTTCAACAGCTTTTCTGTGCTAAGCCTTGAGAGCGATCGTCTTCTCCTTTGGTGCAGGCTCTTCAAAATCTTGTAGCTCCAGTTCATGAGTGAGTAGCTTACCCATGAGTACTTCGAGGGACATAGTTGTGAGGTCGTTCCCTTCAATGATTGCAGTAGCCTTCGAAATCTAGTTCTTGGTAAGTGCTCGCAGGAGTTTGCGAATCTTTTCATGGTTACTGTAATCTTTGCCTAAGGAGGACAAAGGATTTACAATATCCAAGAATCTCTCGAACATTTGTGTAACTGTTTCGTTAGGCTTCATCTTGAACGCCTCGTACTCTTGAGTAAGTCTGCTGACTTTAGATTCTTTGACTTGAGTCGTGCCTTCATGTGTGACTTCAAGTAGCTTCCACACTTCATTAGCCGTTGTGCAGATAGACACCCTGTTAAATTTAGTTCTGTCTAAAGCATAAAAGAGAGCATTAATGTCACGTGCGTTAAGACTGGCCCTTTTCTTTTCTTCCTCTGTATATCTGCTGTGGGGTTTTTCAACTAAAACTCCATCAACATTTATACAAGGTGGCTTTTGATAGCCATCAAGAACAATGGACCATAAATCAAAGTCAAGTGATTTCAAGAAGAAACTCATCCGTGTTTTCCAATAGGTATAGTTCATACCATCAAACAGTGGAGGTCTGTTTGTGGCCTGGCCTTCACTTGTGAATTTCACAGTTGCCATGTGTTGTGCTGTGATCTATATAACAGTTAATTAAAATAAATAAATAATTGCACTGTTACCTTTGCTTTACCTGTAACACCCGCTCTGATACCAATTGTAGGAACGAAATAGTAAAGCGTAATACTCTAGAGGGGGGGAATAGAGTTGGCAGCGGAATAATACTAATTAAAATAATGTTAGCAGCACAATCACAGAATATTAATCACAACTGAAATAAAGTAAAGACAGAGTTAAGAGAGCAAACGCAAAGACATCGATGTATACTGGTTTTCCTCTGTTGAGGACTAATCCAGTCGGTAGAACTCTTGCTACCAGTTGAATCCACTATTGGAAAAATCATAAGTTTTCTTACGAAGTCCTTGCAACTTCTACAACGCGAGCTTTGATACGAAGAACTCGTCCAACTTCAAATGTGAAGAGGTATTCTTCAATCAAGCCTTCTGATTACAATCTCTCAGAAAACTTCTAGACCGTACCGCACTGGCAAATCAACTAGAGGATTGTAATTGGCTTGGGATCTGAAATTGAAAGCTCTAAAAAACTCTTTGAAAGACTGAAAGCTTTAGATAGAGAGAAGATTGAAAGTGAATGAGTGAGTTAAAATGATCGAAATCCTTCTCTATTTATAGGAATTTCAAAGGCAAACTTCTGACAGAATTCGGGCAGAATTCGGGCAGAACTCTATGAGCAAATTTCGGTCAAATCCGCAACTGCAGGAGGACCAAGTTCCAAGGATTCAAAATTACAACGGCCACCAACCGAACTCTGGCCGAACTCAGTTCGAGTTCTGTCAGGGTTTAGTCAGGGTTTAGTTAGGGTTTTAAAAAGCTTTTTGGTGATTTTTGAAAACCTTTTTGAAAACCTTTTTGTAAACCTTTTTGAGAGGACATTTTAAAAACATTTTGAACTCATTTAAGGGTAGCCTATTTGCAAGTACGACTCGGTGTACAATATATTCCTAGACTCAAATAAAATAAAAAATACATTGCATAAGGAATTACAGACTCGAGTAGGCAAACAGATCTTCGGTCTTGAATTCAGTGGATAGCCATTCTTGATCATGTTCAAGAGTCCGAGATGTCCCGATTAGCTTTGTATATCCAGACAGAGTTTAATCAATTATTAAAATCAGGTTTGACCATATGACCAAATGGGCCAACACATGGTTTCATACCCTGATGATGCGCCGAAGCCTTTCACTGAGGCGCATAGGTTTACACCCTGATGATGCGCCGAAGCTTTTTACTGAGGCGCATGGGTTTACACCCTGATGATGCGCCAGGTTGCTTTGACACACTTTGTCCTTTTGCCTGACTTTTTTATTTTTGTTGTGCCAGTATCGATGACGATTCCTTTGCTGAATGAGGTCCTTCTGGATGCTTCCCTTTGTCAAATGGGAGTTGATTTTGACGAGGCGGTTATCAACCCTGCCAAGGGTGCTATCTTACAGGATCAACCTCCTGAGAGAGTGCTGCAGATCCAGAACCAGTTGCCGCTTTTTCTCCAGAGTATGATGGAGAGCGAAAAACTAAAATCTGCTGAATCCGAGGATGTGACCTTCTTAAAACCTGCCTTTCTGTTCGGCGACCGCCTGATCTCCACTGAAGTGAAGATACTGAAGGTCAAAGAAGACTGGTTCTTTTCTGCAAAAGACATGGTGCTGTACATGCGACAACTTGACCGCCAGTTGCCGCTGACGGCCTTCTATCGTTTAGCTTCGAAGAGAAGGATGCCCTGGGAGCTTACTCATTCTCAAGGAGGGGCCCTGGGGGGTGCTCTTTCGATTGATGCTACCTCAAATCAGAGGGATACCCTGGCTGCTTCACGAACCGGTCCCTCGTTTAGTTACCGAACTTTGCGTCCTGGGGGCCTCTACAGTGTAGTCCCAAATGACACTTTTGCCTTCAGTGCCTCAACCTTCGCAAGTCGGATGCTGACATCGAGGGTCACGTATCCGAAAGGCGGATTTAGGGTTGAAGGTTGGTGTCATCATATCTCGAGGTGGGACGAGTTGACCATTTGGGTGCTTTCGAAGTTCAAGGCTGAGCTTAAGGAGATTGGACTGACAGCCGCTATCCGTGCCACACAGGCTGGCATGGATCTCAATAAGCCTATGTTCCTTGCACTCTTGGAATTGTTCAATACCCAGACTGACACCTTCTATACTCCAGTGGGGGAGTTGGGGTTGGCTCTCCACGAGATGTACGAAGTGTCCAAGCTTTTCTGGGGCTCAGAACCGTACGAAGAATATTTTCTGTCGAATGAAGAGATCCAGGTTCTGGAGAATAAGGACTCGGAGATGATGGCCGTTTTCAAAGAAGTGGCGAGCCATCATTATTTGATGCACCGGAAGGACAAAGGCAAGACCCAGCCTCATGTGACTGCTTGGAGGGATTATGTTTTCAAGCAGGATTTGGCGGACCCCTCGAGGATTCGGTTTACGACCCCGCAAGGGCTGAAACATACGGAAGTGACTTCTGAGATAAGCCGGCTGGACGAGAGGACTCCTCGTTCCAATGAAAGTGGCGAGAATGTGTATAGCTGCTTCTGGCACTGTGCGCACCGGATGTCGTCTAAGGCGGTGCTGACGGCATACTTGATGATATGGCTTCGAGATTGTGTGTTTGCGGGCAGATCTGGTGCAGTGGAGAGGGTACACTGGAACCTTATTTTGCCTGCCGTAAAGTTAGCTTTTGGACGTCCTTTAGCTCTCCTTCCCGCGATGGTGTGTAACATGTTGTGAGATTTGAGGACTTTTGCTGATGACGTGATCCAGGGGAGAGGTAAAAATGACAACTTTCCTCGGGCTGAACTGCCATTCTATTATCTTATGGGATGGCTGATTCTGCATCATCCGAACGTGATGAGTCCAGGTCCAGAGGAGGATCATGTTGAAGGAGATGCCTTTATCCGCCGCTTATACAAGAGGAAGTGGTTACACACTGGCGTCCCCGTTTGCAGGAGAGTTTTGTCCTATCTTCAGGGGTGGAAGATTGCCAAGGTTGGCCCCATCTTCAAAGATTTCGAGGCTGACCAAGATTTAGTCGACTCTGGTGAAGACGCGATTACTTTGCCGAAATAGGGTTTTCGTTGGTTGCAAAGTATTCGGCCTTCTCACTTGGTCTATCGGAACCAGAATAGGTGTTATCTGGAGCCATATCTGCCCAGCCGGTTTGCTCGCCAGTTTAGCTATACCCAGCTGATGCTACGGAATTCCAGTAACAGTCTGGGGTTCATCGGTAGTTTGCTAGATGGAGCCCGAGGCTGGCAATATTACAATACCGGGTGTACTGGTGTTCAGTTTACAGCGCCCGTTCGCAACCCTCGGCCACAGATCCTGTATTCGACAGCTAAGCTGTATTGCATAATGAATACTGCATCTCCAGGTTATGATAGAGAGACTAGTTTCATCATTGGAACTCAGCTGGAGGCCACGGCGAATATGTTGATGGTGGTTCGGTCATATCGTCTACCAGAATTGGCGGGATATTGGGCTGCTGCTGCAGCATCAGTGAGAGATCCCCTTGTTGGGAAGAGGCGAGTTGACGCGGAAGCCGACTCGTCTGTACCAAAAAGGTCGAGAAAGACGACGACTCCAAAGGCCACGGGGGTGCCACCTGCACCGCCAGTAGAATCAGCTCCTGCTGAGGTAAGGAGTCCTTTGTAATTTTGACTCATCTTGTCATTTTGGTGACTTGTGCTTTCCTTCTTGTAGGGATCGTCGAAGAAGAAGACCCATATTTCAAAACTGGGTGTTAGTAAACCGAAGGAGGTAGCAAGCTCTTCTGACGAGCGCATCCCTCCGATGGTAACGTCTCCGATAGAGGAGAGTCCCGGAGATGTTCATGCAGAGGTTTTACTATCTCCAGACTTTGTTGAAAGAGATACAGAGGTTGCAGCAACTTTCGGGGAGGTGCCAGCTGCCGTGAGGGCCTTGGACGTTGAGGGTCCAGCGGACACGGGGCTTCGTGATGATAATGTGGAGTGGAGTTCGTCGTCTTCGGATGACGCTGCTCCAGAGTTGCAAGAGCCTGTTGCGGGGGCAACAGAGATGGTTGGAACAGAGGAGTGGGTTGATTCCCCTCCTTATCATGATGATGGGAGGTCGGCTACAGCATTGCCAAGCCCTACCCCAGACTCAGCGACGGAAGTTGAGGTGGCTACCAACCAGGAGGTAGCGACAGATCCTGTCCCTGTAGAGGGGATTTGATGAAGAGACTCGTCTGGCGGTCCTGACTTCAGAGACGAGTCAGGAGGCAAGTGTTGATCTCCCCGTTCTGCCAGGGGAGGTACTGGCTGCTGATAGCACGTTGGGGGCTGATGAGGTGGCCACTGACGTCGGAGGTTCTTCCGAGTTTGGGAAGGGTAAGGGTTTGATGGAACCCTCTGTTGCTCCTTTCACTTGGGGTACTATCTCGACGCCTGTCTCGGCTTCTTCTGTTCCTGTGGCTCCTCGGGCTAGTAGTCAAGCCCCTGTTGATGAAGAGCCTGTTGATGCCGAGGTTCCAGCCTCGCAGGTTGAGGTCGGCGGGTCTTCTTCCGGTCCGCTAACTAGAGCAGCTCCTCCGACTCCTGCCATGACGCCGCAGGTGCTGGCGGATGTAGATAAATACATGAAATTCATCGTCGAGGCAGTGTATAAAATGTTGCTGAGGGGGGTGTCGGCAGTGATGGATTCCAATGGGAGCTTTGCGACAGCAAGAACTCTGGCACTGCCTCATATCAACCTGATCCGTCTTCACCAGGGCCACGATCATATGGCCGTCATTCTGGAAGCCACGGTGACTAAGTTGGACCAGCAGCTTTCTGAATTAGGGCACATCCAGCGAAATGACCTCTCCATCCTGATAGATGCGGAGAAGGAGAAGCTGCTCGCCGAGACTGAGTCTTCCTACCAGGCCACTATGAGTGTCTGGGAACGCGAAGTGGCTGAGACTGAAGCTGCAGTGGAGCGGTTATCTCAATTTATACGGAAGACAGTGGAGACGCGAGCTGCGTTGGACGCTAATATCGCGGAGATTGACGTCCAGCTCCGCCGCCTTGAGGATCAGCGGGCCCGACTCCTATTGGACGCCGAACGTGTCCAGGCTGAACACATAGCATTCAAGAAGGAGGAAGCGACTTTCACTCATCGGGCTCATACCCTGGCTCAGCAGAGACATCAGCTTGATGAGAAGCACGAGAATGAAACTTCTGCTGAGGCTGTTGAAGCGATACGTCAAGAAGCTGAACGTCGAGTCTTGGCGACTGTAGAGATTCGGGCGGCAGACTTGAAAAGCCGAATTGCAGAGCTTTCCGCCAACCCTGGGGATATTTAGGGCTTGTAGACTTGTAGTCTCTGCCCCCTTTTTTGTGTATTTGCAACTCTTGCTGGGGATAGTGTAATCCTTTACCCTCCTTTTCTAGAAATAAAGAAGTACACCATTTTCTGTGATGTGTTCATTTTTGCTTGTCATGAATCTTGATGGTTTGTGTGGACCTATTATCTTTTGCGTACCTTAGTTTTAGGTACAGATAATAAGTTTGAGAGAACCCCCATGTTTGCTCAGAGGTGATGTGGACGTGGCAAATATGGGGTTCAAATGATAGAATCTTCCTACTCAGAGGTGTTATGGACATGGTAGGAATGACTCTGGGGGATACACGGAACTACTCAGAGGTAATATGGACGTAGAAGTTCTACGATTGATGTACGGCAACGCAGGGGCTGTCTGTACGGGATGTTTACTCAGAGGTAATGTAGACGTGGTAAACATGATGGGCAGCGCAGTCTTATGGGATGTAAGATTCCGCTTTGTAGGGTATAGGGGGACAACTCAGAGGTGATGTGGACGTGGTTATCTTTCTACTGGAGGATGCTTCGGAACAACTGGGTTCCGAAAGCATATGATTTTGTGGAAGGAAATTGTCTGTGAGCCCTGATGATTGGGTCCACAGATCCCCTGGTGGAAGCACATGTCTGAAAGATGTCAAGAGTAGTACTTTTTTAGGAACTTGCCATTGATGGGCATCATGAACAAGTCCCCATTGGGTTTGGCAAGGCGGTAAGCACCGTTTGAGTATACCGTCTTGATGATGAAAGGTCCTTCCCATTTGGGCTCAAACTTTCCTGGTATTTTGTGAGTCAACACCATCGGCCTCCTGACTGCCAAAACCAGGTCGCCTACTTGAAAAGTCCTCTGCTTGACCTTCTTGTTGAAAGCCTGTGATATACGGGCTTGGTAGAGTTCAATGCGCTATTGAGCTAGGAGACGCTTTTCATCAAGTGCCTCCAGTTCTCGCAGACGACGACGCTGATTGTCTTCTTCTGTGAGTTGGTTTGTGATTGCTACGCGGAGTGAGGGTATTTGAATCTCGAGAGGCAGTACCGCTTCGCTCCCGTAGACTAAGAAGAATGGTGTGTTGCCTGTCGGGGTCCGTACCATTGTGCGGTAGGCCCAAAGGCATTCGCCGAGCTTTTCGTCTCAATCACGTTTGTTGGATGACACGACCTTTTTGAGTAGCCTGACGATAGTCTTGTTAAACGCCTCTGCTAATCCGTTTGCTGTCGGATTGTAGGCGGTTGATGCCACGTTTTGAATACGATTCTTGTCACAGAATCGGCCAAAAATATGGCTGATGAACTGAGGACCATTATCGTGGATGATCCTTCGGGGTACCCCGAAACGGTAGATGACGTGGTGCTTGATGAAGCTGATCACCCTGGAGCTTTTCACTTCTGCCAGCGGAACTGCTTCTGCCCATTTGGAGAAGTAGTCGATGATTGCTTGGATGAAACGGTGTCCTCTCGATGAAGGAGGGGTGATCGGTCCCACAATGTCCATTTCCCAAGCTTCGAAGGGCCAGGAGGCGACTGTAGGATGTAGTGGTTCGGACGGTGTATGAATGAAGTCTGCATGAAACTGGCATGCATGGCACTTCTTGGCATATTCAACAGCGTCAGCGGCCATGGTTGGCTAGTAGTAGCCCATGCGTCGCAGTCGATCCTGCAACTTAGGGCCAGGTTGATGGGCCCCGCAGGTTCTATCGTGAGCTTCTCGAAGGGCTTCGACTGTTTCTTCGTTGGATAAATATCGAAGGAGAAGTCCATCGTAGGAGCGTCGATACAGCATTTTAGTGGCTGTATCGTAGTAGAATCGAAGAGAGCGTCTCCTGACTGAGACGGCTTCTTTCGGGTCCTCTGGAAGAATTTCGTAGACAGCAAAGTCGATGAACGGGAATCTCCAATCTCGGACGTTAACACCGGTACCCGTTGACATAGCGTGGGCCACTTGTGAGCGCAGGTTGTTTTTAGGGCAGACTAGGTCTCGACCCACTACCGTGACGTAGTGTTGAGTTCCGAGGGGTGCCGCCAAGGAGGCTGCGAGGCCAGCCAGAGCATCAGCCTCCAGATTTTGTAGGCGGGGTACGTGTTCGATGAAGAACCCAGTAAAGGTTGAAACGATGTTCAATGCAACTTCATGGTAAGGGATCAGGTCTTCATGACGAACCTCGTATTGCCCTCTGATCTGGTTTACGACGAGTTTTGGGTCGTCGTAGGCTTCCAGATGATTCATCCCCAGCTGTTGCGCTAGCTGGAGTCCCATAATGAGCGCGTTGTACTCGGCAACGTTGTTGGAGCACGGCTTCAAAAGGGAGTAAGCACGCTGGATGACCAGCTGATCGGAGGAGACTAATACCACCCCCACTCCCGTGATGATTTGACCTTTGGGGCCTGTTCTTGAAGCGCCATCGAAAAACATCCGCCAGACGGAGCCTTCTTCGGTAACATTTGATTCTTGGACCTCATCCGGGATGTCTTCATAGAGCTTTGAGGACTCTGGGATAGGGTGTGCAGCTAAAAAGTCGGCCAGCGCTTGACCCTTAACAGCTTTCTGTGGAACGAACACCATGTTGTATGGCATTAGCAAGATCGCCCATGTGGCTAGCCGGGAGTTCAGTGATCCTGGCTTCGTCATGAGGACCCTGAGTGGATTGACTCGGGAAATGACATAAATTGTCTGACCCGAGACATAATGACGAGTCTTTTGGATGGCAAATACCAAGGCCAAGCACTCTTTCTCAACGGGGTTGTACCGGTGTTCGGCCCCGATCAGAGTTCGACTGAGGTAGTAGATTTCCTGTTCATAGCCTGTATCACTGTTCTGAGCCAGCAGAGCGCCGAGGGAGTGATCCATGGCTCGGACGTAGAGGAGAAACGGTTTGCCGGCGACGGGTGCCACCAGGACTGGAGGGCTCGTCAGGTAGGCTTTGATGTCGTCGAAAGCCTTTTGGCATTCCTCTGTCCAGACGTAAGAGACTCCCTTCTTCATGAGCTGGATGAAGGGTTGACATTTGCCGGAAAGGTTTGCTATGAACCTCCGGATGTATGCCAGACGTCCCTGTAGGCCTCGAAGTTCTCGAAGGTTCTTCGGAGGGTCCATATCAAGGATGGCTTTGGTCTTCTCGGGATCGACATGAATGCCTTTCGCGGTGATGATGAAGCCCAAGAACTTTCCGCTAGAAACCCCTTGGAAGGATTTAGTGGGGTTCATCTTGAGTTGATGCGCCCGCATGAGATCGAAGACTGTCTTGAGGTCTTGCAGGTGATCTCCTTTGAGACGGCTCTTGACTGCGATGTCGTCAACATAGCATTCGACTGTCTTACGAAGGTATTGACGGAAAATAGTGCTCATAGCTCTTTAATATGTTGCACCAGCGTTCTTCAAGCCAAAGGGCATCACTGTGTAGCAGAAAACGCCCTTTGGAGTCCTGAATGACGTGTGTTTTGCGTCGTCAGGGAACATCTTGATCTGGTTGTAGCCCGAACACCCGTCCATGAAATACATGCACTCGAAGCCACATGTGTTGTCGATCATCACGTCAGTGATTGGAAGTGGGAATTCGTCTTTTGGGCAAGCAAAGTTGATATCTCTGAAGTCGATACAAACTCGTATCTTCCCATTCTTCTTGGTGACGGAGACGACGTTGGCTACCCAATCTGAGTGTTGCTCTTCACGGATGAAGCCGCTGGTCAAGAGTTTGTCCATCTCCTGATCGATGGCGTTCCTGATGTCCGGACGGAAGCGCCGCTGTTGTTGTTTGATAGGCTTGGCATTAGGTAAGATGTTCAACCTATGCATCGCGATCTGGGGATCAAGTCCCGGCATATCTTCGTAGCTCCAGGCGAAGACGTCGATATACTCTTTAGCCAGCTGGATTAAAGATTCTCGGTCTTCTCCTTTTAGGCTTTTGCTGACGAAGATGGGTTTGGAAGAAGATCCATTCCCGAGGTCGATCTGCTCGACTTCGTCTTCGGTTGGGGGTTCGCGTAGTTCGAAGCGAGACTCCCATTGTTGTCCCAGGCGTTGAGCCCAGGGTTCTTCTTCGAAGAATTCCGGCGCTTGGTCTTCGCCTTCTTCTTCTTGAGATTGTGCAGATGTCATGTTGGCTGACAACACTCTCTTGAAGACAGATCCAATACTGGTATCGGAATCCCATGTTGATGCTTCAGACGAGTGAGAATGTTCTACTTCTTCTGCGTGTGAACTCTCTGGAGTTGACGGTGGCGTGACATAGCCTACCCCCCGTCGAGTTCGATTGTAGTAGTCCTGCGGCTTTCCTTTAGGTGTTGGAAGCCGGAGAGGGAGACGTCGACCTTTGCCGTAGTTCAGGCCTTTGTCACTTTTTAGGTCGTAACCCATCTTTTGGATGAGGTACTTTGCCTTGTCTGTGTATCGATAGAGTTGCATTCTGCCGACATCTGGTTCTGGCTCGAGTGGCGGGAGGTCTTGATGACGCTCGACCTTGCCGAAGATGATGGATTCTTCGTCTCGACTCCGTGATGGGACTATGTAACAGACCCCTTGGGATGGGACTACTCGATTTACATGATGGACGGTCGTTATTTGTGTTTGCAACGACCGTAGAGCGTTATCTAATGTATACATGGCATTCCAATGTGGAAGACTAGAATAATTAAAAGACACTGTATTATTGATAAAATACGAGATTTTATCCCGTGGGATTACATTGTCCAGAGAAGGGGCATCTACATCAGCCGAGATGTATTCTCCCAACTCTTCATCTGTAAGCACTGGAGTAAGATCGGAAGAGTCTACTACAACGTTGGCCTTGGAATCCGAGAGGACTACGTGGGCCTTCTCTGGCGGCTGGGATGGCGGCGGCTTCCCTTAAGACGCACCTTCAGAGGTGCCTCCACTGTGCCTCCGGTGATTGACGCCTTCCCCTGTAGTTTTGTCACGAGGGGAGCCGATGTTTGAGGCGGCTTTTCCTTGAGCCGTATCTTCAGGGGAGCTTCAGGAGCAGCTGGTGCTTTCCCGGGTAGCTTAATGCTCATGGGAGGCAACTTCTGAGGCGGTTTGCCTTTGAGTCGGATCTTCAAAGGAGCATCGGGAGTGACCTCAGGCTCCATGTCCGGCTCTGCTGTTGTTTCTGCTTCGTCGTCAGCATCATTGGCTTCCTCCTCGTCAGGTGACTTGTATAAGTCGGCATCGGTGAAGTAGGCTTCAATCCCTTTGAAAGGGTCGATGTCCGCGAACTCCGTACGGATGACGTTGTTGGTGGACACGTACTTCATACATTGGTGGAGCGTAGACGACACCACCGTATACTCGTGCAGCCATGGGCGACCCAACAGAATATTGTAGTTGACTTCGGCGTCCACGACATAACAAGTGACCTCAGTTCTGAGGTTACCGATGTGGCACTTTAGTCGTATTTTGTCCAGTGGTCCGCTTTTGCTGGCGTTGAAACCACTGATTGTTGCATTGGGGACGCCAGTCGGTACATTGGGATCCCCAGTGTTGAGAGCAGCGTCTTCGGGATGATGCTGAGGGAAGACCCCGGATCGATCTGAATCCACTTCACCTTGACTGAACCGATGTACCCTGTATAATACAGCGGCCTGTTGTGTCGATTGTGCTTGAGCAGCATGTCCTGTTGGGTGAAGGTTATATTTGGGATAACCTCCTCCGTACAGTGACAATGCGTACACACAGTCGGGAGATCTTCAGGCTGCTTGACTTGACTGAGAAAGGATTCAGCATCCTTTAGAGCTTAACAGAGAGCTTCTCGGGAGTCTTTGGAAAGACGAAGGAGCTCGAACAATGATAGGCGGGCAGGAGTACTGGCCAATTGTGCCAGTATGTTGAAGTTGTGGGGCTTGGCTAGCCCCGAAGCATTCTCCTTTCGTAGAGGCCTGTCAAAGCGGGCCTCTATCTGCTTCTGTTTATTGGCTGCTGAGGGCTTAGACGGGCCCTCGTCCTGGACAGCAGGGACGGTGCCAGGAGGCACCACCTCGACGGCAGCTTCGTCGGGTTGGACATTCTGTTGTGAACGCGTCTGCACAGGAAGTGCCTCCTCCGCTGAAGAAGTGACCGTGCGGCAAGACTTGATCTTCCTGTCTTCGGACTTGGAGGTAGGGCGTACCTCCGGTTGAGTCACCTCGGAGACGAGATCGGGGTGAACCCACAGGATCTCTCCTCGAGATGTGGTGAGTGGGATAAGTCCACTCACGTTGTCACGGGTTGGTGGTAAGTTAACCACCTCCATTTTCGCCTTGGGGATGGGGACGACGCCATCCTGTGTTGTAGTTGGCGGCAAGTTGCCAAACTGGAGTGATACCACGTTGGCTGACACCGTCTTCTTTTCGTAGTTGACGGAGATTACATCCGCGTTGATCATGCGCTGGATATAATTCTTGAGGACGTAGCAGTCCTTGATTGGGTGTCCGACAAACCGATGGTAGTGACAGTACCTCGGGTTGTCCACTTTCCCAACCTCGTCGGGACGCTTCGGGTCCGGAAGCTTGATCTTGTCACCTTGCTTCAGTATCTCAAAGAGTTGCAGGGTATCTTCGTCGTTGAACGAATAAACCTCCTTTGGCCTTGGTGCAAGTGGAGGCTTCTGGGTAGGTGCTGACGCACCTTTTGAGGCATTGTGTAAAACCCCTCAAATTTTTACATTTTATGTTATTATTATTATTTTATTTTATTTATTTCATTATTAAATAGATGTTAGTTAATTCATTATTAATTATTTATATAGTTAGATATATATATGTGTATATATATATATATATATATATATATATATATATATATATATATATATATATATATATATATATATATATATATATATATATATATATATATATATATATATATATATATGCAAGTGTTTGTGTGTGCATTGTATTAGGAACTCCCTAAACCTTAATCCTAGTCTAGAAACCCTAGAATATGGAAAATTCCATATTCTAATTAATTAGTTATTGTTCTTTATTAATAGATAATTTATTTTAGTTATTATTAATAGATATGATTATCTATATATACTAACTTAGAACCCTAGAATCCTATATATATATATATATATATATATTTTTTATATATATATATATATATATATAGCCTTCTTTAACCAAGTTCCACATAATCCTAACCCTAGAGTTTTTTCTCCAAGCCGCCCCCCCTGACCTCGCCTTCCCCTCGCCTACCTCCTCCCTCAACCCGAGACTCCTCGCCGACGTACGGAGGAGCACGAGGCCGGACGGGACTGCGGCTGCTGCGAGCAGCAGAACCGGCGATCCCGACGACCACCGGCCGTTCCAGGCGCAGCCACCACACCCAGACGGCGGAGCCACCCCCCTACGGCGTGGCCAGGTAGCCCCCGACCCCCCCACGTGGCGCTGCCACGTGGAAAACCCCCTTGCATGCGGAAAACCTAGTTTTAGGGTTTTTAATCCAATTTAATTCGGTTTTTATGATTAATTATTGTCTAATTATTGGTAATTAATTAGATCTAATTGAAGGGGATCAATAGTAATTAAGTATAGGATCTACATTAAATTTTGTGTGAATTAATATTATTTATTAGTATTTATTATTATTTATTTATGAATTTTATGTGCCGTTAATTAATTAATTGTATTTACTATTTTAATCAGTAATTAATAATTTTATTATTAATTAAATAAAACTTTGTAGATGAAAAAGTTCGTAAAATTAATGTAGTATTTTTTAATAATTTTTCCAGAAATTATAGAATTTTATTTGTAATTATTTTATATTAAAACCGAGAACTTTAGATTTTTTTAAATTAATTCCAAATTACTGTTTTTAATTTATATTATTTAATTGGTTGTTAATTAAATAATATATATTATATAGAAAATGTTTGTAAAAATATACTTTACTGTATAAAAATATTTC
Source organism: Iris pallida (assembly GCA_029216955.1). NCBI lineage: Eukaryota > Viridiplantae > Streptophyta > Magnoliopsida > Asparagales > Iridaceae > Iris > Iris pallida. Next base: position 10,326,856 of record JANAVB010024600.1, on the reverse strand, counting down.
CAGTATTTAATTATATTTATTTTTATTTATCTAGATTTTAGTAAGGTAATTTTGATTTACTAGGTATATTATATAATTAATTGATACTAATTATATAATTATTTGTCAATTGGTAAATGTTAGGTTTTCTGTTGTAAATAGTTAATTAAATTATTTTGGGAATTATTTTAGGTATTTTATAATTATTTACTAATTTTTAGGAATTAAAAGTAATTTCTAGAATTGTTTTAGAATTATTTATTAAGTTGTTTAATAATTATGTATTAATTTAAATAAATATTAATTATGTGTTATTATTGTGTGGAATAGTGAATTTAGATTTAATGGTTAAATTTAGGGTTATAGTGAATTTTCAGGATTTATTTCGAATTATTATGTATCCAATGTTATTATTTAATTATTTATTTAATAACTAGTTTTAATAGTAATAAATTCATTTCTCTGAAAAAATATATATAATATATATTTATTATTCTGATATTATTTAGTTTATTATTAAAATAGACTAAAAATGATTTTTAAGGATTTTTACTATTTTTGTTAGTATTATTAGGAATTGTGTATGCATGTGTGTATTAAATTGATTAGTTAATTAATTATAATTAATTAATTAATTATTAAATATTATGTTGTATTATTAATTACAGAATATAAAAGTATGATAATAAGTATATTTTACATACTTATTATTGTATAATTATTATTCATAATTATTGGTACTAGATAGATGGTTTTAATAAAATACTATTGATTGTTCGTTAATTAGCAATTAATCAATTTAGTAAATTGTTAAATAGTGATTAATTATAAATCATGCTTGTTTATTATTATTTGCTTCTCGGGACTCGAACTCTACTTTGGACCCGGATACTCAGTTGCTAGACACAGGCAAGTACACCTTGCTTGACATTACTATGCAGTAGTTTCAAATTCCCAGTTTATTGCTATTTGTGTGCACTCATCTCCATTGATGACTACCCGGTATAGTGTTAGTATAACTTGACACCGTCTCAGACACGTATCACATATGAGTGAGCTGGGTACAAAGGTTATGTGTTGACTGGCCCTTAACATATAGACTTGAGTCTGTTAGCAGTTTGGTTTAGTTACATTATATTTACTATAACGTCTTGCATATTGTTCGTACCGCATATACGGTACGAGTACATTGGGTGGGGAGAGTCTATTAGTGGTGTATGAGAATTTCTGTTTCCAATGTACGCTGGATGCTCGTAGCCCCTCGTTTCTCAAACTGTAGAACGCTTGGTGGCAGTTTCTTCTTCTTCTCCCCCTCTCATGTGCCACTAGAGATGTCTCGAGAGCATCTACACATAGATGGTTAGAACACCTTTATTGCTTACCTTGTATTTCCTGTCCTTGTTTGGTTAGGGAAATACTTGGTTGCATACTTTATAGTTACTTTTACATTACTGCTCAGTATTATCATGCATGTCGATTTCCTGTGTATTTGTTATGTCCCTCTGAGGACCTGGTATCTTTTCCAGAGCTTGACGAGCACTTATTCTCGGCTGATTACGGAGTAGAGGGACTTGTTGACGACGACTTTGAGGTGGAGCCACAGCCTTGATCCTCTGGAGGCTAGCTACATCTTCAGACGTGGATTTTATTTCTAGTATTCCGTTTATTTCTATTTACTACTCCATTTCATTCCAGTTGTACTCATTTACTTATTTAGTGGACTGTTCTCCTCTAGTCATAGTTGACATTTGGACTCTGTGGCACTGATGAATTTCTATTCAGTTATCTCTTACTTTATTTCATGGATGAGACTAGTTTACCTGTCTGTGATGTTACTTATTAGTTTTACTTCAGCGTACTACGATCATATCATAGTCCATTAAATTGGGTTTAGCTATGCTTGATTGTACAGCTGGCATGCCACGTGTTCCCAATCCGATTATTTGGAACTGGGGCGTGACATGTTTTAGTGGTGGCCCATGCAGGTCAGAAATTTGTTTGGTTACGTTACTGTACTGAACAAGCCTGCAAATTAGGTTTAGAATATTAGGTCTCATCCATACTTGACTATATCATTCTTGATTATCCTTGAACAAATTCTTTTGCATCTCGTTTGTTTCCGTCCTATTCTCAATTCCTTCTATCTTATCTCTGCAGAATCATAAATCTAAGGAGTGGACGTACCGCTGCCGGTAGAGACAACCAGTCATCTGGTACGGATGATCAGTCCGCAAGGGTAGTTCCAACCCACCCTTTGCTACCAGGGCAGACGTCTCAGCCAGTTGGTGCACAACCGACTGGGGTACCTCCTCCTCCCTCGCAGTACCCTCAAACATCATATGGAGTGCCCCCGGCTGTGCCTCAAGACAGTCAGGCACAAATGTTTCAGTTCATGCACATGATGATGCAAGAACAGAGACAGCAAGCAGCGGAGCAGAGGCAAGAAGCAGCTGAGCAAAGACGGGAAGCTGCTGAGATGAGACAGGGATTCTTGACTGCTATGGAGAGGATGACAGCACCAGCACCTGCACCAGCTCCGACACTAGCTCCCGTGAGACCAGCACGGGTAGGTTCAGTGAAGGACTACGTGCTGATGAACCCCAAACCTTATTTGGGAAATGAGAATCCGGAGGATACTACTACTTGGATCACCAGCACCAAGAAGCTATTGCAGGCATCTCAGTTGCCTGAGGATTTATGGATGACTGGCGTAAGAACTCAGCTGGAGGAGAATACCCATCACTGGTGGGATTCTATGGAGCGTCAGTTGGGTACTCGTCAATCGTGGAAACAATTTCTGGAGTTTTTTGATAAGAAGTACTTCCCTACTACTGTGAAGAATGCCTTATACAACCAGTTCCTGCACCTGGAGCAAGGAAACAAGACTGTTGACGAGTATGACTCGGAGTTCAGTCGACTCAGCAAATATAGGGAGGTACTGATACCCAATGATCTGGAGAAGGCCAAGAGATTTCACAACGGGCTGAGGCAGGAGCTACAGCATTATACTAGCTCCCAGTCCCGAATCTCTTATGCTGAGTTGCTGACGGAGGCCAGGATTCAGGAGACAATTAGCAAGGGGAAGCTGAACCAGCAGAAGAACCAGCCAGTGCAGACGAAGATGCAGCAAGGAGGTCCTATCAGGAGACCTATAGGACATCATCAGCATCAGCAGAAGACTGGACCCTACCAGTCTAAGGAGCTTCCGACTTGCCATTTCTGTGGCAGGAAGGGACACTTACAGAGAGAGTGCAGAAGGATGCTGGATACTTGCTTAGCTTGTGGATCGAGCCAGCATCAGGCTCGAGATTGCCCAGTTCGGGGAGCCATTGTGCCAGCGGGAGGACAGAAGCCACCAGCACCAGGAGGTCAGCAGAGAGGACCTATATTCACTTCACAGTCAGCACAGTTTGAGAAAGCCAAGCAGCAGGCAGGAAACAAGAAGCAAGGACAGATTTTTGCTCTCACTCAGGGAGAAGATGGAACCGAAGGTGAGGCTATCACAGGTACTATTCTAGTAGGTTCGTTGCCTGCTATAGTATTATTTGATTCTGGTGCCACCCTATTATTTATATCATCTAGATTTGTAGCCGTGCATAGGATAGCTACTTCTACAATGCCTAAGAGTTGGAAAATTATTACTGGTGGGGGTATAGTACCTGTGACTAGTACATGTAGAACCTGTTCGGTCGTCATTTGTGGCCGAGAGATGAGAGCTCGACTTTTGGTATTTCCTATGCCAAATTTCAACGTAGTATTGGGTATGGATTGGCTTAGTCAATATCATGCGATATTGGACTGCCACAGGGGTTGTGCTATATTTAGACCGCCAGGCCAGCCGGAGTTTGAATTTCAGAGAGGAAGCATTGAGAAGGGAGTATCTCAGTATCATGGAGCTTGCATGGCAATGAAGGTTGCCCCGCCACCGATCATTGATGAGTTTTCTGATGTCTTTTCCGATGATCTGCCGGGTCTACCACCCGATAGAGAGGTTGAGTTCACCATTGAGCTCATACCAGGAGCGGCACCAATCTCTTCAAATGTTTATCGACTGGCAAAGAAGGAGCTGGATGAAATGAAGGTGCAGCTGCAGGAGTTGTAAGACAAGGGATTTATCAGACCAAGTGCATCACCTTGGCGATCCCCGGTCTTGTTTGTGCCAAAGAAAGATGGAACAGTTCGTATGTGCATTGATTATAGGGCTCTTAATGCTGTGACGATCAAGAACAAGTATCCCCTGCCCAGAATTGATGATCTATTTGACCAGCTGACAGGAGCCCAGGTGTTCTCGAAGATTGATCTGAGGTCGGGATACCATCAAGTGAAAGTTCGGAAAGAAGACATCCAGAAGACGGCATTCAGGACTCGGTATGGTCATTACGAGTTCTTAGTAATGCCCTTTGGTTTGACAAATGCACCGACTGTGTTCATGAATTTAATGAACAGAGTATTCCATGAATATCTTGATAAGTTTGTCGTCGTATTCATCGACGACATTTTGGTGTATTCAAAGAACCATGAAGAGCATGAGGATCACTTGAGGAAGGTACTGGAGATCTTGAGGCATCAGAAGCTGTATGCAAAGCTGAGTAAGTATGATTTTCTTCTAGATCATGTTTTATTTCTTGGACATGTTATCTCAGGGAAAGGCATAGAAGTGGATCCGACGAAGATATCAGCAGTGGAGTCGTGGCCAACCCCAACTGATGTTTCAGAGGTGCGAAGTTTTCTTGGACTTGCCGGATATTACCGGAGGTTCATAGAGAATTTTGCAAGAATTGCGGAGCCTATGACGAAGTTGACTCGCAAGGATCAGAAGTTCGAGTGGACGGAAGAGTGCCAAGTTGCTTTTGATGATTTGAAGAAGCGCCTTACTACTGCACCAGTCTTGACCATTCCATCGGGATCAGGAGGTTTTGTCATCTATAGCGATGCTTCCGGGAAGGGATTAGGATGCGTCTTGATGCAGCATGGGAAGGTAGTTGCATATGGTTCACGGCAGTTGAGGACCCACGAGAAGAATTATCCCACGCACGACTTAGAGCTTGCGGCGGTGATATTTGCCTTGAAGCTTTGGAGGCATTATCTGTATGGAGAAACAATAGAGGTATATACAGATCATAAGAGTCTCAAGTATGTCTATACTCAGAAGGATTTAAATTTGAGACAAAGACGTTGGCTCGAGTTGATGGCAGATTTTGATATTGAGTTACAGTACCATCCAGGGAAGGCGAATTCAGTAGCAGATGCATTGAGCCGAAGGCCTATGGCACACTTCCTGACATCACAAAAGGAGTTGCTATATGACTTGGAAAAGATGGACATCGAAGTTGTTAGGCCTGGAGGAGTTGCAAAGATGATGAACCTTCAGGTTCAATCTTCATTAGTAGAGCGGATCAAGGCGACCTTACCAACAGATGCCAGATATCAGAGGCTTCGACAGAGGACAGAGCAAGGACTGCAGACTGGATTGAGGATTCACGAAGATGGGACCTTGAGGTGCGGAGATCGCCTCTATGTTCCTAATAGAGAGATCAGGCAGGAGCTGATGACAGAGGCTCATAGCTCGACCTATTCTATTCATCCAGGAGGTACAAAGATATACAGGGACCTGAGACAGCACTACTGGTGGCATGGAATGAAGCGTGAGATAGCACAGTTCGTAGCAAAGTGCTTGGTGTGTCAGCAAGTCAAGGCTGAACATCAGAGGTCCGCAGGATTATTAGAACCGCTTCCGATACCTGAGTGGAAGTGGGAGCACATCACTATGGATTTCGTTACGGGATTTCCAAGAAGCCCAGCTGGACGAGATACAGTTTGGGTAATTGTGGACCGATTATCGAAGTCTGCTCATTTCATACCATTCCGAGTGGGGCAATCTACAGAGGTATTGACAGATTTATATATGAAGGAGATAGTGCGATTACATGGAGTACCAGTCAGTATAGTCTCCGATTGAGATTCGAGATTCACATCGCACTTCTGGAAGAGCATGCAGGAAAGTCTGGGCACAAGACTGAAGTTCAGCACTGCTTATCACCCCCAGATGGACGGACAGTCAGAGCGTACCATCCAGATGCTGGAGGACATGTTGAGAGCTTGCATGTTAGATTTTGGAGGATCCTGGGAGGATCACTTGCATTTGGTAGAGTTCTCTTACAACAACAGCTACCAGGCAAGTATCCAGATGGCCCCTTTCGAGGCATTGTACGGAAGGAAGTGTCGATCGCCAGCATGTTGGGGTGATGTAGGCGAGAGATAGATATTGGGACCAGAGTTAGTGACTCGTACAGTGGATATAGTCAAGAAGATTCAGGGGCATTTACGAGCAGCTCAAGACCGGCAGAAACAGTGGGCAGACATTCATAGGCGACCTCTTGAGTTCAAGGAAGGAGATCATGTGTTCTTGAGAATCTTCCCGACTAGAGGTACAATCAGATTTGGAGTCAGAGGAAAGCTCAGCCCAAGGTACATCGGACCATTCGATGTGTTGGAGAAAGTTGGCGAGGTTGCATACAGATTGGCACTGCCGCAGTCATTGGAAGGCGTTCATGACGTATTTCATGTCTCCCAGTTGAGGAAGTATGTGGCAGACCCTAACCACGTACTTGATCATTCAGAGATCACCGTGGGACCGACTTTGTCCTACGAGGAGCAGCCTGTGGAGATCCTAGACCGCAGAGAAAAAGTATTGAAGGGGAAGACCATTCGACTAGTCCAAGTTGCGTGGAAGCACCATTCACCGGGCGAATCGACGTGGGAGCGGGAAGATTCTATTCTGGAGCGTTATCCATACCTTCGTGAGGCGTCCGGTATGATTTAATTTTGCAATTATTCACTCTCTAGATTATGTTTAATTTAGTCTGTAAAATTTCCTAGATTTAGAAATATGATTGTGTGTTTTCTTTTAATCCTAGCTTGTTTTTAATTTCGAGGACGAAATTTTAATAAGTTGGGTAGAATGTAAAACCCCTCAAATTTTTACATTTTATGTTATTTTTTTATTTATTTAGTTAATTCATTATTAATTATTTATATAGTTAGATATATATATGTGTATATATATGCAAGTGTTTGTGTGTGCATTATATTAGGAACTCCCTAAACCTTAATCCTAGTCTAGAAACCCTAGAATATGGAAAATTCCATATTCTAATTAATTAGTTATTGTTGTTTATTAATAGATAATTTATTTTAGTTATTATTAATAGATATGATTATCTATATATACTAACTTAGAACCCTAGAATCCTATATATATATATATATATATATATATATATATATATATATATATATAGCCTTCTTTAACCAAGTTCCTCATAATCCTAACCCTAGAGTTTTGTCTCCAAGCCGCCCCCCCTGACCTCGCCTTCCCCTCGCCTACCTCCTCCCTCAACCCGAGACTCCTCGCCGACGTACGGAGGAGCACGAGGCCAGACGGGACTGCGGCTGCTGCGAGCAGCAGAACCGGCGATCCCGGCGACCACCGGCCGTTCCAGGTGCAGCCACCGCACCCAGACGGCGGAGCCACCCCCCTGCGGCGTGGCCAGGTAGCCCCCGACCCCCCCACGTGGCGCAGCCACGTGGAAAACCCCCTTGCATGCGTAAAACCTAGTTTTAGGGTTTTTAATCCAATTTAATTCAGTTTTTTTGATTAGTTATTGTCTAATTAATTGTAATTAATTAGATCTAATTAAAGGGGATCAATAGTAATTAAGTATAGGATCTACATTAAATTTTGTGTGAATTAATATTATTTATTAGTATTTATTATTATTTATTTATGAATTTTATGTGCCGTTAATTAATTAATTGTATTTACTGTTTTAATCAGTAATTAATAATTTTATTATTAATTAAATAAAACTTTGTAGATGAAAAAGTTCGTAAAATTAATGTATTATTTTATAATAATTTTTCCAGAAATTATAGAATTTTATTTGTAATTATTTTATATTAAAACCGAGAACTTTAGATTTTTTTAAATTAATTCCAAATTACTGTTTTTAATTTATATTATTTAATTGGTTGTTAATTAAATAATATATATTATATAGAAAATGTTTGTAAAAATATACTTTACTGTATAAAATATTTCCAGTATTTAATTATATTTATTTATATTTATCTAGATTTTAGAAAAGTAATTTTGATTTACTAGGTATATTATATAATTAATTGATACTAATTATATAATTATTTGTAAATTGGTAAATGTTAGGGTTTCTGTTGTAAATAGTTAATTAAATTATTTTGGGAATTATTTTAGGTATTTTATAATTATTTACTAATTTTTAGGAATTAAAAGTAATTTCTAGAATTGTTTTAGAATTATTTATTAAGTTGTTTAATAATTATGTATTAATTTAAATAAATATTAATTATGTGTTATTATTGTGTGGAATAGTGAATTTAGATTTAATGTTTAAATTTAGGGTTATAATGAATTTTCAGGATTTATTTCGAATTATTTTGTATCCAATGTTATTATTTAATTATTTATTTAATAACTAGTTTTAATAGTAATAAATTCATTTCTATGAATATATATATAAAATATATATTTATTATTCTGATATTATTTAGTTTATTATTAAAATAGACTAAAAATGATTTTTAAGGATTTTTACTATTTTTGTTAGTATTATTAGGAATTGTGTATGCATGTGTGTATTAAATTGATTAGTTAATTAATTAATTATTAAATATTATGTTGTATTATTAATTACAGAATATAAAAGTATGATAATAAGTATATTTTACATACTTATTATTGTATAATTATTATTCATAATTATTGGTACTAGATAGATGGTTTTAATAAAATACTATTGATTGTTGGTTAATTAGCAATTAATCAATTTAGTAAATTGTTAAATAGTGATTAATTATAAATCATGCTTGTTTAGGATTATTTGCTTCTCGGGACTCGGACTCTACTTGGACCCGGATACTCAGTTGCTGGACACAGGCAAGTACACCTTGCTTGACATTACTATGCAGTAGTTTTAAATTCCCAGTTTATTGCTATTTGTGTGCACTCGTCTCCATTGATGACTACCCGGTATAGTGTTAGTATAACTTGACACCGTCTCAGACACGTATCACATATGAGTGAGCTGAGTACAGAGGTTATGTGTTGACTGGCCCTTAACATATGGACTTGAGTCTGTTAGCAGTTTGGTTTAGTTACATTATATTTACTATAACGTCTTGCATAGTGTTCGTACCGCGTATACGATACGAGTACATTGGGTGGGGAGAGTCTACTAGTGGTGTATGAGAATTTTTGTTTCCAATGTACGCTGGATGCTCGTAGCCCCTCGTTTCTCAAACTGTAGAACGCTTGGTGGCAGTTTCTTCTTCTTCTCCCCCTCTCATGTGCCACTAGAGATGTCTCGAGAGCATCTACACATAGATGGTTAGAACACCTTTATTGCTTACCTTGTATTTCCTGTCCTTGTTTGATTAGGGAAATACTTGGTTGCATACTTTATAGTTACTTTTATATTACTGCTCAGTATTATCATGCATGTCGATTTCCTGTGTATTTGTTATGTCCCTCTGAGGACCTGGTATCTTTTCCAGAGCTTGACGAGCACTTATTCCCGGTTGATTACGGAGTAGAGGGACTTGTTGACGATGACTTTGAGGTGGAGCCGCAGCCTTGATCCTCTGGAGGCTAGCTACATCTTCAGACGTGGGTTTCATTTCCAGTATTCCATTTATTTCTATTTACTACTCCATTTCATTCCAGTTGTACTCATTTACTTATTTAGTGGACTGTTCTCCTCTAGTCATAGTTGACATTTGGACTCTGTGGCACTGATGAATTTCTATTCAGTTATCTCTTACTTTATTTCATGGATGAGACTAGTTTACCTGTCTGTGATGTTACTTTATTAGTTTTACTTCAGCGTACTACGATCATATCATAGTCCATTAAATTGGGTTTAGCTATGCTTGATTGTACAGCTGGCATGCCACGTATTCCCAATTCGATTATTTGGAACTGGGGCGTAACACATTGACAGTCAATGCCTGTTTCCCTTTCGTCTCTCGTCCAGGGTTGTTGGCTGCAGGCCGTTTCCCCTTGTCCTCGAAGGCAGGGAAACTGACTCCCAGAAGACGAGCATTGGCCGCCTTCTTTTCCGCGGCTTCTACTTCAATGATCAAGGAGCTCCAGTCGGGAGGAGGAGTAGAGTTAAGCCAGAGTTGGACTGCAGGCAGCATGTTCATGCTGCAGGAGGAGAGAAGCGCATGTTCTGGCATGTCCGGGGGCAGTCTGAAGCAGGCCTGTCGGAAGCGTTCGATGAACACTCGAACTGTTTCCTTCTCCTTCTGGCGTATCTCTATAAGGGATGTCATTGTCATGTCCTTCCCGCCGTCGTAGAAACGGTCGAGAAAGAGGCACGTCAGGTCGTCGAAGGAAGATATTGAATTGTTGGGGAGGCTGCAGTACCAGTCGTACGCCACTCCTTTCAGCGCTCCAACAAATATGCTGGTGAGTAGCGCGTCCTCCTTCGGAAGATGTCCCGTCTGAGACTGGAAATACGTCAGCTAGCGACGCGAAGAGTCCTTCCCGTTGTATGGCATCAGTGTTTACGGTTTATACTTAGGTGGATAAACCACCCTGTTCCACTCGAGGGGATAAGGCTGGGGGATGCCCATTTTCTGTCGCTCCTCTTGTCTCGTCTTGGACTCAAAGCGCTCGTGCAGGTCCCTGATCATCTCGACCACGTCTTCCGTGGAGCTGGGAGTCGGGGAAGGTGGTACCACTGGATGTTGAGCATTTGAGGGCTCTGACATCCGAGGTGCTTCTCGGCGATCTGCGTCCGAGGATACCCGTTGAAGGGGTACACTCGACTCTCCATTGGCCCCTGGGTCGGGACCGGCAGAAGGTGTCCTGGCCAAAGCTGACCGTATCTCAAACACTGCTTGAGTCAGTGTTTGCATGGAGGCAGAGAGGGTTTTGAGTCCTCCCTTCAGGGTATCTATGCGCTGGACGAGGTCTGTTGGCGGCGCATCAGACTCGACATCAGCCCCAGTCACGTTTACTGTCATGACGCGGTCGGAAGTGGATGGATGGGTTGAGGCCTCACTCTCGGCCTCACTCTCTTGTAGGGGAGTCGCCTCTCCTGGATCTTCGTCTTGGCTACCCCTGGCTATGTTCGGGAGAACATTCACCACGGGCGCATCTGCAAGGGCCTGATTACCGTCAGCTCCGTCTTGAAGGGCCTCTTCCTCTCCGAAACTCGGGTCCGCAGATGCTAGACTACCCCCAGCTATGTTCTGGAAGATATCCTCATCTTCAGGGGCTTCTGGAAGGCTGACCTCACCTCGAGGATCTGCCCCAGGTGTGCTTTGGACACACTCGTCTTCGGAAGGAGGCTCGACAAGGGTCTGACTACCCCCAGCTTCCTCCAAGATCTTCTTCCTTCCTCGAGTGCCTTCGAACACTCCGGAGGATGAGACTGCTGTCTTGGTTTTCCTCGGCTGGCTTTTGGACGAGGAAAAGAAACCGCCAGTCGTCTTTCGGACTGACGAGGAGTTGGAGATCACGTTGCATGAAGCAACCATTGGCTCTTCTTCTGTTGACACCTTCTTTCCGAGGCGACGTCAGAGGGGTGTCGATGATTGCAGCCGCTGGAACACCGACTGCCTGGGTAGGACTACCGCTTTGCAACAGCAGTTGATGGTGACCACAGCACAAGTATGCCCCGTGAGAGGCGCATCATGCTTGTCAGTCGACTCTCCTGATCGGCGCTTGTGAGTGATCACGTTGCGCAGATCGTTGGAGGAGAGTGCCACCTTCGTACCCCCTTCAGGCGCATGGCAAGGCCAAGCGCCGGGGTGGTCAAGTGAGTGCTGCGCCCCCTGATCTAATACCAAACAGGCATCCCGATCAGTAGTGGGGGAACCACAACATTTGAAGTGACTTGAACGGACCTCAAACGCACAACCAGAGGAGGCACGGGAGTTCAAGACCACTGGATTTGCCTTACTCGACTTGGTTGTGCACGCAGTAGATGCGCCCAAGTGAGACAAGGACTTTGAAGGTCGGCTCGTTTTTGGTACCGCAGTACTCGAGTCGACCTTGTACAGCTTACCATCAGCAGCGCGCATGATTGTAAGCACATGCTTCTGGCTTGCTGCTGGCATAGCACGTTTGGGGCGTGTGGCCCGTGCTGCCTTAGATTTCTTCATACCAGGCCGCCGGGGAGCATAGTACTCAGAATCCAAATTCTTCTTACCATTATAGCGAGTGAGTCTGTCAAAGACAAAGACCTTCTGTGGCGCATCAGAGGTGATGCGCGGGGCATTGGCTGCGCCCCTGCTCCGTCGATGCATCTTCCTCGCCTGAGAGGGAGATGGATGGGGAATGTGGTTAGCCGCACATTTTCCTGAGAGATGTGCTGCACCAGCGGGCGCATCTTGGTTGCTGAGGACGTCAGCAGGAAGGGAAGGCTGGATCGGCACATCCCCTTCGGTGGTGGTGCCCGAGGCGTCGACCTTGTGCACCCAGACTCGACGGGTCTTTTTCGACTTCGACATCCGCTTCGAAGGACTCGCACTGCCTTCAGAGATGAACTCTTCATACGCTTGTTGATTGAGGCGTACGACCAGCGTCTTGTGGGAGGAGCCCACCTTCACGTCGTCGGATTGTGACACAGCTTTCTCGATGGAGGAGAAAGAGGTCCCCAGCAGAGTCGCCAGCTTGTTTGCCATTAAAATTCTTTGATTGCAAATTTCAATACAAACAGAACAGTGTTACAATATAGGACTTAGATGTAGTCCTAGGAGTATACTTTTGTTTATCTGGGTCCCTTGTGCCGATGGAACGAGTGGTAATACGTTGACTCCGTTGACGATCTGACGACGGTTATCGGTTCTCTGAAGGTCTGAGTTGCTCTGGGTGCTGGAGCTTGCCGAAAGGAGGAAGACGTTGAGTGTCTGTATCTGCCTCTCTGGTGGTGCAAAGTCTCTGTGTGTTCGTTGTGTAGGTAGGTATGTGTGTACGTAGGTCAGAAGAAAATGATCCCTCCATTTATAACTTTGCAGGCTGGCTGCTCATGCGCGCATATAGGATGCGCCTGTACGCGGGGACGCCACGTGTTGATTGCTGATGGAGGCGCATGGACGATGCGCCCTGATCGAGGGGTTGACTTTTTCATACTGCTGTTGTGGACCGGCACGTAGCAGAGGAGAAGATCTTTCTGTTGCTGAGATCTCGGATGAGTTGAGTCCAAGGACACGTGTCATCGACCCATGGCTCGGAGATCTCGGATTTGGTAGGGGAATGATCTGGTAAGATGCGCCTAGGATTGGGCGCATGAGGAGACTTTGGCTCGTAACCTTTAGGAGTCACCAACCATTCTGAGCGCATGGCTTTTGAGGCGCATGCGAGGGTTCAGTAGTGACTTTACTCCTGTCTTTCGGGATCAGAGAGAAGCCTGGAGCGTATGGCTTTTGAGGCGCATGCAGAGTTTTAACAGTGACTTTCCTTCTGTCTTTAGGGATCAGTAAAAAGTCTGAGGTGCACAGCTTTTGAGGCGTATGCAGATTTGGGCGCATGGCTGCGGAGGCGCATACGAGATGGTTGGGTGGCCACGTGGTCAGTAGCCGTCGGATGAAGTAATGATGATGCTGATGTTGGTGATGCTTCGTCTTCTGAAAAAGCTGCCGACTGTTCAGACTTCGGGAGGCGTGCTGCCAACTCTGTCAGTTCAGCATTTAATGTTTGTGACATTCGATGGACAGCTGAGTGGGCGCGTCGGTTGGCGTTCTACTAGGCGTATGGGGACGCATGGGGGCGCATCCCCTGTGATGCGCTTGGTGCTGAAAGGCGCTTGATGTTAAAGGGCGCGTCTGTGTGATACGCGGTCTGGCCGGCGCATCCACTTCGTGACACGTCTTTAATGGTGCGACTGTTATGTTCTTCGAGTGCTTTAAATAGCCGTTTTGACTTGGCTGAATTCGAAGCGTCCGGCTCATCCATTTAATGCAAATTCATTGCACGAAATTCGGAGAGCCATTCACTTGGCGCATGGGTTTGATTTACCCGGCCTATAAATAGTGGCATGGAGAGAGTTTGCTTCTCGTTCTCTCACGTTCTTCCAATATGAACTTGTTTACTCGGATGCATTCTGTTGACGAGATGCTCCCGAGAGTGAAGATACGACACAGTGTCTTCGTTGATGCACTTAAAGGTGACTGTTACATCCAAAAGTTGGAGTCGAGGGCTTCTGAGGCAGGCGAAAGGTGCCTGTTGCATCCAAAGATAGGGATGCTCGAGCCTCGTCTTCGTTGTGTAGGAAGAGCCGTAGATCGGAATGGTGGTGCTACGGCTTTGGTGGCTCTTTCTTCCTTCAAAATGGGTGTAGCACATTCTGGTTGTGTTGAAAGCTGCTCCTTTGGCCGCGGTTTCGATCACGGTCTTCCTTGGTCTTTGAAGGCTCTTTCGAAGCCTCCCCTGGCCACAGGTTGGCTTGTGGTTCTTTTCTCTTCCTTGGCTAGAGGGTTGTTTGCCACCCTCGTTCTGCTCAATAAATGTTTCATTAGTCGAAGCATTTAGACGGCGGTGAGCCTGGCTGGAAGAGCGGCACATAACTGGGCTGCTGAAGGGATGCACATAACTGGGATGCACATAATGAGCTGCTGAAAAGGATGCGCCTTGCTGAGGACGCATGGTGGGATGCGCCTGGCTGAAGGTGCATGTTGATTGCTGCGCCTACTTGAGGGCACATGCTGGCTGCTGGCTGTAGACTTAGGATCTTTTCTTTGTAGAAATTCTCCTTTGTACAGTCTTTCTTAGACATGTAATAGACCTTTATATGTTAAATAAAATGTCCTCTTTCAATGTCTGTATTTGTTGCTTTTTACTGTGAAGTACTTTGTCCAAGCTTTGGCGCATGTAGTCTGGCGCATAGACTTTCTGGTTCTGAAATTCCATGCTTCTACAGTCAGCATCATGTAAAGTAATCTAAAGCAGGAAATATACTCCTAATACAGGATATGAAATGATCAGAGAATGTACTCGCCTGTATCCTGAGTATCTGTAGAGTATCTACTGTCCGAGGAGTGGTGTCTATCTCCTATAGAATAGTACAAGTCACTATAAGTCTAAAATGATAATAAGATGCATTACAATGCATTCTATATAAATCTAGGTCAATCTAGACCAAAGTCAACTCTTGGTCAACTCTGGTCAACCATAGAAGTCAAACTAGGTCAACTATCCATTCTAAGTCTAATCAAGGCTATACTAGTCTAACTAGACGCTCACTAGGCATACAGTCACACCCATAGGCCATGAGCCCTAGGCTATAGGCTATATTACCTATAAACCAACCACAAATCACATACACATATCAATATATATATCTAATATAAAATAGTACATACATATAATATATAGGTGTTTGCAAAAACAAAAGTATGATCTTTATTTCACAAACTTTGTAATAAGATTACAAGAATTCTGGGAAAGTACAACTATAGGAATCCAATCTGAATGACGATTGCTTTATCCCTTGGACGATGTGAAATTTGAAGACGATAGCCTTTGAAATTGAAGGCGATAGCCTCGGAAGAATGCAGCAGCACTTGGGCAAGAACTCCTAAACTCTCTGATTTTTTTGAACTTTATGTCTGATCCCCATAATGAAGACTTGAAACTCTATTTATAGAGTTCTGGAAATAACTAACTTTTAATTATTCTGAATGGCGCAAGCTGGATTGCGCATGAACTGGATTGCGCAGCATCAGACTGCAGTAGCAGTTGTTTGATCGTGGGCCAACTGTCTTGGACATATGACATCATTTGATTGAAATGTGCATGATCGTGTACAAACGGTTGCCATGTAATGAGCAATTGATGGCATGAAAGCTACGTGTACTTTGTCTATTATATTGATGAAGTGTGCCACATGAATTGTGCTAGCTTCGGATTACGCTGGGATGGATTGCGCTGAAGGAAGTCTGGCAGATTGCGCTGCATGTACAGCTATCCTCGAGCGCTGTGCTGTACGATAAACGAACAGTTTCCTCGTTCTCCGTGCTGTCAGTTGTCAGAAGATCTGATTCTGTCAGATAATGATGACGTTGCCACGTCAGCTTGCGCAGTTGAGAGTGTGCGCAGTTCAGCATGCGCAATCAAGATGGTGCACAATCTGTCTTCTGCGCAGTTCATTTGTATGATGTATAATTTGATTTTCATGACTTCTTTGATGGGTGCAACTTGATTTTTTAGGACCTACAAGACCCCCTTCAAAGTTTTCGAAAGTTGAATTTATTCAAAGTTTCGAAATACTTTGAATTTTGAATTTTAAATCAAATTGCGCATGTGTTGACCTGTCTGCGCAATCGGAGGAATTAGCCCCTGTTTATTCGGCGTAATCTGAGGCGCCGTTGCTCTCGAAAAACTATAAATAGTTCTCTTTGTTCTTCTTGTTATTCTTTACTTGTTTTCACTTTGCTTAAGAGAGAGAAATTCCCGAGCCTTCTCCAACTTCTTTCTTTCTTCTCCGTCGACTTCGAATGGCACCCAAGCGATCCGCCGCCGAGAAAGGTAAGGCCCCCGCCGAGTCTTCGGCTCGGGTTGTGCCGCGCCCTTCTCGACATGAAGCTGCGCACCCCGCACTTCAAGGTAGACAATCCGATCGAAAATCCTTTTTAGGGTTTTTCGACATTACTGAACCTATCTCTTTTTAGAGATTTGGTCATACTGTGCCACCCTGTTTAGGGTTCGGTTGCAAAAACCCAATAGTCTTCATTTTTATGAAGACTATTTTCTCGCGCAATCGGTTGAATTGTGCTGGCAGAAGTCAGCGCAATCTACTGATTTGCGCAAGATTGTTAGCGCAAACTGTTGCCTTGCACAAGCTTTGTCAGCACAATCTGATGGTTTGCGCATAGAAGTTATTGTTGCACAATCTGATGCTTGCGCAATCTGATGACATAATCTTTGATTTTACTTGTACTGAATTCTATTTTTTTTGTTTGATACAGTTGATATCAGAGAGGACCCGGAATATGAAACCTTCGTAGGGACTCTTGCAGAACCGGAATTTAAAGAGGATTTGTCCCATGTGCTTTTCCCACAATATGCTCTACCATCCTTCCGCCAAACTATCTTGGTAACTCAAGACAATGAGACTTTGTTAAGTCTGATGAATGGACAACCCCTGCAGTCTGCTGACGCTATTACCCATAAAAAACCTATGTTTTTATTTGGCGACGCCATTGACAAGAGTTCTCAGCCAAGACCCCGTGTTGAGCAGAGACTCTTCCAAAGAAAGGAGAAACTGATCCTGTTACCAGACATTGCTAGATGCCTCCCTCTGGCCCGCTATGCCCATGCAAGCCATCCCAGGAGGATGGACTGGGACATTACTCCCCTCCAACATGCCAGGACTGGAAAGATTTGTGTCAAGAAAGGACCAAACAACAGAGATATGTTTTATAGCTCTTCTGAACGTCATGGTACTTTGCTCAGAGGGTTGAAGCCAGGGTGCATCCCTTCAGAGAATTCTTCTTTGCTGTTGCCGGTGAGAACACCAATATTTGCAAATGAATATGCAAAGGCCGAGGGCAGATATTCGGATCAAGACATCCGGCTGACATGTCTGGTAAACCCAGACATCAAGAGATGGAGCTGTATAGCCAACTGGATATTGGTCCAGTTTGAAGACAAACTTAAAGAGATCGAGCTGTATCATGCGGTAAACGCTACCGTATATGGATTTCTCCAAAATCCTCATATGTTTTTTGCTTTGGCAGAGAGGTATAATTATAGGACAGGGACATTTATGACGCCCTACAGGGAGATGGGATTAGCCCTCCATGAGATGAAGTACATCTCGTGCTTACCAATGGAAGACTTCCCTTATGAGGAGTACGTTCCAATAAACGACGAGTTAGATAGACTACGTCGAGAAAATTCAAAGATGGTGGCAGTCTTCGACGAACTACTGTGCCATTACAACATATGCTCCCTATACTACAAAAGCGGCTCTTCCGGCACATGCTATTCATCAAAGTGGTTGACTTATCTTTTTCTTAACCATATTATTGAGAAAAATACCAAAGATCATGACTCATGCAACCCGGCTTTCTTCCAACCCCTCAGCAACAGTGAAGTAATAAAGTTGATGGAAGAGAATAAGAAAATGGATATCAGAGTTAATGATGAACACCAATACCCTCCACTCAAGGCTGGAGACTTTGTTGAGAGTTTTATAAGAATGGGCTACAGGTCCATGTCCAAAGAAGCCCAGCTGGCAGGATTTTTGACATACTGGCTCCGTCGATTCGTCGTACCCGGAGCAAGCGCCATGGACCGCTTCCACCGCGGTGTACTTTTTGCTGCTGTCCGGTTAGTCTTCGGCTACCGGATGGATTTACTATCAGCAATGACCTGTAGAATAAATGCAGGTCTTCGTCTGTATATTGATTCCATGATCAAATAGAAGGGTGAAAAGGGGAACTTCCCTCGACTGGAGTTGCCTTACACCTATCTATTTGGATGGTTGCTTCTGCACCATCCGTCTTTGATGAACCCCGACATGAGAGCAGTCGGTGGTAGCTTTTTTCGAAGGTTCTCCCGGAGCAAGTGGGTGTACATTAGTATGAAGGACTGCAGACGTGCCCTAAACCTTGGCAAGGGATGGAATTTTTATTGCTTTGCCCCTCCAACTGGTTATGAATTCATGGCAACAAATCTGGTTGACCTTGGGAGGCAACCATTAGGTCGAGCAGCTTTTGACTGGCTGAAGACGATCAGACCATCGCATTTGGTGTACAGATTTGAAGAGGAGTGTTATCTTGAACCATATTTGCCAAGTCGCTTCGCCTGTCAGTTTGGTTACGACCAATTCCATGTAGGTAACGCTATCACTTGCCTACAAGGAAAATAATACCTGATTGATGGTACCAGAGCATGGGCCTACTACAATGCTCGAGACACAAGGACAATGTTCTCGATGCCAAATAAGAATGATAATGGCCCTACAATGTTATATACATATTCATTATTTTACACAGCTGCAAATACTTTTGCTGAGAACTTTAATCTCATTGATAGTTTTGCAACAGCAACACGTCTGAAGAAAGGAGCCACTGCTACATTAGCTCCAAATAATGATAAAGAATATGAACCAGTGGATAATCCATTGGAAGCCTCCAGGGAAGCAAACTTCCCTGAGGAAGTCAATCAACCATTGAGAATTTCTCCGAAAGTAGTTAAGTCTCCGGCCAGGGAGAGAAAAAGAAGGATTGACGAACCTTCTTCCCCTGCTGCAAAGAAGAAACTTAATTTGGACCAACCAGAAAAAGTTACTACTAGATCACAATCTCGGCAGATGGCCGAGTCAATCCAACGAGAAGAGGCAACCACGCCAACTTCTATTCCAAAACCAGTAGATGCAGTAGATGTGGAGAGCCCAGAAAGGCCTCTGCATAGAAAGAAATTGGCCCACAGAAGAAGAAAAAGAACGGTCTCTCCTCCAAGGCAAATCTTGTCTTCTATAGTAGTGAATGCTGCAGCTGGAATTACTATGTCATCTCCTACTCCTGTTTTTGAGCATAGTCCAGAGCAGAGAGAGGAGACTGAGCAGAGAGAGGAAACTGAACAGAGAGAAGAGGCTGTAGAGCCTAGAGAAGATGAAGCTTTACGTTCTCCTTCACCAGCGGTTGAAACGACTCAGCTTTCTGTCACACCAGGAACAATCTGCGAAGAGGCGGATCGTTTAATGATCGAAGCATTAAATGATTGCGACTTCGGTTTGTAAGATGATATGGATAATGCCGCTACAGCTGCCAGCGAGGAAGTTCTTGAGGATAGTGACAGTGAGGAGAGTACATCATCAGAGGCTGTTGATAAGACACAAAATCCTGAAGAGGACATTAAGGTCCACGTATCTCACAAAGCTGCTGATGACACCATGGATCCTAAAAAGGATATTGAGGTACAAGTATCTCCAGAAAAGATTGCAGACGAGGAAGTGGCCCTGGAGGAAACTCCTACTGTTGATCCCAAAGGTATTAAATGAAACTATCAATCTTCTTCTCATAGATTAATGGCTGACATCTCTATCTTTGATCCATGCAGAAACCGAATCTTCTCCAGCTCCTCCAATGTGCTCGGATATAGTGATTGTAACGACGATAGCTAGCAGCAGTCGTCATTTGTCATGTGGCTCCGAGGCAGGCAGTAGCCGGGCAATAATGTCTGAGGCTACTTCTGCTAGGCTGGAATCTGTTCCAACAGATGACATGCCTGATATTGGACCAAGCCACGGTAAGATTGCTTTCACCTTTGATCTTCTTTGACAGTAGTAAATGATAGGCAAAATGACAATATTTAATTTTTTTTGCAGAAGAACAACCAGAAGGAGCAACCATCTCTACTCTAGTTCCCTTATTTAAAGAGCCCTCCGTCCAGGTGCAAGAGACTGAACGTCCTGCCGCTTCATCATCAATAGGAGTAGCTGCTACTCCTGGTGCTCTGGCTACCAATCAATTTGTCATTAAATTATTTACCAAGTTCTTCTTTGATTCATTGGGGCCTCTAATAGATAGAGTGATGGAGAAGGAAGAGGCTGATTTCTCCACGGTTAGAGGTCCAACCTCTTACTTGGTAAATGCTATACGCAATCAAGGCGACGAGGCTCAGGCTATTTTTCTTGATCACATATTAGATGAGCTGGAGACCTCAGTCAAGAGTTACAAAGAGCTGAATAAAGGAGAGGTAGAACTTTTAGTGCAAGCCGAATTTGAACGAATGTCTCAAGAGGCTGCAGTTGAGAGAGTCAATTTCCAAATTCTTTTGGATGCTTTTACTGCCAAGTCTGCTGAGTACAATTCCAAAGTAAAAATGGTGACATCTGTTGCTGAAAGAAAAGAAAGGAGAATTGCTGAATTGAAAGTGGAGATTGCCCGTCTTCAGGAAGAACTGGAAGATGAGGTCACCGAACATCAAACTGTAATTCAACAACTTGATGTTCTAACCCAAGAAAGAGATGAATATGCTGCAGCTCATCAACCTGAAATCACTCGCAGAATGGTAACTCTGCCAACCTTCAATAAAAAATCTGGGATGGAAGAAGCCAGGAAGAGAGTGATGGAATCTCGTGAAGAGCGTCTGCAAATTTTAAAGCAGCAGATTGCCAATTTGATGACACCTCCAGCCGAATAGAAATATTCCTTGTATCTTTTTGTTTTGCAATATGAATCTTTGTAATGTCTTGAATTTTGATCAATAAAAAAGACATTCTTTGTGGTTCTATTATTTATACATATCTTATTCAGATATAAATAATAGCGATAGAAAATATATTCAGAGGTGCAAGACATGATATATTTCTTGATTAGAAAATAATTATATTCATTATATCTGCTCAGAGGTAATATGGACATGGCAGAATATAATTTATTGAATATCATTATTTCAGTAGACAACTCAATCAAGGATGACAAGTTGCTGATGTGGATAAACGAACGAAGTTAATCGTCAAAATATATGAACGAAATGAATCGTCAGGATGAACGGATGAACCGTCGGATGGATGAAATAAACGGGTGAACCGTCGGATGGATGAAATGAACGGGTGAACCGTCGAATGATAATGAACGAGTGAACTGTCGGATGATGATGATGAACGGGTGAACCGTCAGATGGATGTGTCGCTTTGTTGTTTTAAGAATCTCCGCCTATAAATAGGACAGAATTTAGATGAAATGATCATTTTCACTTTTCAACATAAAGATGTCATCTGGAGATGTATCCAAGAAAGATGAGATCGCTCCGAAGGTTGAAGAACTCCCGGAAGAATGCCCAGCCGATCCCAACCAGCCAAATTCGATAGAAGCGGGCGAAGGTTCGTCTGTACCCAAGCCACCAAAGGACATCCTGGACTTCCTGCTTGAACCCGGGACGACGAAAGAAGAAGAGGCCATGAGGATGGCTGCTTACAAGTTCCTGGTAGGTTCGAGCAAGGATGTTCTCAGTTCTTTTGCTGATTATGTCTTTGATAAAGACGACAGTGGCCCACGTCCCAATGTTGAGAAGGATGATAGTGACCTTCCTTGATATTATGTAACATCGTTTATGATGAAATAAAAATCAAACTTTATTTATGAATTGTCTGATCATATTTATATAAAATCTCTGTTACATTTATACATAGTATTTCTTGAGGAATTTGCCATTGATAGGCATCATTGCAACTCGACCATCCATTTCTGTGAGTTGGTAAGCTCCATTTGAAAAGACTTTGCTGACAATGTAAGGCCCTTCCCACTTTGCATCGAACTTGCCTTTGCTCGAATGAGTCATAGTCATAGGACGTATGACTGTTAAAACGAGCTCTCCTTGCAGAAAGGTTCTGACTTTAACTTTGCGATTGAAAGTCTTCGAGATGCGAGCTTGATATCTGTAGGAGCATAAAAAGTGTTTCAATGAGGGAGTCATCTCAGTCATAAGTGGCCCGCTTTACGCCTAACAGAGCAGAAAATTTTTTTACGACCAAGACAAGGCTAATTGTATTACGCCTAAGCAGATTGATCTTTTTACGCTTGGGTCTACACCGGTGATTTTACGCCAAGGACTGAAGCAGCCTCTTTCACGCTGGACAAAAGCCATCAAATCTCGCATTTAAAGCTGACTTTGACATGAAGATATCAATGATGGCATTTACCACAGAATTCAATGGAATTTGTCTCATACAAAGACCATTGTTGTCGTTTATAGAGATCGAGCTACTTTACGCTCACTGAATGGTTTCTTTTACGCACGGGGTTTTACATGAGTCTTTACGCTCATAAAAAACAATGTGTGCGTGAAGTCTATTTGAGCCATTTTACGCTCAAGGTTATTCGATAACCGCTTTACGCTGGAAACCCATGACAGAGCTAGTTTACGCTCATCTTTTTACGCCCGATTCGTTCTGGCCAGTCTGGAACGTGGTGTGCCTACGTGGTCTTCATGCCACCTATTTCGAAGAACGTGTGTACATGTATCCTATTCTTACTGAAATGATGGGACACGTGTCAGCACATACAGAGGATGATTCTGATCGTGGAGGGCAGTTGTTAGCGTAAAGACAGATGTTGATACTCTTTTACGCATGAAAGCCCCAGTCTATAAATAGACTCATTTTTTCTCATACAACAGACACACACAGAGGGAGAGACAGGAGAGAATACAGAGATCAGAGCTTCGAGATTTTGATTCTCTAGAGCATCCTTCTTCAACTTTTCTTCCAGAACAAAGTGAAGCAAAGCAGAAAAGCATTCAGCCTCGCCATCAGTGCTCAAGTGCGTCGATACCTTTCTGGTGCATTAGTTCTTCCAAATTGTTCTACTTCAAGCAGTGATCTTCATCATCATCATATGGTCCAAGGAACAAAGTGATCGTTTACGAATCAGACTTCCATAGCAATACTTTTCCAGAATCAAATTTGTACTTCTCGTACTTTTCTTCTTGTTTTTGTTTTCAAAAGCCAATTCCTCCAAGGCATTTTGTTAATCGAAACAAAAATGGCGACTCTGCTGGGGACGACCTTCTCCTCTGACGAGGAGGCGATTGCTCAATATGATGATGTTTCGGTCGGTTCGACCAAGAAGACTCTGGTGGTACACTTCGACCAGACTGCCTATGAAGAGATGCTCCGAACTGGGGGTGGTTCTCGCCATTCCAATGTTCAAAAGTCTCGCAAAGTACGAAAAGTTTGGATTCCCAAATCCAAAGTGATTTCTGATCTCTCTGCTGCTTCTGTTGACAAGGGGGTTCTTCCCACTCATGTCGTAGGGGCTCCCGTTCATAACGAGGCAGTCCCTACTTCAAAGTTGCACTCGAAGTGTGACGATTTGTCTTCCGTTTGTAACGGTGAAGATAACCAGGTTTCACACCTACCGCGTAAAAATCAAGTTTTACGCTCAGTAGGTAAGAACCAAATTTTACGCTCAGTTCATAAGAATGAGACTCCCGTTCGTAATGGGGCAGACTCTAAAGCTTGTGCTTCTGGGTGTAAGAATCAGTCTCCCGTCGGTGACGTGGTAGGCCCAAATAAATTACGCTCCTCGCGTAAAACAAAATCTCCCGTTGAAAACGTGGCAGATAACAAGATTTTACGTTCCATGCGTAAAGATAAATCTCCTGTCTATGACAGTATAGATGAAATTCACAAAGATGCTCACATGTCGAATGTGAATGTATCTAAACGTGTGTAGCATAAAAATATTGTTGGTAAAACTTCCGTTCTACACCAACGACCTTCTTATACTGCTTTACGCAAGGTACCAAATTTATAAATCACACGCCAGGAAAATGGAGTCCTGCGTGCTAAATCTCAAGATTTACGCACACAATTCCAAGCGCGTAGAAATGTACAATTTGGTTCTGCGAATGCAGCCAGTAATCTTCTTTATACACAAGGGACTAAACGTTTTTCCACCCCCAATGTAATAAAGAAGAATACTTCATCCACTCCTTCTAACTTACGTGAATTGCTAATGCAAAAGCGTAAGAATAGACAATCTCCGGTGACATTCCCCCAAGAAAAACATCTTTGTGAATACCACCAGGTTGTGATCAACTGTTGTTGTTCGGCTTCAAGACGATCAATTTTTGATCGATTGAGTTTCAATGTACCTCCACATCAAGCTGAAGACCAAGAACATGAACCACCATATGTGTCAGTCAACATGGCATCTCATACTAACAGAGGACGACGTCCAAGACGGAACATGTCCCAAACTCCAAGTCAACAACAGTTCAACAGGCTTCTTGATTCCTTTGAAGGAGTATATCAGAATACTCGATCAAGAAGACGAAGACAATTGCAGACTTCTGATTCAGAGGCTGGGGGTACTCAATCTTTTGAGTCTGATACCGATAGCGTGGATTCGTACTTCTATACAAACCCTTCTGTATCTTCAAGAGAGGTTGAATCCTACGCTGTTGGAGATGAGCCAGAGACGTCATCTGCTAATACAGAACAACGTCTCACTGCTGTTGAACAATCACTGAAGGATATGCTTAACATGGTGTAAAACATGCATCAAATAATTTTGAATCAGCAAACTGCTCAACCGACAGCAGTGACACCGGCACCAGTAGCAGCACAAACTCAAGATAGTCAAGGGGCTGAAATACCTTTGAATATTCAAGAGCTCGCTGCTAATCAAAATTCTACATCTCCGGATCCCATTCTTCCAGAAGATGTACCACCTCCAGTGGGGGTTATGGTGCATCCAACGACTACTCAGTCAAATATGCTTCCTCAAACCAGTGAAGCCATTCAAGCAGTGCGTGAACTTAAAGCACAGTTTGAAGTTTTGAGGCACAAAGATCAACTCCAGAGGCTAGGGATTAAGCAACCTTATCCTCCTCATTGGAATGACGTACCCTTTCCACCGAAGTTCAAGCCACAATCCATGGTTTTGTTCGATGGAAAAGTATCTCCCAGTCAATATATCAATTACTTTGATATTATGACTGTACACTTGCAGAAAAATGATGCTCTTCTCACCCGAGTGTTCATCGGATGTCTGACGGGTTCAGCTTACGACTGGTATCGCAGCTTACCTGATAACTCTATTTCGTCTTTTGACGAATTCAAAGCAATGTTCCTTTCCGCTTCTATGAAGGAGGTATGGACATGAACATGTCCTCCTTGATAGAAATCAAACAAAAGGAGAAAGAAGATACTCGGACATTCATTGAACGCTTCCGACGGGCTACTCTAAAGATGCCTCCTGGTATGCCAGATTCAGCGTTGATTGACACATGCAAGATGAATCTGCGACCATCCATCGCTGTCTTCACGGGTTCCCAATTCACAGATTGGGCTTCGTTCATTATAGCAGCGGTTTCTGCCGAGACCAATGGTAGGTTGGCTCGCGAACATGGGATGATTTTCGTGTCAGAAGATAAAGGAAAGAAAAATAATCCTGGCAATAATCCCGGCAATCGTAATGTGAAAGAAAAAGATACTCTTTTGGTCAATCTTTCCAAGAGCAAGACGACATCAAGCAATCAAGAATCTTCTAAGCCAAAGGAAGAATACTCCTTTGACGAAAGCGATATCCCAGGGATATTCCAATGTCTGGTCAAAAGTGGTAAACTTTAGATTCCAGAGCCAAAAAGGCCTAATAAGATGAATTTGACTGACAATCCCAAGTATTGTATCTATCATAGATACATTAATCATCCTACCAGTGCTTGCTATGTCTTGAAAAAGAAGATCCAAGAACTGATAAATGGTGGCGCCATCGCTTTAACCAATGATGACCATACGGTGACAACCAATATGGTTTCTCTTCAGTTTGGGGATTTTTCTCCATAGCAAGTCCCAGATGGAATTATACCGATTCCGAAGGCGATGATGAAGATTGTGAATATCCCGCCTGCCAGAGAAGAAAATACAGGATTGTTGCCTCTTACATTAAAGAATGGTGAAATCATGTGGGTACATCCTGACTTAGTGCCTGAACTGGAAAATGAAGGTAAAACTTCAGAATCCAAGAAAGGCAAGAAAGTCAAAACTTGCAACATGATTTCTTATATTATTCCAGATCCTGATGATCTGGATCATCTATGGAACGGCCTCCCTCTGGAAGATAGACTGAAAGGACTAAACATCTGTCCTCCAAGTCTAGCTCCTCCTACCAAGCTCAAGCTTACTCATCAGCAGTGGCTAGCCATGAATAGTGTTCCTTTATACCGGGCACAACGAGTCTTTGCTGCTTATGAAAAGGCTCCAACAGGGATTTCTCCTCGTTTCCCGAATCCTTCTTCTTCCTTAACTACAGAGACATCTGTACTTCATTCTCCGGTAGTTGCAGAGATTCATTCCTCGTCCTGTGCTGAAACGCCTGTTCAAAGTCCACTGTCTATCCATTTGTATAGTCAGCAATCTGTCATTCTCATGAAGAAGATGGGTTACGACTTTCAAAAGGCCGAAGGTTTGAACCATGATAAAGGAATCCGTCTTCCTTTACAAATTCAAAAACAGAATTCTACCGCTGGATTGGGTTCTGAAATTTCTCGTAACCATCCTTGCGAGAAGAAGGCTAAAGGAAGAAAGACTAAATCCTGTAATATGGTACTTTCTTCTCCTGAGCCTGAAGAAGAAACTTTTGCTAGTATAAGATCTGGAAAGGAGTACCATAAAGACTATGAGGGATCCTCCAAAGAAGCAGAAGATGTAGTGAAAACACTACCGGCTCAATCTTCTCCTGTTCCTGCTAAACCGTTTGTGGTTGAAAAAGGGAAACAGAAAGCAGTGCGCTTTGATATCCCATTGAAGTCTGCTTCCAATCAGGGGGTGACAATGAAGCCTTACAAATTCGATATTCTAGCTCAGTTAGCCAATACTCCGGCTAGATTGTCTATATTTGAACTACTTCGCCTCTCCAGAGAAAGCAGAGAGACCTTGAGTGAAGCTTTACTTCAAGCAGACTCATGCTTAGCTCAACTCAAGACTCCCGATAATATGCCAGTGTCATGTCCACAATGTCATAGCGTGATGGAAGCAATTCCCAACATCATCTTCACACAAGAGGATATGCTATTGAAACACAACAAGCATGATAGACCTCTGTGCTACACTGGATATATCGGATCCACTGAAATTGACAGGATTTACATTGATCCCGGGTCTTCAATTAGCATAATTCTCCAGAGTATGCTAAGACCCTTGAGGATTCCTACTAGTGAACTGACTTACACTAGTACTACTATTGTTGGTTTTAACTCTGGCAAGAGTAAGCCACTGGGGAAGATTCGGTTACAGATGCAGATTGGTGATCTTCGATCCATGGTAACTTTCTATGTTATCAACTCGGATGTATCCTACAATATTCTTCTTGGAAGACCGTGGATTCATGAGCACAATATTGTGCCTTCAACTCTCCACCAATGCTTCAAGTATGTGGATTCCCAAGGAGTTGTGAAAACTGAATTTGCTGATATTAATCCTTTCAAGGGTGTTGAAGCCTACTTCTCTGATTCAAGGCTTTATAAACAAGAGCATATGAAAGAGATATCAGACATAGCTGAAGAATCATCACCCGAGGATCAGTCTATTAATGAAGATCCACCAGAGAAACAACCCTTGAAGATCATGGTCAAGGGACGAATCCAATCTCAACTTGTCAATGATCAACCTTTGATAATCAAGGTTAAAGGAAGAACTCAAACTTTACCGGAGGAATCAATAAGAATTCCCGCTAAGAGTCAAGTTCAACCTTTTATGATCAAAGTCAAAGGGCGTACTTCTGGTACGAATGATCTAGAATCACCATTGATCGTCAATATTGGCAATTCTAAGCAGAAGACGGATGATGGTCCACCGTTGACTAATCCGAAGTATAGTAATCAGACTACAAATGATGTAAATATTGCTCATCTCTTTGATATCAATGAAGATTTCCTTTTCGAGTATATGGCTGTCAAGTTTATTGAGAGAATGACTTTATCTTCTGATAATCAAAGTCATCAATATAAAGACAACATAGAGCCGGAAGAAATTTTATACATTGATCATAAAGAGAATTCTTTCCCCCCCCATGTCGATGTTGGACCTTATGCTCAAAAGTTCCTGACATCTTCTCCCTATCTGCTTCCTGTAGCCGCTTTATCACAAGCTTGCGTAACCTTCAGACGATACGAAGAATCCTGTTTCGTGGTTCCATCTGATAAGAAAAACAAGCGCCAAATAGTATTTGGTCTGGCAAAAAATATCCCTGTTACCCGGACAGATGATCTGAAGAATAAAGATAAAGGAAGAATCCGAATTGACAAATATAGTCAACAATCTATCAAGATCATCCAAAATATGGGATATGATTTAAAGACTATGCAAGGTCTTAATCAAGGGAAGGGTAGACGACTACCATTATGCGGCGATCCGTTTTACCAGAAGACTCGTCATGGGCTGGGATATGATCCGTCTCACATTTTTGATGACGATATACAAGAAGAATTCTCTTCTAGCTCATCAGATTCGGAAGAAATTCAATGACATCTGTCTTATTACTCCCCAGCTACCAAAGTTTGGTCAAGCTGACTACTCATCTCTTTTCTTATATCTTGCTGGTTGGCACATAAAGTTGGATTCGTTATTTATCACGATCTTAAGTCCTCTGAATGAATATCAAATCTTCCTAACTATCATTTTGACCTCTGTGTAGATATTTATCTACTTCCCATATACTCTCATGTTCATATTACCTCTGACGAGTACTTTTTCTTTTATCTATCATGTTCATTTGACCTCTGCATAGATATTAATCTACTCTTCTTTGGGTCCTTACATACTATCACGTCCATATTACCTCTGATGGTGTTGTATATTCTCGAGAGGAGATTAATCTTCTGTCTCATCAGATGATTAATTGAATTTATTATTTCATCATGTTCTCATGATCATTGGATGAATATTAAAATTCACTTATCTATCATGTCCATATTACCTCTGAATAGATATAATACATTTAAAAGACTTGTCATGTTCCTATAACCTCTGATAAGTATCTCCTATCTCATGCCTATTGTTTTTATAAACGATAGGATCACAAAACATATATTCCATTCATCTTGGAAACATTGCAAAATGGATTACAAGAAATTCTTTTAAAGTGGAGTAGAAATATCTAGAAGTAACTGCCGTAGTTCTTCTAGTCGTTTACCAAGAGAACTCATAACTTTCTTTGTAGCCTCGTCACTATCGGCTCAGCGGGGCAGGTCTCAGTGATGTCCTCAATGTCCCTAGAGACTTCATTCTTTTGCTGTGCATCCTCAGAAGACATTCTTAATTGAGGAGCAGAAATGGGAATGGAAAGGTTACAGAGAGTTCTCGTCTATTTATAGAAAAGGATTATTAATGAACCGGTCTCTGAAATTGAAAACAACTTTTCATTTCCGAAAAGACCCATTCGTTCATATTACTAGGTTCATCCATTTAATCATGGAACTTGAATCGTCCTTTCTGTTTCCAAGAAACACGTTGATTCATCCACCGCCTTAACATTTACGCTCACAACATCTGTCTCCTTAGCCCCCAGCCACCAAGATTTGGTTAAGCTGATTTCTTGTCTCTGGGAAAGAGATTTTATATATCTTCTATTTTATCGATTGATTAGAAGGTGGGATTTGCTATTTATCATGTTTCCATGACCTCTGAATAAATAACCTACTTCCTTTTTCCTATATATCACTTCTACTTTCGACCTCTGCATAGATATTAATCAAATTTTCTTTTGAGTTCATATATGCTATTATGTCCATATTACCTCTGATAGCATCATATACTCTAAAACAGAAAATAAGATTTTTTTTATCTATCATGTCCATATTACATCCAGATAGATACAAATAATTGATCATAGAAGAATCATCATTTCATTCTCATACTATCATAAAAGTCTATTACATTTCTTAGACTTTTCTTTATAATGGAAATCTATTACAAATTTTGGATTTTTATTCTATACCACAACAATAACCTAATAGAGATCTATCTTCTTCTTTGGATTTTCTCCGTCGGGTTCATTGTTGGTGGCAGTTCCTGACTGTCTGGGTCTCAGTCACGACCAGATCAGCAGGAATCAAACTCTGGTCTCCTCTCTCAGACGAGAGGAGAACCACAGAGTATGGCAGCCCGAAGGCGTGGCGCTGCCAATACAACTGGTGGATTAGGGGCAGCACCTCAAAGGAGATAGGAACGTATCCAGTATTGGGATACGATTCCTAGTTCTGCCGTGAAAGGAACTCTACTACCCGATCCCTCGGGGTAGAGTTGACTCCACCGTCCAACTCTCCGTGTATAAAGGCTCTTCCTACCAACGGAGGAAGACCCTTCTATCTCACGAAGAGTTCTGAGTTGTTTGATTTGCGCGTCAAAAGTGCATGAGCTTCCTGATGTTGATGTCAGAAGAACGCTCTCCACAGCGTCGAAGTCACCAATGCCAGTTCTGAAAAAGCTCTTCAGCCAGGCTTCTGCAGAAAACAAAGAAGAAGAAGTGTCATCAAATGCGTATCGAACGCTAACTAAAGACAGATGGCAAGGCTTTTACGCCAGTGTTTCAACAAGGCTTTTTACGCTAGTGCTTCATAAAGGCTTTCACGCCATTTGCTTCAGCAAGGCTTTTACGCTGGTGCTTCACAAAGGCTTTTACGCCAGTGATATAACAAGGCTTTTACGCCGGCACTTCACGAAGGCTTTTACGCCAGTGTTTAAACAAGGCTTTTTACGCCAGTGCTTCATAAAGGCTTTCACGCCATTTGCTTCAGCAAGGCTTTTACGCTGGTGCTTCACAAAGGCTTTTACGCCAGTGATATAACAAGGCTTTTACGCCGGCACTTCACGAAGGCTTTTACGCCAGTGATATGACGAGGCTTTTTACGCCAGTGCTTCAGCACGGCTTTTACGCCAGTGCTTCAAACAAGGCTTTTACGCCAGTACTTCAGCAAGGCCTTACGCTCGTAAAATAGCCATTTTCAAAAACAAGAAATTCGAAGACAGATATTTACTTACGGTCGAACTTTCCATTTGAGTCGAAAGGTTTGGCTCTAATGATGGTTGAATCTATGCCTAATGATCGGCCATGCGAAGGAACAACGTTGAAAAGCTCCGCCATCTCTTATTTGAAGAACAACATCGCAGAAAGCTATCTTCAGGAGGATGAGTACGAGAATACATGAAACATTCTTGGCTATTTATAAAGACTGAAGAAGTTATTAAGATGAGTCTATTTCGGGAGAAGATCTTATTTAAAGGATCTTGTAACCATAAGATGGACACCACGTGTTGGTTTGTTTCTTGGGAATCAACAATCACGGAAGCAGTCAACAGAAGTGCATAAACAAATGCACGTTCATAGATGGGGTTAAAACATCAAATATTTTATTTATAAAGGATGGAAGCGGATCCCTACATATAAAAGTCGCAGTACACAGAATATTATTATTCTTTGGGTTGACAAAGGGATGCACCCAACTCACGCATACTGCGAATCCCAGAGTGACGCATCAGACAAAGGAATGCTTCTGCGTCACCCGGTCCCTCGTATGCAGTTGAAGGACCACCATCAATACGACTGAAGACTGCTGGGGTCAGCCCAAAGCACTTTAGAAGATTTTGCGCTCGCTCGTTCTCTATCTCGAGGTTAAGCCTGGCGACCGAGGCACCCTCCACAATTGGCTCTTTCTTTGGCGCCATATCAACTATGAGGATGAATATTAAGAGTAAAGAGTTTGTCCTTATTTATACAAATTAAAATGATTCTTCACATTCCTCATTGGAAACCGCTCACTCGGGAAGATGAAGATACATTTGAAAGTTACGAAGAAGAAAATTTATTATGGCGGTTAAAGTGTTGACCAACATTATTTTTCTCTCTTGAACATTACGCTGACTGTTGGATATCTCCGCTCTTACGCGGTTGACTGTTGTGTATACCGAATTTTGCGCTCAGCAAATCTCAACTTTTACGCTTATGTTCAAAGTGTTTCAAATTTTGGGACATTTGAAAACTTTGAAGGGGGTCTTGTAGGAGCGTAAAAAGTGTTTCAATGAGGGAGTCATCTCAGTCATAAGTGGCCCGCTTTACGCCTAACAGAGCAGGGAATTTCTTTACGACCAAGACAAGGCTAATTGTATTACGCCTAAGCAGATTGATCTTTTTACGCTTGGGTCTACACCGGTGATTTTATGCCAAGGACTGAAGCAGCCTCTTTCATGCTGGACAAAAGCCATCAAATCTCGCATTTAAAGCTGACTTTGACATGAAGATATCAATGATGGCATTTACCACAGAATTCAATAGAATTTGTCTCATACAAAGACCATTGTTGTCGTTTATAGAGATCGAGCTACTTTACGCTCACTGAATGGTTTCTTTTACGCACGGGGTTTTACATGAGTCTTTACGCTCATAAAAAGCAATGTGTGCGTGAAGTCTATTTGAGCCATTTTACGCTCAAGGTTATTCGATAACCGCTTTACGCTGGAAACCCATGACAGAGCTAGTTTACGCTCATCTTTTTACGCCCGATTCGTTCTGGCTAGTCTGGAACGTGGTGTGCCTACGTGGTCTT
Organism: Iris pallida; assembly: GCA_029216955.1. Taxonomy (NCBI): domain Eukaryota; kingdom Viridiplantae; phylum Streptophyta; class Magnoliopsida; order Asparagales; family Iridaceae; genus Iris; species Iris pallida. The sequence continues at coordinate 10,293,771 of JANAVB010024600.1, read as the reverse complement.
CATGCCACCTATTTCGAAGAACGTGTGTACATGTATCCTATTCTTACTGAAATGATGGGACACGTGTCAGCACATACAGAGGATGATTCTGATCGTGGAGGACAGTTGTTAGCGTAAAGACAGATGTTGATACTCTTTTACGCACGAAAGCCCCAGTCTATAAATAGACTCATTTTTTCTCATACAACAGACACACACAGAGGGAGAGACATGAGAGAATACAGAGATCAGAGCTTCGAGATTTTGATTCTCTAGAGCATCCTTCTTCAACTTTTCTTCCAGAACAAAGTGAAGCAAAGCAGGAAAGCATTCGGCCTCGCCATCAGTGCCCAAGTGCGTCGATACCTTTCTGGTGCATTAGTTCTTCCAAATTGTTCTACTTCAAGCAGTGATCTTCATCATCATCATATGGTCCAAGGAACAAAGTGATCGTTTACGAATCAGACTTCCATAGCAATACTTTCCCAGAATCAAATTTGTACTTCTCGTACTTTTCTTCTTGTTTTTGTTTTCAAAAGCCAATTCCTCCAAGGCATTTTGTTAATCGAAACAATATCACTCAATATGCTGTTGAGCCAATAGCCGCTTTTCGTCGAGCGCTTCTAATTCTTGAAGTCGAAGAAGATCGTTGTTCTCTGTAGTGAGCTCGTTAGCAATGACAATCCTTAAGGACGGGATTTGAAGTTCTAGGGGTAGAAATGCTTTACAACCGTACACCAAAGAAAAGGGTGTAAAGGCTGTAGGATTACGGACCATAGTACGGTAGGCCCAAAGACATTCACCAAGCTTTTCACTCCAATTCTGTTTGTTAGTAGATACAAACTTCTTAAGGAGCTTGATGATATTCTTGTTGAAAGCTTCAGCTAATCCATTAGCAGCAGGATTATAGGCTGTAGAAGCGACATTGTCAATTTGATGATCATCACAGAACCTTGTGAATTTTTGACTGATGAACTATGGTCCATTGTCAAGGATGATTCGTTGAGGTACACCAAATCCATAGATGACATGGTGTTTGACGAAGTTGATGACACTGCTAGTCTTAACTTCAACCAGGGGTATAGCTTCAGTCCATTTAGAGAAGTAGTCGGTTATTGCTAGTATGAACCGATGTCCTCTAGAAGAAGGAGGATTGATGGGACCTATAATGTTCGTGCCCCAAGCTTCGAAAGGCCAAGAAGCGGCAGTCTGATGAAGAAATTCTGAAGGTTGGTGGATGAAATCTGCATAGATTTGACAAGCCCGACATTTCCTTGCGTATTCAATGGCATCTGATACCATAGAGGGCCAGTAATAACCCATTCGTCGGATGCGATCCTGTAGCTTAGGACCGGGTTGATGTGCTCCGCAGACACCGTCGTGAGCTTCGCATAATACTTATTTTGCTTCATCACCAGCAAGACAGCACAAAAGAAGACCGTCATAAGTCTGCCGATAGAGAGTCTTGGTAGTTTGATTGTAGTAGAATCGAAGAGATCGTCGAAGAATACTCATGGCCTCTTTAGGATCTTCAGGGAGTATATCATGAACTACGAAGTCGATGAAGGGAACTCTCCAGTCTTCATTGATAATATTGGCTTCAGCAAGATTACTGAGTTCAATATTATGATTGTTTTTTAATGCAAAACAACTCTCGGTTAGAAACAACCACCACCTGCTGTCTTTTGATAGGGATGGATAAGACTGCCGCAAGATTGGCCAAAACATCTGCCTCAGTATTGCAAGCTCGGCAAAGATATTCAATAAAGAAGGCTTTGAATGATGTAGCCATGATGATTGCTGCTTCATGATAAGGCAACAGATCTTGATGGCGAACTTCGTAGATTCCTCTAACTTGGTTAACAACCAACTTAGAGTCGCCGTAGACTTCGAGATATTCGACATCTAGTTGTTTAGCTAATTGAAGGCCGATCAATAGAGCATTGTATTCTGCTACGTTATTGGAGCATGGTTCATCTAGAGAGTAGGCTCTTTGGATAGTTGATCCGTCTAGAAAAACGAGAACAACCCTAACTCCTGCTACAATGGCACCATTTGGTCCGATTCTGGATGCACCGTCAAAGAATAGACGCCAAGTAGGAAATTCTTCGGAGATCATATTTGTTTCCAATGTCTCGTCTGGAATTTCATCATAGAGTTTGGACGTTTCTGGTACAGGATGAGCTGCTAAGAAATCCGCCAGTGCTTGACCTTTAACGGACTTTTGAGGAACATAAACCATGTCATATTGAGCTAGCAGAATGGCCCATGTAGCCAGCCGAGAGTTGAGTGTGCTGGGCTTCTTCATCAGTACCCGAAGAGGATTAACTCGGGATATGACATGAATAGTTTGGCCAATGATATAATGCCGAGTCTTTTGAACATCGAACATAAGGGCTAGGCATTCTTTTTCAACCGGACTATAACGGTGTTCAGCACCAATAATAGTACGACTGAGATAATAAATGACCTGTTCATGACCTTCTTTGTTCTTTTGGGCAAGTAAAGCACCCAATGAATGGTCCATAGCACGGACATACATTAAGAATGGTATGCCTGAGATTGGTGACACCAAAACTGGTGGGTTCATGAGATATTGCTTTATATCTTCGAATGCTTTTTGACACTCTTCGGTCCAAATGAAAGATACACCTTTCTTCATTAATTGAGTGAATGGTCTACAGCGTCCAGACAAATTCGAAATGAATCTCCTGATGTACGCAAGATGACCTTGGAATCCTCGTAGCTCTTTTAGGTTGCGTGGCGGACGCATCTCTTGAATGGCTTTGATCTTCTCGGGATCCATGTGTATACCCTTAGAGGTAATGACGAAGCCAAAAAATTTGCCACTAGAGACACCCAAGAATGACTTGGTGGGATTCATTTTGAGTTGATATTGGCGCATGAGATTGAAAATTATTCTAAAATCTTGGATATGATCTTCCTTTAGACGACTCTTGACTGCAATATCGTCGACATAGCATTCGACTGTTTTACGCAAATGATCTCGAAAGATGGTACTCATAGCTCATTGGTAAGTTGCACCAGCGTTCTTGAGACCAAACGGCATTACTGTATAGCAATAGACTCCACGAGGAGTGCGGAAAGAAGTGTGCTTTTCATCTTCGGGATTCATCCGAATCTGATTGTATCCGGAGAATCCATCCATGAAGGATATCCGCTCGAACCCACAAGTGTTGTCGATCATGACGTCCGTGATAGGGAGAGGAAATTCATCTTTTGGACAGGCTTCATTGAGATCTCGAAAGTCGATGCAGACTCGAACTTTGCCGATTTTTTTTAGAACTGGAACAACGTTAGCTACCCAATCAGTATATGAAGATCATTCGATTGCTGACTGTAACGACGGAGTTGGAGATGTCCTGTATCGTTACTTTTGCTATCATCCGTATAGCTGAATTGTTGTTCCGGTCTTTTACTAAAAAGTATTGGACTCTCGCCTTTCTTACGAACGGGAACAATACGATATAAATAATCTGGATTTTCAAGTGAGACTTCTGTCTGAAGAAATTGTACGACTCCCATCGTAAATGACTGGAAGCTATCTAACATATCCAAATAGCATTTAGCATGATAAATAATATCAGTATACTGGAAAGTAGATGCTTTTTCATTAATTTGTACATCTATATTTACAGCAGGACCTTTAGCCTTAGCAGGCTTGGTCAGATTGATTACAAGAGGGGGAGAAGAAAAACGTAGAAAAGATTGACCTTGTTACCACGAAGGTCGATAACAAGCGGCTCAGAGGAGGTGAGCTCCCTTTTATCCTTGTTATGAGTTAAATCAATAACAAGGGGCTCAGAAGAAGTGAGCTACTTTTTATCCTTGTTACGACGTAAGTCGATAACAAGTGGCTCAAAAGAGGTGAGCTCCCTTTGATCTTGACCATCATCAATTGATTGCTTCTGTATTGGCAAGTGAATAGCCAATGGTTTGGAAGACTGAGGATGAGAGACTCGCCCTTTGACAGGTATGATAAGGGTGTCTTTGGGCACTGTTTCTTGTTCTTCTTCAGTGTCTAGAGCTAACACAACCTTCATAAATTCATCCTTATACATACGAGCATCGTTGCAGTATGCTTCAACACCCTTGAATGGATAGAGATCAGCAACCTCCTTCTGGACCTCTCCATTGGCATCAACATACTTGAAACATTGATGGAGAGTTGATGGAACAATGTTGTGCTCATGTAGGAATGGTCTCCCAAACAAAGCATTGTAAGAACAACCATGATTGTCAATGATATAGAAGGTCATCTTTGTGCGAAGATTGCCTATTTGGAGTTTTAGGCGAATCTTGCCTAGAGGTTCACTCCTTCCCTGATTGAACCCAAGGATGGTGGTGATTGTACTAGAGAGACTATGTACTGGGATCTTTAATGCATCTAACATTATCTTTGGCATGATGTTGAGAGCAGACCCTGGATCTATCAGAATACGATCGACTTTCATCGAGTCGACATATCCGGTATAGTAGAGAGGACGATAATGTCTATTGTCTTCCATTAGCATGTCATCTTGTGTGAAAGTTATGTTTGGAATTAACTCCAACACACTATGACAATGAAGGCAAGAGACTGGCTCTGTTGTAGGCTTCTTTAGAAGAGCTAGACAAGTTTTTGCCTGCATGAGAGCTTCACTTAGAGTTTCTCGAGTCACTCTTTGGAGAGACGTAAGAGCTCGAAGATGGATAGCCTGGCCGGTGTATTGCTAGTTGAGCCAAGATAACAAAGTTGTAAGGCTTTTCAAGTCCTGTAGGAGATGACTTCTTCAAGGGCTTGTCGAAGCGGACTTGTTGTTTGCCTTTATCAGATACCGTCGGCTTGGGAGGAATGGGTACTACAACTGGTGAGGATGCAGAAGGAATATTTTCAGTAGAAGCAGGCTGCACTGGAGCAGGCTCAGAAGAGGAAGCAGGATTCTCTTGGGCTTCAGGATAATCCTTTAGATAGGCTTTCCCTGATTTGGTGCCCAGTAAGATTTCTTCGTCAACTATGGGGTCAAAAGACACCATGTTACAAGTCTTTGTCTTGCCTTTGTAATAGCCTTTCTTCTTGGATGAATAGAAAACTTCGAATTCTGAAGCAAGATCAGGATGAATCCACATAATCTCGCCATTGTCAAGAGATAAAGGGACGAGACCTTCACTTTGCGGAGGAGGAAGATTCTCGATCTCTAGAGTAGCTTTGGGAATAGGAATGACACCATGCTGTACCATTTGCGGAGAAAAGTCACCAAACTGAACTGAGACCATGTTCGCGATGACAGTCTTTTCGTCTTGCTGTAGAGTTATGACGCCAGCATTAACCAGCTCTTGTATCTTGTCTTTGAGCACGTAGCATGCTCGAGTAGGATGCCCAATGAATCTGTGGTAGACACAATACTTGGGATGATCAGTCTTACCGACTTCATCAGGTTTCTTTGGGTCTGGGAGTTGGATCTTGTTGCTTTTGATTAAACAATCAAGGATGCTTGCAGTGTCATTCTCGTCGAAAGAATACTCTACTTTTGGACGAGGTTCCCTTGGTGGAGGTGCAGAAGGAGTAGAAGTAGACGTAGGTGGAGCTACGTTGACAGCTAGAGACTCTTTGCTCTTTAAGTTGATGTTTAGAGTCTCTTTATTCTTGCGGTTGTTCTGGCGACTACCGCTATTTGACGTCTGATGTTCATCCCGGTCGGGGTTAGACATTTGTACCCCTAGTTGTTTGAACTTGTCAGCGCTAACTTCAGCTGCTTTAGCGTTGACAATGAAGGATGGCCAATCTTGGAACTGAGTTGATCCCGTCCACATGCTGATGATAGGCAAAAGAATTTCCTTGCAGGTGTCTATGGTAACAGCGGTCGGTGTCCCTGGAGGCATCTTTAAGGCTTCTCGGCGGAACCTTTCAATGAAACTCTCAGCAGTTTTATTATGTCTTTGCTTGATTTTATTAAGGGCTGACATGGTCATGTCGTTGATCCCTTCATAAAATTGTTCCAAGAAGATTTGTTTTAGGCTAGAGAAGGAGGTGATACATCCATCGGGCAAGCTTCTGTACCAATCGTATGCTACGCCAGCTAAACAACCGACAAATACTCTGGTAAAAAGAGCGTCATTTGGTTGAAGTTGGACAATCATAACCTCAAAATGGATAATGAACTGACTAGGAGAGGTGCTGCCATCAACAACGAGATAGTTAGGATTTTGTACTTTGGAGGAAATGGTACTTCCTTCCATTCAAGTGGGTAGGGTTGCTTGATCCCCAACCTCTGTAGATTGTCTTTTTCTTTGAAGGCCTCGAATTGAGTGCGTAAGAGCTTGACAGCTTCATTAGCATCTTCTGATGAAGAAGAAGGAGCAGGCGGAATCTGAGTGTTAGGAGGAGGAACAACATGGTAAATACCACCCTAGCACCTGATTGACTGGGTGTAGGTTGAACTTGTACATGAGGCATTTGAGGAGATACTATCCCCAGTCCTGCATTGACAGGTACCGACGATGCTATGATCTCAGGACTTGCAGTAGGCACAGTCGGCGGTACTGTATGTTGGGCCACAATGATAGAATGCATACTGGCGATCATTTCAGCCATGGTCTTCAACTTGTCTTCTAATGCCGCAATTCGTTGTTCTTGATTTGCAGAGGTTGAAGCATCTGGATCTTCATTGACAACATAAGCTGTCACTTCTCTTGGTACAGTAGAAGGTACTGTTTGTTCAGAGCTTTCACTATATGCATAATAGTCAGAGGAAGAATCATCTCATGAATGGAAATGAAGGAGATGACCAGAAGGATCTTGAAGAAGATTTCTTTGACCGATTGCATCTCGGCTTCGGGATTGGGTATGTCGAAATACTCCTTCAGAAGATTCTTGGAGTAGGTCCAAATACCGCTGACTTGGCTTACGAGGCTTACCATGCTTAGAACATTTCTTACCTCTAGTATCTCGGGAAGTCATGTTAAGAGAAGCGTACAACACTTCGTCTTCATCTTTTAACATAGATTCAGAGTTTGCAAAAGTTAAACGATCGAAGACAGATCATTTTGTTGTCTGACAACAACATTGAATGATGACTTTGTGATTGCAATAATGATCAGGTGATTGAACTGGAGGTATTGAAACATTATCCCGCTTTTGCCTGAGATGTTCTCGGAGATCGAAAGTTTGAGGGATCTGTTCTTTGACAATATTCGGAACATGGTTCCGATTCTTCAAATGTTTTATCCCTTGAGTATACAGGGAAGTGCTCACTTCATTAGCATAGGTGTCAGGATTTTTGATCTTGGAAGCTTACTTCTGATGATGTTTGGTCTTCGGCATTGGCTGTTTGCGTTTTACCGAAGTTGGTCTATTGAGATAGGTTCTTAAATCAGCAAACTCACCCCCAGGGGTTTTTGTCTGAGACACCAGCAATTTTCCCTATTTTGATCGGAATATCTTGAGAGTTGGGAGATCTTGGAATTCTACTACCGGAGTGGGCAGAATACCTCTTTGATTAGTACAAGTTCTCTTGACATGAAGGGAAGAACAACCCTTGTTTGAAAGAGTTCTTGTACTGACTGGTGCCGAGGCACGTTCAGATTGATCTTCTACGGTAAAAATCGAAAAAGATTGAGAAAAGACCAAAGGGCCTTTTCCTTTGTTTTGTGAAGAAGGGTTAGCTAAAGAGCGTTTCCCTCTGTTGTCTTCCAAGTCATGGGACGAGAAAGTTTGAGAAAAGACCAACGGGCCTTTTTCTTTGTTCTGAGAAGGAGGAGGAATAGCCAAAAGACTACCCCCAGTAGATTGTGCATGAGCAACAGAGTACTTGAGAGGAGGAGCAGAGCTTTTCCCTTTGCTATGAGAAGATGAGAGATTAGCCAAAGGGCTGTCACTCTTGGATTGTGCTGGCACAGTTTGCGCATGAATTGATGGCGCACTGGTAACTTGCGCATGAGTAACTCTGGCAGAAGCTCTTCTGGCCTTAGTCACAGTGGTTTGTGCAGCATGAGTCTTGTTGCCAGAGTGTTTGGGTTGCACTCTGGTTACTGGAGTGGTGGATTGCGCAGGAGAAGTTGCTGCCAATTACGCCAGAGGCAAAGGAGTCTTGCACTTTGACAAGGTAGCATAGGAAGTTGTTTGTGCATGGGCAACAGCAGACTACGCATGAGTAATAGAGACTGATTATGCAACAGCAGAGACTTTAGACTGTGCAACAGTCTTAGCAGCAAAGACCTTAGACTGCATAGCAGTCTTGGTGGCAGAATGAACAAACTGCGCAGCAGTCTTTGGGACCCACACTGGGCGCACTTTGCTCGTTGCAGAAGTTGCTGCAGTGCGAGGAGTGGTCCTGGAGTTGATCATGGCTTCATAGGCTATCTGGTTGACCTTCACAACCAGCGTCTTCTGCGTCTTCCCGATAGACGCAACGTCACATTGAGTTGTTACTTCTTCGTCGGAGGAGAAAGTCGTCCCCAGCAGAGTTGCCATTTTGTTTGCAAAAACAAAAGTATGATCTTTATTTCACAAACTTTGTAATAAGATTACAAGAATTCTGGGAAAGTACAACTATAGGAATCCAATCTGAATGACGATTGCTTTATCCCTTGGACGATGTGAACTTTGAAGGCGATAGCCTTTGAAATTGAAGGCGATAGCCTCGGAAGAATGCAGCAGCACTTGGGCAAGATCTCCTGAACTCTCTGATTTTTCTGAACTTTATGTGCGATCCCCATAATGAAGACTTGAAACTCTATTTATAGAGTTCTGGAAATAACTAACTTTTAGTTATTCTGAATGGCACAAGCTGGATTGCGCATGAACTGGATTGCGCAGCATCAGACTGCGCTGGCAGTTGTTTGATCGTGGGCCAACTGTCTTGGACACATGGCATCATTTGATTGAAATACGCATGATCGTGTACAGACGGTTGCCACGTAATGAGAAATTAATGGCATGAAAGCCACGTGTACTTTGTCCATTGTATTGATGAAGTACGCCACATGAATTGCGCTGGCTTCGGATTACGCTGGGATGGATTGCGCTGAAGGAAGTCTGGCAGATTGTACTGCATGTACAGCTGTCCTCGAGCGCTGTGCTGTACGATAAATGAACAGTTTCCTCGTTCTTCGTGCTGTCAGTTGTCAGAAGATCTTATTCTGTCAGATAATGATGACGTTGCCACGTCAGCTTGCGCAGTTGAGAGTGTGCGCAGTTCAGCATGCGCAATCAAGATGGTGCGCAATCTGTCTTCTGTGCAGTTCATTTGTATGATGTATAATTTGATTTTCATGACTTCTTTGATGGGTGCAACTTGATTTTTTAGGACCTACAATAGGCTACCTATTGTATATATATATATACATTGAATATAGAAAACTGGAAATCATACATATACATAGAGGATAGGAAAAAGGCACATATGCATTTGTGTTCATGTGTGTGTGTGTGTATGTGTGTGTGTGTGTTGAGAGTACAAGAGAGTGTCATTGTAAATTCGATACCTATGTGTGTGTGTGTGTATGTGACAAACAAGGTGGCATGGTATAGTATAGTATAACATAGTGCATTAATCAACTAGTGTGTGGATGTGAAAACATGAATAGGAAAAACAGTGAAGGTAAAACCTGTGAACAGTGAGGGTTTTAGGAAATCAGCGTAGTGTACTTTGTGTAACAAAGTGTCATGAGATCATGTGTGGGTGTGAGTGAACATAGAGTGTACCAAGGGAATCAATGTCAGGTTTGTGAAATTAATTGACAGTTTAACTTTGAATCAAAATCAGTTTTACTGGGAAGAACAAAGGACAGTTAACTAACCCCATCACATATGTGTAACAATACGTATATAAAATCAAAATGACAATTCCATATCCCAGTCAATATACACTTTCGAAATCAGTTTGAAGGAAAGGAATTGGAAATCAATTCGACAGATAAAAAGGAAAATGAAACATTTGATAGTAACTTCCCAAAGCATTTAATCAACATGGCTAATAACATTTAAATTAGTTTGAGGAAAGGAATGGAAATCACTCTCAGTCAAGGAAGGAAAGAGAAACCAATTCTCATGAGCTATGGATTGACAGTGAATAATGAAATCATTTGACACTTTACAATATGAAATAATCATACAAATTGAATGTATCAGTCCTAAACATAACAGTCTCATTCCACATGTCAAATTCTCATTAATGAACCCAAAACTTAATCTATCATATAAAACCTGCCTAACATGAACCATTACTCCTGTAGGATCAATCAGGACACATAATACATCAATTTAAATCAGATTTGATAGGGATTAAGGTTTGAAAAAACTAAAATATCAATGTGGTATCAGTCATATACATATAGTCCCATCTCACATGCCAAAGTCCCATTCCATAACATAAAATCTATTTTAATAAGTAATTTTGAACTAACAGAGGTTAATACACATGTCCAGGATATCAAAATAGCAATTTAAGCATAATTTAAACAAACTAAACTGGGAATTTAAATACAAGAAATAATAGGACTGTACATAGGAAAAACAGTGTCGTGCACGTGTTTATTGGGCTCGTGCATGTGACACGACACGACACAAACCCTGAGCTTGTGTCCCAGTGTCGAGTGTGTCTAGGTCTAGGATCCTGACACCCTGATATGGGTCCACGACACGTGTGTCAGTGACACGACACACGTATCAGTCACCCAAAGTCGGCTGAACCAACACAGTGCACGACAAGTGCACTCGTAAATGCGTGTCCGACACGACATGAGGACTCATGAAACTTGGGGAGCCTCGTGTCAATGTCAGCCCCGACTTATGTATCGAATTTTTCGTGTCCACGTGGCATGTCCAGTGAGTTGTGGCCCCCGAGTAGCAGGGGACTGCTACTCGCGTACTGTGCACGTGGAAACAGCATATTCACGTGTCCATTCAGACACGACATGACACAATGGTCACCTCAGTCTAATAGAAGTCGATAAGCGAGACCAAACTGTCACCCTCATTTCCCGTATTTCCCGTATTTCGTATTTATACTCGTATCTGGATTTTGGCATGTATTTTTATTTTTCTCAACTTGTGGAATTTCGGTATTTCTCGTATTTTGGGTTTTGGCCTGGCTTGGTTTTAATTGGATTGGGTTGGTTTGGTTTGGTTTATTATGTGTATTGGAACACCTTAGCCTATGCTCCACCTTCATTCCACCACAACCCACCCTCTTTATAATCCCCACCTAACACTCTCTCTCTTCATTACAACCTCCATTAATTTCTTCTTCTTCTTCTTCCTCCACACAACTCTCCCAACCCATAGGCAAGTGCACCTTGCCACCACATGAGAACCCTCTTTTATTTATCCATTTGCTAGATTAGGACTTGGTGATCAACATTAGAACTTAGCATTTTGTGATTTGGAGTCTCCATTGTTCTAGATCTAAGTTTCCTCTATTTTTGGTTTTGTATGGTTTTGATCTACTTAAGTTGGATTTTTATGGGTTTTGATGTTTCCTTGTGGAAGAGAGTTCAATTCCACCCTGGTTAGAACTTTGGAAATCTGGATTTGGAGTTCGGATGGCCAAGTTGTGATGCCTTGAAGTTTTGGAGCCATTGGAGCTTCTTCTCAGCCATGGAGAAGAAGACCCAGACCCTGTGTGCGTGTTTTTACGCGTACGCAGCTCTCTGCTTGCGTGCTTTTGCACGTACGCAGCTCTCTGCTTGCGTGCTTTTGCACGTACGCAACTTTCTAGCGTGCGTGACTTTTCGCGTACGCTGCTCTCTGGCGTGCGTGACTTTTCACGTATGTCGCTCTTCTGCGTGCGTGACTTTTCACGTATGCAGCTCTCCTGCGTGCGTGACTTTTCACGTATGCCGCTCTCCTGCGTGCGTGACTTTTTACGTATGCAGCCCTCATGCGTGCGTGACTTTTCACGTATGCAGCTCTCTTGCGTGCGTGACTTTTCCTCTCCTGCGTGCGTGACTTTTCACGTATGCAGCTCTCCTGCGTGCGTGACTTTTCACGTATGCAGCTCTCTTGCGTGCGTGACTTTTCACGTATGCAGTCTCCTGCGTGCGTGACTTTTCACGTATGCAGCTCCCCTGCGTGCGTGCCCTTGTGCGTACGCTGTACCCTGAAACCCTTGCTTAACCCTTTGGCTCTTGGCGTTTTGGTCTTATTTCTTTAAGCTTGGCATTTTGGTCTTATTTCTTTAAGCTTGGCTCTTCTATAGCCCTATATATTGATATTTTATTAGATATTTTATGCCCATTTTATATCCTTACGCCTTTTGTCATGAACTTGATTTTACTTAATATGTTTGGAATGACTATTGTACATGGCATGGTATGACAAAGAACTAGCATAACACGACAGTGGCCCGTAGTAGTGCACTCCTGACATGACCAACCTGACATGATAGTGGCCCGTCGTGGCGCACTCCCGACAAGTACCCTGACATGATTTATCTTGATAACTTAACTTGACCTGCCTTGACACCGTGGGTGGTTCTTTCTTGCTTGCTTGTTAAATCCACTTGTCCTGTCTTGCATCATGTCTAGGATGGGACTCCTGAGTACCACGGTCAGGAGTACCTACTAAAATGGATTAAGGTTAATAACTAGAATAACACAGTAGTCATGAAGAGATGACACAGCTACAGGCAATCCCGTTACCTGGGCGCTCTTGGGATCTGTAGCCTGCCGTCGAGTAGGGCACATTTCCAGCACACCGTCGCGTGTTGCACCCTCTAAGTTACCTAAGGGTACATTTGTCTTCTGGGCGATGTACCCACCTGAATTCAACCCCTAATTTTCGACCTGGGTAACCTGGATGGTCTGCAGGGCTTGTGGCTGTGGAACAATCTCACTGCATCTTATTAGTAAATAGGCCTGTGATAACCCTAGTTAGTTAAAGTAGTAAGCCGTAGTATCTGCTTGGCCGTGATTGATTGAATGAGGTATAACCAGTTTAGCCTTGTCTTGATCCAGTACAAGATTGCTCCCTGTCTTGATTTCTTGCATTATTATCTTGCCGATAAATGGTGGGAAACCAAGTTCTGTTCAGACGAAAGGTTACAACCCCGGTCCTTGTTTGGTTTACGGGTTGTAACCTGGCTATCGGAATAGTTCCATGGTTATCTCGTCGTATATCACCCTGCCATGTTTTCGTAAGTTTTAATTTTAATATTAGATTTTTTTGTGCTGATTGCTGGCTTTTGTTCTTATTTCGTGGCCCCCTTGTGGCACTTGCTCTTTCTGGGGTTGACGCAGCTGGTTTTGTGTGGCCAGATTTTGGAGCAGCTCCCGAGGATCTACCAAGCTTCCAGCCCAATGGTGGCGACTAGAAGGAACCCGGGCTACGAGTGGGTTTTCTATTTTGTTTCGCTCACTATATTGTAAAGTTATTCTTTTGAGGCGTTTAGCCGACGAGCACCTGTTAGCTCGATGTACTTTTACTTACTGTCTGCCTACGGGCTGTAAACATGATTAACAAATCCTAGGGTTGATCATGTATGACGTAACTCTTGCTAGTCCCCGCATTTTGTACGACTAGCTTCATGATCATCTGAATATGTAATATTTGGGATGCCTTATTATTGTATATTTAATGATCATATATCTTGCGACCTTACTTACTTACTTGTGATTGAGACATTAGGCTTGTTCATGACCATAAGAGACTGTTGGCTTGTAGTAAACCCTCATATTTCTAGACAGCCGTGACCGTATATCGAGGTGGTTTCCATTTCAATATACGTAGCTGGCTATGTCTGCCCCCGCTCTCCAGTATTCTGGTTCTGGGGCGTGAGACAAACCCTAATTTTCTATTCAAACAAAAACAGAAAATGAGAACGAAATGCCCACTGTGGCATTTCGTCGAACACTTAGACATGCCCACTGATACATGTCCGATACGGACACGTATTGGACACGAAACCTAGCAATACCTATACCAATAGTTAGGGTACTCCTAGGGCTTCCTATTCATGCATTGAAACTGAAATTTTATGGTGGGAATAAGAATTTACCTAGGTGTGTGAAAATGCCCAAAGAGCTTCAAAAAGGGGTGTTCCTCTTGCTACCCAAACTCCTCCAAATTGTTCCTCCACTGAAATTTCTCACATGGTCAGAAAATACAAAGGGATTAGATCCTATTGCAAGAAATTTGAAGGAAAAAAGAGTTGAAATGGAAATATAGGGATTAGAGAAGAATGGGATTTACCTCTATTTTTCCAACTTGATAATTCCTAAAGGAGGCTAGCCCTAAGTGGTAGAGACATTAAATAGGGAGGGAATACCAAGGTGGCCGGCCAAGTAGTGTAGGGCTAGGGTTAGGGTTTCACTAGTTTGGGTTATGGGCCTCTATGGGCCCTAAGCCATAAGTCATGGTTCATGAAATCACTAGTCATAATCTAACCTATTCATTATCCCTACTTTCCCCAAATTAATTCTAATGACTAGAGTATCATTAACTTAGGTTAAACTAGGGTTTCATAATCTAACCAAGTGGTCATGACTAGGGTTAGCTTCTAGGACAGTCTCCTAAGTCACCATGAGTCAAAGTCAAGAATAGCACTAAATCAAATATACCAAAAATCATTTAAATTCCAATAATTCGAATTAATACTATATAATCCCAAATAATTCCCAAAATTTTAAAAATGACCAAAATACTCTCAAGCTAGAAATGTGGTAGTGACAATATCGACTCCACAATTTTCTATTGCACGGTGGTGTTGAACGACGTTTTATCGCCTCCTCAAAATTTTAATTGCATTGGTATTGACGAACTCTTCCTATCCCTCAACCCTATCTACCCTATTAACCCTAAATTTCGAGGACGAAATTCTTGTAAGTTGGGTAGGATGTAAAACCCCTATTTTTTTAAAAAAATTTTGTGTACAATTTCTAATTTTTTTATTATGTGTACAATTATTGGTATTTTTATTATTAAATAATATTTTACAATATTGTACATTTTCCTGGACCCGGATAAGGGTGTATGGCACAGTTCACCCATTGGAGCAATTTTTATTAATTTATTATTATTAAAGTTATTTTGTGGAGGTTTATTAAACATGTTTATTCTATTAAGATATTATTATTATTTTGAGTTGATTTATTGTGAATTGAATTTATATATACATGTAGATATGTTTAAATATATTCAATATTTGGATAGATAATATTAAATTTGTTATTTGGTTTTTTTAAATAATTATGGTATATATATATATATATATATATATATATATATATATATATATATATATATATTTTATATATATATATATATATATATATATATATATATATATATATATATATATATATATATATATATAAAATATATATATATATATATATATATATATATATATATATATATATATATATATATATATATATATATATATATATATATATATATATATATATATATATATATATATATATATATATATATATATATATATATATATATATATATATATATATATATATATATATATATATATTTTTTTTTTTTTTTTTTTGGGTGTCCTTTTTACTATAGCTTAGGCGCGTGCGCCTAAGGAGGGGTTCGAACCCGGGCCACCCGCCCGGGGACCCTCGTCGCTACCAACAGGCCACGACCCCGCGGACGTGTATATATATATATATATATATATATATATATATATATATATATATATATATATATGGAAAACCTAATCTCCTTCTCCTTCTTTCTCTCTCCTTCCTTCCTCCGCTCACTCCGTACCTCCCTCGGCGAGCCCTCGGCCAACAGCAGCCCTGCCTCACGGTCGCCACGACAACATCACCACCATCAACAACAACAACAATAAAATAACAGATTCCCGCTTTAAGGTATCCCACTTCCCCGATCGATTTCTCTGTCAATTCTAATCCGATTTTAGATATGTGAATTCATGTAGAAAGTTCACATGACCCTCTTCGAGTTCCCCAGGTGGATTTCAACATGGCCATCCAACTTGCTCGAAAAATCGAGACGAAGTTGGAGAAAAACCACTTTCCTAGAATATTAAAAACTGTTTTAAAATACCAACTTGTCGGCCAATTTTTTTTATGTACAATAAAATTTTGTAGAAAATAATTAAATGCAGTCAAAGACAACATAACCAAAATTGTAACGCACCTTTTGGATTCACTTTTCATCTAGTATGTAGAAAGTTACACGTTGTTAAAGTTTCACGAAAAATTATAAATTCTGTTTTCGAAAAGTAGAAAAACACCCGATACGGCATGCACCCCGACAAACCTGGCGATGTGGTAGCGCACTATACGTATCGAAAGACGCGTATAGATGTTGTCGACATGTGGGAACTGACGGAATCCGATTTTGTTGTATGTGCGTGACGAAACCAGTGGATATCCGTCGAGATACCCCCGTTGTTTGCCATGAAATATAAAAGAACAGAACAATTATCGGAGGACTGGACTTTTACTTCACAATACAAACTCGCTTGTACAAAGAAAGCCTAGGGACGAAAGCCTAGGTACAACAATCTAAGTACAATTGTTTATTTTAGATTCTGGGGAGTGATGATAGAGGCTCGGAAAAGCGACGACAGCTCTGCCTTACTCCTTGGACGATCGGATGCAGCCTTGACTCCGGGGAAGAACTGCTTGGCGTTGAGGAAATGCTCTCTTTTCCTTCTCTGTATGTCTCTCTCTCTATGTGTGTGTCTGCAAGGGAATGACACTTTGCTATTTATAGGAATGGGGTCGTCATTAGGGTTTGCAATGATTGTCCCTTCTTAAAGTGGCGGCGGCCTGTTGATTGATCAATCTGGGCCATTAGTCTTGAGTGTGATGAATCTGGGCCATTAATGTAGATTGCGCCAAATCCTATCAGTAATTAATGCTGGTTGTAATAAATCTTCATCATGATGATTTGCTGATATCTGCAAATATGAATGAATAAATTTAATTCATTCTTCCGCCACGTGTCCCGGATTATTAGGATTTGACCCAATCTTTGGTTGCAGTAAATCTTTGTTATTGAGATTGATTGGCTTTATGACACGTGTCCTGCCACATGGCTGAGCCACTGAGGAAACCTGAGCCGCATGAGGATTGAGCCGCATAAGGTTGGCCACGTGTCCAGGCTGATTGGGGAGTGGCCCCTGATTATTTAAACCGCATAATGATGATCTGGGCCGCATGAGCGTAGGCAGCCGCATGATAGGTAGCTTCTTCGTGAGCCGCATGAAGATAGTCTTTGTGAGCCGCATGGGGGGCCTCTGTTTGAGCCGCATAAGACATCTTTGGCCTGAGCCGCATAGGACAGCTTCTGCCTGAACCGCATAGGGAGTCTCCGTTCGAGCCGCATACGTCTGACCACGTGTCAAGGCCGCGTAGCATTTTCTGGATCTCGGGGGACTGCGTCAGAGATTTCCTTTATTTTCCTAGGAGTCTGCCATTATGACAGAGTCATAATTACATCTTTGTTGTTAGAACTGTCACCTTGTCAGGGCTGTCAGCTGTCAAGGCAATTACTGTCAGCTGTCCGCTTAGTTATTTGAGCCGCTTGGATCCCTGAGCCGCATGAACTCTCTGAGCCGCATGGGACTCCCTGGCCGTATGGGTCATTTCCATGCTTCTACAAGACCCCCTTCAAAGTTTTCAATTTGCAAAATTGAAATACTTTGAATAAGAAGCATGGCTGTGTGTAAATTCTCCTGGCCGCATATGATGTTCCAGCCGCATGGATGTCTTGGCCGTATGGATGTTTCGGTCGCATGGATGTTTCTGCCGTATGGACTTTCGGCCGTATGGATGTTTCAGCCGCATGGATGGCTTAGCCGTATAGCTCTTTGCCACGTGTGCGTGTCTTTAATTGCCTCGAATTTGTTTTAGTGCCGTCTTTAGGGGAAATCCCAAGGGTCGGCTCATTAAATCTTTAGATTTTATGTCCTGGGTGAATCTCCTTTATGGGAGAGGGGACGAAATCCGAAGAGTCGGTTTTGTCTTTTTGCGAGGCGGTTATTAGTCCACGTGTCCCCCCTCTCGTCCTCCTATAAATAAGAGGAGTCTAGGAGAGAGAGCTTCTTTACTTTCTCTTTTGCTTCAAACCTTCCCTACCCCGATTGTCATCCTCCTTTTCGATCAGCAAATGGCTCCCAAGAAGACTGTTGCGGTGAGAGGCAAGAAGGCAGCGTCTTCGTCGACTGCGACGGCGAAGGGCAAGAAGGCCGCGGCTGCTCCTCCGTCGGCCGACGTGCCCGCGGCTCACCCTGACGTTTATCCCCCTGTTGCTGGTAAGGACATTATATAAGTTTAAGGAACCCTAATTGCTATGGCTACGTTGCATGCTTTATGCATGAGCCTTTATCTTCATGTGAGCCGCATGTTCGTCCTGTGGCCGAACCGTGAGCCGTATAAGAGTAGCCACTGTGACCGCATACGTGCTTCACTGATCGAAGTCGCATAAGCTACATTGAGCCGCATAGGTTTGCATTAATTTTGTTTGTCACGTGGTCCGCACGAACTTATTCGAACCCTGAGAGCCCTACTGCCGCATGAGCTTTTACTATACGGAGCCGCATAAGTGTTCTTCTGTGTTTGGGCTGCATGAGACTTCATCGATTTGGTACCGTATAAGTGTTCTCCTGAGCCGCATGAGACTTCGTTCAGTTGGAGCCGCATAAGCTCGAGAATACCCATTTTGTCCCTCCTTTTAACTTATCCTTTTCTATTTTCTTCTCAGTAAATTTGCCGGTTAATGCTGCTGGAGAACTCCTGGTGGGTAGTGCCCAAGCTGCTCTGGGGTATAGGTACGACCATATAGTTCGGCACATGGCGGACCAGTTTCCGAGCGACGAGCCTCCGGCGAGATTGAATGCCATCAAGAACTAGCCTTTCTATTTTCTTAATGCTATGATAAACTCGGGTAAATTAGAAGGGGAATACCTGAAACCTGCGTTCTTTTTTGGAGATGCCTTGACTGTAAAGAACAGTCAGGTTCTGGAGGTATCAGAGAACTGGAGTTTTGTATCTAGCGGGATGGCGATCTGCATTTCCCAAATGGAGCGTCACTTCCCATTATCTTCGTTTAATATGCTCCATTTGGACCGGAAGATGGAAGAATCTTTAACTCCTACCCGAGGTAGGATATTTGTGGAAGACATCCATTATAACAACAGCCTGAAGTTCGTATGTGCGGGCAAGGTGCACACCAGCCGTTCTGTAATGGGATTGGCCCCAGGTACTTTCTTGAATGTGCCGGGTCCCAATTTCACATTTTCTACAGCCGACACCTTTATGAATCAACTTGCTCGGAAGGGGTCTTATCCCATTGGCCGGTTGATGCTCCCCAGTTGGGTACATCCCGTTCCTTCGTGGACTAATCTGTCTATGTGGATTTTGCAAAAGTATGAGGCCTTTCTGTGTGAGATTGGTCTTTACCATGCCATTCAGGGCACCAGCCACGGCTTGTCCATAAACGAAAGATTATTTATATCTCTGCTGGAGATGTATAACCGCCGGACGGGGACCTTCTATACACCCGTAGGAGAGATGGGGCTTGCGCTCCACGAAATGCATGCGGTCTCCAAGCTTCCTTGGGGGGACGAGGCTTTTGAGGCGTATACTCCTACGAACGAGGAGTTTGAAGATTTGGAAAGACAGTATCCAGGCTTCGTGGCTCTTTATCAAGAGATATTATGCCACTATAGCACATGTCATCAGATAGCCAAAAAGGAAAGCAGCTCGGAAGGGCATGCTCCCCACACCAAGGACTGGGTGCACTATCTCTTCCCGACGGATGCCTCAGGTCAAGTTACTTCCCGACGTCCTCGGTCCCGGGAGGCGGTCAAAGCCTTAGTGTCGTCAACTAAGAGGGCGACCACCACTAGTGATAGATTCGGGCGCAAAACTGACTCTTTTGTCTATTTTTATCAGAATACCCAAGAGTTGTCAGAGAAGGCGCTCCTGACGGGATTCTTGATGATATGGCTGCGAAACTGTGTAGTCTTGGGAGGAGCAGGTTCTATTGAGAGACTCAGTCGTAATTTTATCCTTCCGGCTGTGAAGTTGGTTTTGCGAGTCCGGCTAGCTCTCCTCCCGGCTATGGTGTGTAGTGTACACCGTGGCCTTCGTACTTTCACATCCAAGGTCATCGCCCGCGATGTGACCAAAGATTTCGAACGGACCGAGCTACCCTATCATTATTTGATAGGGTGGCTGTTGATGCATTATCCGTCTTTGATGAGGCCGGCCTCTGAAGACGGCGTAACTGATGACGACACCTTTATCATCCGCTATCGTAATGAGTCTTGGGAATTCGAGACCATGCGTGCTTGTCGGATGGCACTGGCGAGGGCAGATATGTACAATATTTTCGTATCTGTCCCTCGTTTTACTGATGAGGAGGTAGCGACTGTCCATCTCGACGGTATTGGGCTCCATCAACTTCTGGACGGCCAGATGCTTTTATGGCTGCGTAACATCCGTCCTGCTCATCTGGTGTATTGC
Source organism: Iris pallida (assembly GCA_029216955.1). Lineage (NCBI taxonomy): Eukaryota > Viridiplantae > Streptophyta > Magnoliopsida > Asparagales > Iridaceae > Iris > Iris pallida. The sequence goes on along the minus strand of JANAVB010024600.1, from coordinate 10,273,323 downwards.
AACCGTAATACTGTCTTTCTGGAGCCTTATCTGCCTAGCAGGTTTGCTCGACAGTTTGGATACAGTCAGCTTTTTCTAGACAGTCTCAGCTCTTGTCTGGGTTTTGAAGGTAGCCTTCCTGATGGCATCCGGGCCTGGCACTATTATGATACATTCCATACTCGTACCGTTTTCTCCGTTCCTGCTATTAAGGCATCCGTAGAGATCTTGTATATGACAGCCCTATACCATGTCATGGCGAACAAGCCCCTGTTGGTTTTAACCCGGGTGCCAGTTTCATCGTTGGTACCAGCCTGGATGAGGGTTCCCAGGGGGCCAAGACAAGGAAGAGAAAGAACAGAGTCGAAGTGCCGGATTCGGATTTCGCTGCTGCAGATGACGAAGACGACGAGCATGATGGAGATGACTCTTTCCTTCCGGGGGCAGATGTAGGGGCGGATCAGCCGCCTATTTTAACAGATGAGATGGTGGTAGATCAGCCATCCGTTGCGCCTGGCCTCGCGCAGAAGCGTAGCAGGCACATTTCTCCTATTGGCGGTATTCCTCGTTCCCGGAAGCTGACTGTGACTAGACACCGCCAGCTAACCATAAGGAAAAGCGGCGAGGAAGTTGACCTCGCGTCAGAGGTAAACAAGTCATTTACGGTTCTTCCTTTCTTCTAATTTTTTTTAATTTTAATCATCTTTCTTCCCTCTTGCCGGTGTCAAGAGAAGATGAGTCTCAAGTTACCGAGGTTATGACTCGGAATGACGGGGGCTCTGGTGAACCTGTCCCTGAAGTTGCTGAATTCCTTCAAGATGATGTTGATCAAGTCGTATCTCCCTTCGAGGTAGCGGGGGCAAAGGAACCGGCCGAATTTAACTTGGAGATCGCGTGTGAGGAGGCCCTGTCAGCTGCGAACGAGCTGCAGCCTCCATGTTCCTCTCTTGGTAAGATAAGCCGAATCTTAACCTACGAGGAGGCTTATCTGCTCTATCATCATGTCCTTCGGGTCACCTCGATTGATTATTGTTCTGGGCCTACAGGTCCTGTCACGCCCCAGAACCAGAATACTGGAGAGCGGGGGCGTACATAGCCAGCTACGTATATTGAAATAGAATACATCTCAACTATACGGTCACGGCTGTCTAGATATGAGGGTTTACTACAAGCCAACAGTCTCTTAAGGTCAAGCCTACTGTCTCAATCTCAAGCAAATAATATGATCACAAGATGTTTGACCACCAAATATACAATAAAAGGTGTCCCAAATATTACATATCAGCTGATCATGAAGCTAGTCGTACAAAATGCTAGGACTAGCAAGAGTTAAGTCATATATGATCAACCCTAGGATTTGTTAATCATGTTTACAGCCCGTAGGCAGACAGTAAGTAAAAGTGCATCGAGCTAACAGGTGCTCGTCGGCTAAACGCCTCAAAAGAATAAATTTACAATAGAGTGAGCGAAACAAAATAGAAAACCCACTCGTAGCCCGGGTTCCTTCTAGTCGCCACCATCGGGCTGGAGGTTCGGTAGATCCTTGGGTGCTGCTCCGAAATCTGGCCACACAAAACCAGCTGGGTCAAATCCCAGAAAGAGCAAGTGCCACAAAGGAGGCCACGAAATAAGAACAAAAGCCAGCATATCAGAACATAAGAAATGAAATAAAAGTACAAGTAATCAATAGCACGTCAGGACAATAAACGACTAGGGATGTGGAACCATTATGGGAGCCAGGTTACAACCCGTAAACCAAACAAGGACCGGGGTTGTAACCCTTCGCCTGAATATCTTGTCCCTACCCAATTATTGTTAAAGCAAGTAAAACAATCACGTTCAGGAGTACCAGGGTACAGGGACTAGACAAGACTTAGACAGGTCTAGACATCATCCATTTACAAGCGGCCAAGCAATTACTACGGCTTACTACTTTAACTAACTAGGGTTGTCACAAGCCTAATTACTAACAAGATGCAATAAGAATTTCCCAGTCCCAAGCCCTGCAGACCATCCAGTTATCCTTCCGCGGGTTAAGAGTATGGTTGGGTACATCACCCCGGAGACGATATACCCTTAGGTGACTTAGAGGGTGCAACACATGACAGTGTGCTGGAAATGTGCTCTACTCGTCGGCAAGCTACAAGTCCAATTAAGAGCGCCCAGATAACGAGATTGCCTGTGACTGGAAATACTCCATGAACTATAGTTTGATCTAGTCATTAGCCTAATCCATAATCAGCATGAATCCCTGACCGTGGGAACCAGGGAGTCACGTCCTAGACATGATGCAAGATAAGACAAGTGGATTGCACAAGCAAGCGAGCAGGAACACCCACAGTGTCAAGTTGATTATACGAGTCAAGTTACAAGTTACAAGTCAAGTCAAGTCAGGAGTGCGCCGCCACGGGCCACTATCAAGTTATCAAGATAAATTATGTCAGGATACTTGTCAGGAGTGCGCCACGACGGGCCACTATCATGTTATGCTAGTTCCTTGTCATACCCTGCCATGTACAATAGTCATTCCAAACATATTAAGTAAAATCAAGTTCATGACAAAAGGCGTAAGGATATAAAATGGGCGTAAAATATCTAATAAAATATTAATATACAGGGCTAAAGAAGAGCCAAGCTTAAGGAAAATAAAACCAAATCTCCATGGTTGGACAGATTGTGCAAGGGGTCAGGGGGTTGGATTGTGCAGGGTGTCAGCTGCGCAGGGTGCCAAGTGCGCAGGGGCACAGGGCGCAGGGGCAGATGGCGCATGGGCCAAGTGCGCAGGAGTGAACTGCGCAGGGGTGGATTACGCAGGAGCAGACTGTGCAGGAATGAACTGCGCAGGGGTAGATTGCGCAGGAATGGTTGGCGCAGGCTGTGAAGTGCACAGATTTAGACTGCACAGGCAATGGATGGCACAGGATGCAGATTGTGCATGGGTCAAGCGCGCAGAAGCCGATGGCGCAGGGTTGGTTGCGCAATCGGGCAGCGGCCAGGCTGCGCAGTCAGCGACCAACGCTAAAGAGCGCGGCGCGGGGAGGCTGCGCGGTCAGTGCTGCGCTAAAGAGCGCAGACTGTAGATCTTCTTCTCCAGGCCGAGAGGAACATCAAGAACACCCAAAAATTCAATCTTTCATATCTTTGTCAAATCAAAGCCAAATCTAGATTTTTAAAGTTCTAACTTGAGTAAAATTGAATTCTCTTCCACATGGAAGCATCAAAACCCACAAAAATCCAACCAAAATAGATCAAAACCATGTAAAACCAAAAATAGTTAAAACCTAGATCTAGAACAATGGAGACTCCAAATCATAAAATGTCAAGCACTAATGTTGATCACCATGGCCTAATCTAGCTAATGAATAAATAAAATGTGGTTCTCATGTGGTGACAAGGTGCACTTGCCTATGGTGTTTGGTGTTGTGTACAGGAAGGAAGAAGAAGAAGATGGAGAAATAAATGAGAGAATAAAGAGGAGAGAGAAAGGTTGGTAGAGATAATAAAGAGGGTGGGTTGTGGTGGAATGAGGGTTGAACATAGGCTAAGGTGTTCCAATGCATGTTAAACCAAACCAAACCAAATCAAACCAATTCTCCTCCATAAAATAAACCAAGCCAGGTAAAACCCAATTACGAGAATCAAAATCTGCAAGTCAAGCCAATTACAAGTACATGCCAAAATTCAAGAAAATAAATACAGGTCTGAAATACATGCAAGCTTGACAAAATACGTATTCAGAATACGGGTGTTACAACTCTACCCACCTTAAAAGAATTCTGTCCTCGGAATTTAATCAAGGGACTAGAGAGACAAGGACAAGTTATACTATTCATATGCAAGCTATACTAAGCAGTCAATCAAACAATCACGCATACAAGCAAGGACGGAAGGCATAAGGCATAAGGAAGACATTATACCTTATGAGTCAAACATGTAGGGATATCGCGATCGGATGTCGTCCTCACGCTCCCACATTGACTCACCGAGAGAGTGATGACCCCAAGCAACACGGACTAAGTTAATAGTCTTGTTCTTGAGTATCTTCTCTCTCCGGTCCAATATAGACACGGGCCTCTCCTCATACGAAAGGTTGGTACCAACGACCAATTTCAAATGGTCTAGGATAGGGCTCAGGTCCGGGATGTACCGTCGTAATTGGGACACATGGAATACATCATGCACTCACTTAGCGACGGCGGAAGAGCAAGACGATAGGATACATCTCCTACTCGCTCCAGGATATCGAACGGCCCTATATACCTAGGACTAAGCTTTCCCCGCACGCCAAAGCGAATGACGCCGCAGTTAGGCGAGATCCTAAGGAATACATGGTCGCCGATAGCAAACTCTAAGGGTCGACGATGAGCATCAGCCCAATGCCGCTGGTGATCTTGGGCAACTCGAAGACGATTTATGATCCTTCTGACCACTTCAACTGTCTGGGCAATCATCTCTAGACCGAGCATCTGCCTCTCTCCAATATCATCCCATGCTAGCGGGGATCTACACTTCCTACCATACAGAGCCTCGAATGGTGCCATCTGAATGCTGGCCTGGAAGCTATTATTGTACGAGAATTCCACGAGATGCAGGTGATCCTCCCACGAACCACCGAAATCGAGCATACATGATCTCAATATGTCTTCAAGAGTCTGGATTGTGCGCTCTGACTGGCCATCTGTTTACGGATGATATGCCGAACTGAACTGGAGACGAGTTCCCAAACTCTCTTACAAGCTACGCCAAAAGTGTGACGTGAACCTTGAATCTCGGTCCGAGGTGATACTGACGGGCACACCGTGAAGCCTGACAATCTGCCTGAGGTACATCTCTGCCAACTGAGCCGTTGACTGTCCAACTCTAAATGGAAGAAAATGAGCCACCTTCGTGAGCCGGTCAACTATAACCCAAATAGCATCTCGACCAGCTGGGGATCTAGGCAATCCAGTCACAAAATCTATGGTCACATGCTCCCACTTCCATTCTAGAATCGGCAAGGGCTGAAGAAGTCCAGCGGGCCTCTGATGTTCAGCTTTAACCTGCTGGCAAACCAAACACCGAGAGACAAACCGGGCTATCTCCCTCTTTATGCCATTCCACCAGAAATGCTGACGAATATCACGGTACATCTTCGTACCACCGGAATGAATAGAATACTGCGAACTGTGAGCTTCTGCCATGACTTCCTGTCTGATATCTCCACTGGGTACACAAAGACGAGAGCCGTGTCGAAGTGTACCATCTTCATGAATGCACAACTCTGGCCTTCTTCCTGTCTCATACTCTGCTCTGAGCCGCTGAAGCTTAGAATCTGTAGACTGTGCCACTCGGATCCTCTCAACTATGCTGGACTGAACCTGTAGACTGGCCATCAATGCCACGTTGGAAGGAAGAACCACTTCAATTCCCATATTCTGAAAATCTGCCAATAACTCTGGTTGCGCCGTTAGAAAATAAACTCCGGCTCTCCGGCTCAACGCATCTGCTACAACGTTGGCCTTCCCTGGGTGATACTGCAAATCCACATCGTAGTCCACCAATAGCTCAAGTCATCTTCTCCGCCGCATATTAAGGTCCTTCTGGGTGAAAACATACTTCAGGCTCTTGTGATCAGTAAATATCTCCACTCTATCTCCGTACAAGTAGTGCCTCCACAACTTAAGTGCAAACACTACTGCTGCCAGTTCCAAGTCATGGGTCGGGTAATTCTTCTCATGATCACGAAGTTGGCATGATACATAAGATATTACCTTCCCATGCTACATCAAGACACATCCCAATCCTCTGCCTGAAGCATCGCAATAAACTGTGAATCCTCCGGTCCCATCTGAAAGTGTGAGAATGGGAGCCGTTATCAAACCTCGCTTCAACTTCTCAAATGATTCCTGACACTCTGTTGTCCAAGCAAACTGCACATCCTTACGAGTCAACTGGGTCATCGACGCTGAAATCCTTGCAAAATCTGAAACAAATCGCCGGTAGTAGCCGGCCAATCCAAAGAAGCTGCGAACCTCTGCCACTGAACTAGGTACTGGCCAAGTCTCGATAGCCATAATCTTCTGGGGATCCACTTCCACTCCTCTTCGAGTAATGATGTGACCCAAGTACGAAATGCGATCGAGCCAGAACTCGCATTTACTGAACTTGGCGTATAACTGATGCTCCCTAAGCGTCTGAAGGACGATTCTGAGATGCTGCTCGTGCTCTGCTTCGCTCTTGCTGTAGACCAAGATATCATCTAGGAATACGATCACGAACTGATCCAAGTAAGGCATGAAAATACGATTCATGAGGTCCATGAATATGGCCGACGCATTGGTCGCTCCAAAGGGCATAACAAGGAACTCCCGATGCCCATATCTAGATCGGAAAGCTGTCTTCGGGATGTCCTGCTCTCTGACTCTGATCTGATGGTATCCTGACCGCAAGTCTATCTTCGAAAATACTGAAGCCCCTTTGAGTTGATCAAACAAGTCATCTATCCTCGGGAGAGGGTATCTGTTCTTAATTGTCACTGAGTTCAAGGTACGATAATCTACACATAGCCTGGACGTACCATCCTTCTTTTTCACAAGAAGCATCAGGGCTCCCCAAGGCGATCCACTTGCACGAATGAATCCCTTGGTCCTGAGTTCTTCAATCATCTTGTACAAAATCTCCAACTCTGAAGGCGCTATTCTGTAGACTCGCTCTGATACTGGTGCTGTCCCGGGGATCAAGTCTATAGTGAACTCGATCTCCCGCTCTGGCGGCATCCCTGGAAGTTCTTCTGGGAAGACATCTGGAAACTCTTCAACTATCCTGGGCAACTGTACTGCTGCTACTGCCATCCGCAACACTGGGGAGGATGGCTCCACCGCGCCTCTGGAAAATAAAAACTCTGGCTCACCTGGAATACTAAAGATAACTCTGCCAACATGGCAGTCTATCCTAGCATACTGGTTAGCATACTGGTTCCTCAACCAATCCATGCCTAAGACTACATCATAGTCTGCCATAGGGAATTCTATGAATCTAGTGGGGAACTCTCTACCGCTAACTACGATCCGACACGAGGAAAACACTCAATCTACCCCCATAAGACCATTACCAGTAAGTATATTGAGCCTCACTGATAATGACTCGGGCTCCAGTCCTATCCGTGTCACGAATCGTGCAGACATGAATGAATGCGATACACCAGAATCAAATAATACTGAAGCTGGAAAGGAGTTGACGAGAATAGTACCTGCCACTACCTCACCTGGTGCAACTTCTTCTTCCATAGCCATCATCATGGTCTGACCTCTAGCTGCGGGTCCCCTCTGCTGGAAACCTCTCTGCCTGCTCTGCACTGGAGCCTGGGCACACTGCTGCTGGAATGCATGGGCCTGAGGCAACAATGGCCTTGGGTACTGCTGCTGCTGCATGGGTGCTGGTCCCCTAACCGATAGACTGGTTAGGTTGGAAGAGAAAGAACTACCCCTATTCGGGCAGGCTCCTATCTTGTGATCTGTCGCTCCACAAGCTAGGCACAATCCTTGCGCCCTACGACAATCTGCCACTACATGGCCTGGCTTCCCACAATGAGAACATCCTATCGCGGAAGTCTGCTTCTGCTGTTGCGGGTACGTCGGGGTCGAATGCTGAACCGACGTTACTGAGGCCACCCGCCTCGGAGTTCCAATAGTCAAACTTCTAGCTGCTGGGGCTGGAGCTGATGATTGGTGCATCTGACTGTGGGACCGCTTCCTGCCTCCGGTCCTATCCACGATCCGCTGGGAGGTGTACTCATGCCTCCTAGCCGCTCTCAATACTGCATCGAACGTCTGGTGCTCGAACTGCTCGACTGCAACAAGATCTCCAAATGCAGTCCCTGCTGGAACTGCTGGGCCCTATCAAACTCGGTCGCCACCAAGGTGGGGGCAAACGTACTGAGCCTAGAAAACTCAGATGCATAACTGTCGACTGTTCTGCCTCCTTGCTTCAAGTTGGTAAATCTCGTCTGAAGGTCGTACCGAGCCACAGCATCGAAATACTTCGTCTGGAATCTCTCTCTAAACACTGCCCAAGCAATGGGTGCCACTAATCCCATGGCTTGCGTTGCCCACCAACTACGAGCTAAGTCCAACAACTGCAGGCGTACCACCGCTACCTTCTCATTCTCAGGTGTCCTAGCTGCTTCCAGAATCACCTCGGTATCCTGAAGCCAAGCGTCCGCGACAATCGCATCTTCGCTGCCGTCGAAGAAAGGAGGGTTCAAGCGTTTGAAGCTGTTGGCCGTGCTGTTCCCTGGATGACCGCCTCTGGTCAAAGCATCTGCCACAGTCTGGTGTAAGACGTCTCCTCTGTGATCCTAGGAAGCTATCAAGGTCCTGATGAGACCTACCAAGGTGCCATCATCCGGTTCGGCAGGCTGAACGGGCTGAACTGGGGGCTCTCCTCCAGTAGGTATAACTCTGGAGGCTACTCCGGAGTGCTGGGCTTGATCTTCGGGTTGCTGGTCCACAGGAGGTGCTCCTCCTTGCTGATCGGCAGGGTCAGGTACAGTGCCGCTGAAGAAGACGACACAGGGAAACAATGAGGAAGGACCAGGACAGATCAACGATACAAGCATGTAATCAGGGCAAAAATTCCAGGGATTTGAAAATACGGGCGGAGATCAAGGGCGAATACTGATTGAGACATCTATTCGGTAAACCCTCACATTTTTTGATTGACAAGACCTGCATGGGCCACCACTTAAACCATGTCACGCCCCAGAACCAGAATACTGGAGAGCGGGGGCGTACATAGCCAGCTACGTATATTGAAATAGAATACATCTCAACTATACGGTCACGGCTGTCTAGATATGAGGGTTTACTACAAGCCAACAGTCTCTTAAGGTCAAGCCTACTGTCTCAATCTCAAGCAAATAATATGATCACAAGATGTTTGACCACCAAATATACAATAAAAGGCGTCCCAAATATTACATATCAGCTGATCATGAAGCTAGTCGTACAAAATGCTAGGACTAGCAAGAGTTAAGTCATACATGATCAACCCTAGGATTTGTTAATCATGTTTACAGCCCGTAGGCAGACAGTAAGTAAAAGTGCATCGAGCTAACAGGTGCTCGTCGGCTAAACGTCTCAAAAGAATAAATTTACAATAGAGTGAGCGAAACAAAATAGAAAACCCACTCGTGGCCCGGGTTCCTTCTAGTCGCCACCATCGGGCTGGAGGTTCGGTAGATCCTCGGGTGCTGCTCCGAAATCTGGCCACACAAAACCAGCTGGGTCAAATCCCAGAAGAGCAAGTGCCACAAAGGAGGCCACGAAATAAGAACAAAAGCCAGCATATCAGAACATAAGAAATGAAATAAAAGTACAAGTAATCAATAGCACGTCAGGACAATAAACGACTAGGGACGTGGAATCATTCTGGGAGCCAGGTTACAACCCGTAAACCAAACAAGGACCGGGGTTGTAACCCTTCGCCTGAATATCTCCTTGTCCCTACCCAATTATTGTTAAAGCAAGTAAAACAATCACGTTCAGGAGTACCAGGGTACAGGGACTAGACAAGACTTAGACAGGTCTAGACATCATCCATTTACAAGCGGCCAAGCAATTACTACGGCTTACTACTTTAACTAACTAGGGTTGTCATAAGCCTAATTACTAACAAGATACAATGAGAATTTCCCAGTCCCAAGCCCTGCAGACCATCCAGTTATCCTTCCGCGGGTTAAGAGTATGGTTGGGTACATCGCCCCGGAGACGATATACCCTTAGGTGACTTAGAGGGCGCAACACATGACAGTGTGCTGGAAATGTGCTCTACTCGTCGGCAAGCTACAAGTCCAATTAAGAGCGCCCAGATAACGAGATTGCCTGTGACTGGAAATACTCCATGAACTATAGTTTGATCTAGTCATTAGCCTAATCCATATTCAGTATGAATCCCTGACCGTGGGAACCAGGAAGTCACGTCCTAGACATGATGCAAGACAAGACAAGTGGATTGCACAAGCAAGCGAGCAGGAACACCCACGGTGTTAAGTTGATTATACGAGTCAAGTTACAAGTTACAAGTCAAGTCAAGTCAGGAGTGCGCCGCCACGGGCCACTATCAAGTTATCAAGATAAATCATGTCAGGGTACTTGTCAGGAGTGTGCCATGACGGGCCACTATCATGTTATGCTGGTTCTTTGTCATACCCTGCCATGTACAATAGTCATTCCAAACATATTAAGTAAAATCAAGTTCATGACAAAAGGCGTAAGGATATAAAATAGGCGTAAAATATCTAATAAAATATCAATATATAGGGCTAAAGAAGAGCTAAGCTTAAGGAAAATAAAACCAAATCTCCATGGTTGGACAGATTACGCAAGGGGTCAGGGGGTTGGATTACGCAGGGTGTCAGCTACGCAGGGTGCCAAGTGCGCAGGGGCACAGGGCGCATGGACAGATGGCGTATGGGCCAAGTGCGCAGGAGTGAACTACGCAGGGGTGGATTGCGCAGGAGCAGACTGCGCAGGAATGAACTGCGCAGGGGTAGATTGCGCAGGAATGGTTGGCGCAGGCTATAAAGTGCACAGATTTAGACTGTGCAGGCAATGGATGGCGAAGGATGCAGATTGCGCAGGGGTCAAGCGCGCAGGAGCCGATGGCGCAGGGTTGGTTGCACAATCGGGCAGCGGCCAGGCTGTGCAGTCAGCGGCCAGACTGCGCAGTCAGCGACCAACGCTAAAGAGCGCGGCACGGGGAGGCTGCGCGGTCAGTGCTGCGCTAAAGAGCGCAGACTGTAGATCTTCTTCTCCAGGCCGAGAGGAACATCAAGAACACCTAAAAATTCAATCTTTCATATCTTTGTCAAATCAAAGCCAAATCTAGATTTTTAAAGTTCTAACTTGAGTAAAATTGAATTCTCTTCCACATGGAAGCATCAAAACCCACAAAAATCCAACCAAAATAGATCAAAACCATGTAAAACCGAAAATAGTTAAAACCTAGATCTAGAACAGTGGAGACTCCAAATCATAAAATGTCAAGCACTAACGTTGATCACCATGGCCTAATCTAGCTAATGAATAAATAAAATGTGGTTTTCATGTGGTGGCAAGGTGCACTTGCCTATGGTGTTTGGTGTTGTGTAGAGGAAGGAAGAAGAAGAAGATGGAGAAATAAATAAGAGAATAAAGAGGAGAGAGAAAGGTTGGTGGAGATAATAAAGAGGGTGGGTTGTGGTGGAATGAGGGTTGAACATAGGCTAAGGTGTTCCAATGCATGTTAAACCAAACCAAACCAAATCAAACTAATTCTCCTCCACAAAATAAACCAAGCCAGGTAAAACCCAATTACGAGAACCAAAATCTGCAAGTCAAGCCAATTACAAGTACATGTCAAAATTCGAGAAAATAAATACAGGTCTGAAATACATACAAGCTTGGCAAAATACGTATTCAGAATACGGGTGTTACAGATCCGGCTCCTCCCGCGCCGAGGATGGACATTATCGAGATAAGCTTTGCCGAAGGGGCACTGGCGGAGAGGAGCGTACCCCCTCCCCTTCTGACTCGTCTTAATGGGCCTCCTGTAGGCTCGAGTTTGGCAAGTCAGGTAGCGGGGCCGTCAGGGCAGGGGACGATGGTCCTTGCGTCATCCTCTGTTCGGGCGGCTCCAAGAGTCGACCTGTCTGCTCTACCAAGTGTCCAGGCTCTTCGGGTGGCGGAGGAAGAGTTAGCTGCCATCCGCGTATCGTTCTGCTCAGACTTTGTCCCCTTGGTGGCAAGTTCTAGCATCACCCTCCGATGTTGTCGGCCATGCTTCCTCTGACGCCAACCTCTACAGAGGTCTTGGATGACGCGTTGCAGGACGTGGTTGACAGTTTTCATCGTCACCTGAAGCGGGGGATAGTGGCTGCTGTGGAAAGAAGTTTGATTTAAAATTTTAGAAGTTTGATTTATTCAATTTTGAGTATTTAAATTTAGTTGAAATCGAATAAACCGAACATTCACTACTACATCAACCAGACACGGAGCAAGAGGGGGAAGGGGCGGGACCACGACGCGAATGATCGCGACGATGGGGTAGTCGGACACAGAGCAAGAGGGGAAGGGGCGGGGCCGCCGCACGCGGCCTTGCTTGTGCACAGGCGCACACGCCAAAGCGACTTTTTGCTACTACATAGTTACATCTCAACCTCTAACTTCAGAGTGAAAGCTCTTGCCATGGGTCAATAACAGCAATAACCTTAATAAATCCTTTCTTTCAAGTTTCGCTGAGGAGTTTGATAATGATTCCAAGTAAGACAAGTACTCCAGTTTTATGTTGTGCAGTCTGGGGACGACATCTCTCGTCGAAACTCTTATTTTTGGACACGTCGTTCGAGCACATCAAGCCCAACTCTATGGTAGAGGACATGCAATGGTGTGCAACACTGTCAATCTTTTCTTCTTGCTCGCAAAACGGTATCGTTTGCTAAGAGATGGAAGTTGTTGTCTCCATGACATGAGCATGACACACATTGCTCGCCCACTGCCTCGAGTTCGATTCTACAGTGAACATGTGACGGTGAACAACTTAAATTTTTGGTTATTTTTGATTTTTTTAGTTTGTTTTTTAAGATAAACCAAAATAAAGAGAATTTTATCTCTTGGGTTGGTTGGATTGACTTATCTAATGGATAAGAACTTAGAGATTTAGTTTATCTTATTTTGATTAGTTTGTAGCTATAGTTTGTAATTTTATAAGTTATGGATCAAAAAATTGCGAATGAGAAATCTATTTTGAGTTTATATGGTGCGATGCCAAAACCTTAAAGTAGATCTCTCTATCGACGTTGTTTTTCCGCTTTCAACGTTGACGTGTTCAACATAGCTTCTCCACTTTCGACATTTACGTTTTCAACGATGCTTCTCCGCGTTCAACGTTGACGCCTTCAACGGTAATCATATTATTATTTTGTATTTCTATTATAATTTTTGAGACAAATTTTTAATAGTTGTTGTTCACTCTTCAATTAAAACTTTTGCACCCAAATCTTTCCAAATACCTAATTTCATACTAATAATTTATTTTTTGGTGTTCCTTTCCGTGTCAAATTGGTATCAGAGCTATACCCTGGTTTAGAAATATTTGCATACGAAGGTACGTAAGACCCATACAATGTCTACACAAAATTTATTGCAACAATTTTGTACGATAATCAATAATATATATGATAAGATGCTTGTTGAAATAAAAAAGATGTTTGAAGAATTTTTCCAATCGTAATAAAATAAGAACTATTGTTACGGTGATCCTATGCACATAAAAAATTCATTAGTGGAACCTACTGAGTCTGTCATAGGCGAGTCAGAAGTTAAATTCAAGCCTGAGCTTAAGTCTAGATGTAAACTAGTAATAAACTTTGAGCTTTATAAGTCTAGATTTAAGTTACTAATAAAATTTAAGCGTTTTACATCATCATTAGAATAATTAAATATGTCATTTTATGAAACCAATAAAATTTAAAATCCTATTAAATATTTTGAACGTGTCCTGTAATTAAACATGTGAACAATTTCTATTATATATTTGTTAAATATAATTGTAATAGTTTGCAGGAAACAATAATTGATTATAGGGGCGATCATTTTACGTTTCTGGAGACATTAAGACATCCACAAGTTGTTGAAGTGCTTGATTGGTCCATGTCAAATACTCTACTTCTTCCACTTCCACAACCCCCAGTACCGTCATAGAGTTTTGTTGTCTTGTCAGAAGCTTCAATGTTGACTAAGTTGTCAAAGCAAAGACTTCTGCCATGACTAAATTGGAGGGCTTCAACGGGAGCATAATTTTCGGATTTCATACTTGATTCACCAGGAGGTGAATTTTTCAAAGCCGAGGAGAATGATGGAGAACAAGTTAAATTTTTGGTTATTTTGGATTTCTTTAGTTTGTTTGTTAGGATAAACCAAAATAAATTTTTTTTATCTCTTGGGTTGGTTAGGGATTGACTTATTTTATGGATAACCACTTAGAGATTTAGTTTATCTTCTTTTGATTGTTTGGTAGCTTAATAAATAGTTTGTAATTTCATAAGTTATGGATTGAAGAATTGAAAATGAGAGTTCTATTTTGAGTTTATATGGTGCGATGTCAAAATCTTAAAGTGGAGTTCTCTATCAACGTTGCTTCTCCACTTTCGACGTTAACGTCTTCAACGTAGCTTCTTCGCTTTCGACGTTGATGTTTTCAACGCTGCTTCTCCGCTTTCGACGTTGACGTTTTCAGCGCTGCTTCTCCGCTTTCGATGTTGACGTCTTCAACGGTAATCATATTATTATTTTGCATTTCTATTATAATTCTTGAGACAAATTTATAACAGTTGTTGTTCACTCTTCAAATAAAACTTTTGTACCCAAATCTTTCCAAATTCCTAATTTCATACTAATAATTTCTTTTTAGGTTTTCGTCCCACGTCAACACGTCAACATGGATTTTCGTCCCACGTCAACATGGTGGGGGATCAGTACGTTCGTCCTCGCATGTACTGACGAAAAGCCCAACTTTCTAAACCGACATTTTAGTATTTATGTTCAATCATGCAACTTAGCTTATGATCTTGCTATATTCTCCTTAGGGTCAATTTCATGGCATATTCGAAAGCGATAAAGCATGTTCTCATGGCAAGCATGTTATTCAAATTGAATAGGCAAGCAGGCATGCAATCTCGTGTTTGTTTCGTGGCGCGACTTCTTACCAACATCGAAGCACTCGTCCTTGTACTGACGCAAGGTGAATATGCCCCATTCCTTTACTGTCATGTTATAAGTGTAACGCCCTAGTCCCAAAATACTTAGGACCAAGTACGTAGACATGCCAGCTGCATACATACGAAGTATACTCCAATATACGGAAACCTCGTATGTATACATAAGCTGTAAAATACAGTAACCATAAAACTAATCTCATCCACAAATAAACATAACATAAAATCAACTTATTAAAGTCATTCGTACAAAATGTTGGACGGAGACAAATCCACTACCAACAAAAAGAGAATACATAGTGACGATAGAAGAGTCGAGCGAAGCGAAAGACGATCCAAAAGCTAGCATCGCGAAGGTAGATTGTAAACTATGTCCTTGACTGGAGCACCTGCAAAAATCATAAACACACATAGAGAAATCACCAGGTCCTCAGAGGGACGTAACAAGATACAGGAAGAACATGCTAATGTAAACTGCCAGAATAATAATAATATACAAAGATTCTCCTAGACACAAATATGCAAAGGGATTCTAACCATCTATTGTGCAATTTAAAGGACAACTTTCATACGCATGGGTAGAATTTAGGCTATAAGTATGCAACTGGCATCTAGTCATACGTATCATGTCGTAACGTCCAAAACGTCAGAGGGTATCTGCAAATATAATCTCGCCATAGTTCCTTTCGAAAACTATGGTTTACCTATTTGGCTTCCCATATGTACTAGCGTTTGTTCTTCTCCAATATTTTTCACACTGACCAAGTCATGTCCATGACCCGCCCAATTTTGTAACTGCTCGATTCTCTATACCTTAATCGTAGCAGTTACAATCATCTATCCGACACATGACTATAGAGATGGTCAGTCAATATGCAATTTGTGCCCCTAGCAAAATGTCTCAAACCGTGTAGTGTGAGTGTCATAGCCAAATGAGATATAATGATATCCCCCAACAAGAAGGTAGTCCGCTAAAACTAACAACATGCATAAAATAAAGCAATGACTAATAGAGTCGCTTGTACCCAAGTGTTGCTTGGACGCGCAGTTTAAAACAAATAAAACTAACAAATATGAAACAAAGTAATTAAATGCTAAAAATAAATAACATGACAGTAAATTAGCAAGGTATACTTGCCTGATGGGTCGTCTGGTGTGCTGCGATAATCAAGGTGGCACATAATATGGCTTCAGTGTTATAAATAAGCAAGACGGCCTCTGATAACGGCATGGACTGTTCCATCGGGTCCAGAAGAATCAATTTATCTAGGGTTGGTAGGAGGAAGTCTAATTTTGTACAAGAATAAGAAGTACGATCAGTCATGGTCAAGAATCGATAATAAATACTTATAGCATTTAGAAATATATTTTTATAATATTTAAAAATATCGTATTATTTAAAAATAATTTTACGAAACTACTTGAAAATAATTATATATATATAAATTTAAAAACTATATGTTATTAGTCCAAAATACTTTTAGACATATATTTAATAATCTAAAAATTATTTAGGATTTTAAAACTAAATTTTGAAATCACTGTAGGCCAAGCCAAATGATTTTTGGAAGCACTAATATATTTATAAACATCCTAAAATAATAATAATACCATTTTAGTAACCATAATTCTAATAAAATAATAATACTACCATGTATGTGTGTACTTATATTTCAAAGAATAGTGTACTAAATAATAATAATAATAACATAGATATAAATAATAATAATAATAATAGAAGCTATTTAATAAAAATTAATAATTACAGTAATAATAATAATAATATTTTATTAGGTGAAATATCTGCTGCTACAGCAGCTCTTTTCAAAAACTAAAATAAATTTTTTAATAAAATAAAAACAAAGATAAAAACAAAATATAAACTTCTTCTCCCCAAGAGAGGAGAGAGAGAGGGTCAAAGGGGGAAAGGAAGGGAACGGGAGTGAAAGAGAGGTCTGAAGAGAGAGGGATGGGGGAGAAAGAGAAAGCGGAGGAGTGCTCTTACCGGACGAGTGCTCCAGCTCAGCGGCCGGAGCTCGACTGAGTCCTGCTCCTGCGCGGGTGTCGACCAACTAGATGTGGCGTCACTCGAATGGTGACGAGATCGTGGTAGAGCGGGGAGTGGATCGGTGGTCCAAGCCGATGGGCGGACGCCGGCAGCGGATCCGGGATGGGTTGCTCAGCTGATGGTGGCGGTGGAAGCGCGTATGAGGGGATGAAGCTTGGGGTGGCACGATGTTAGAGGCCACGACGATTGGATCTGGTCGTGGAGGAATCTCGCCGCCGAGTGAGGTATGTGGTGGTGATGATGGTAATTTATTTTAATTTGGGTGTGGTGGTGGCGACGAATTGTGGGGGGTTTGGGTGGAGTCGGCGGCCGGATTGCCGCGGCGGTGGTGCTGCGGAGGAGACGGGGGTGTGTGGAGTTAGGGGGTCGGGTTTTCGCAGCCGCGATCGGCGGTGGTGGTGGCGGAGGTGGTTGTGGCGGTTTGGATGAGTCGGGGTGTGCGACGATTTGGTGGACAGCGGGAGGCCGTAGATGGCCGGGATTTCGGGTGGTGGTGGTAGTAGATGGCAGTGGGGCAGCGGGGTTGGTGATGATGGTGTGGTTACTGGCAGTGGGTCGGCTGGCGGGATGAGACGGTGGTCGGTGTGAAGCGATTGTGGTGGTCTCCAAGGGTGAGGCTGGAAGTTTTATTCGGTAGGAGAGAAGGTAGGTGGTGGCTGCGGGTACTACGGCTCAAGGTCAGGGGATTGTCGATGTTGGTGGTCGTTGTAGCGCCCCGCTTTCGATAGGCGACGGAACTTCATAATATGCTTGCGCCGAGTCAGATCGGCCGGGAACTTAGATGGCCATCTGACTCGATCGCTAAGCTTGGTAAACGATAACGCCTTGCGGCATCGATTCAAATCAATTTGGACGGAAGTTACGAGAATCGATCCAACTAATGGAACGACTTCTGTTGGAATAAGTCCTAGATGCAGCGGGCTGCGTCTCGGCGAGTGAGCTCTTTATAAGAGTCCTTTCGACGGGACCGGACCGCTGTATGATTTTCTTGGAGCTTTGTCGCTGGACTTGATGAAGTGCTTTCGCGTTGTTTTTATGGATGCAATTACAATTTCGATGCAAGGGGAAAAGAAGGAATTCTAACAAAGCGTTGGTGCCATTGCAGGTGCTCGCGTAACTAAGGATTGACGTTGCGTAGCGTTTGGACGATCGACACGAAGCAAAGTAATCGGTGGGTGATTCGACCCTTCTTTTCTACTCTGTCCCGTAAACTTATTCCTTGCTTCGAATTCATTCAAATCGAACGGTGCCAAGTTAATTGCATGCCAATCCACTAAGGTCAAGAACTCGGGAAAAACGTATTGATTTTGAGTAATTTACTCTGAAAAATACAAGTTTTTCACATAAACAGAAAAGTTTAAGGTTCTAGTAAAAAGATAGACTATTTTACGTGCTGTAAAATAATATGAAACGTCGATCATGGGTTATGATGCATCGGACAATTTGGTGCCCACGGGACGCTAAATCAGTGTACGGCTTTGGGGAAAATGAATCGTTGCATGAGTTACGAGAAATGATAACGCCGTTCGATACTATCCGCGCTATACGAAACTGGTTGTATATATTAAACTGTTCGCACATAGGCATGGTCATGGACAGCTTGTACACAAGTACGTTTTCCTCGAAACGGTATCCGGGGCATCAGAACCGATTCGTCCTAGGGGGAATAATTTATCGTGCTTCGGCACGAAGCATGCGGGACCTTCAGTAAGGCTTGCAACCTAGGCTGAAAGGGTAGCGTCGCATGCCAACTTCGATTAAGTCCCTAGTGGTACTAGCACCAATGACCCCATATAAGATAGTTGCATGCTCACCTATTGTCTTATGTAGGTGTAAATATTATCTCTGTTTTCATGCAGGGACGAGCACGACCGTGGTAAGAAATATGATAAACTGCGATGTTATACTGTATGCTTTATTACTCAAAGACGGCTATCGAATATAAACTGAATTCATTTAGTTCTAATAGAAAGACAACTCTAAAGCATGCCTACCCTAACAATCAGAGTCGGTTTAGACGATTTGGTTTGTCTCGTCCACTTAGCAAGTGTGCTAATCCCCTCCCCCAATTTCCCCAGGTGCGGCGGGCTCTCCAACCTAAAACGAAGCTGAAGTGCGGAGAGGCATTTTGAAGCTCTTCCTATACTGAAGTATTTTGAAGCCAATTCAAGTCGACGGCTTATGTATAAAGGGGCAAATGTATGGGACGGCAAGCGTAGTTCAGGCAACTTGTCGAATGTATTTTTTTATGTTTTCAATCAATGTAGCCGCAACGGCATCCAATGTAATTACGACTTGTACTTCGTTGCAAGCTATGAATGAAAAGCATTTCTATCTTCCTATACTGCGTCTTAAATTCTGATATGATTTGTGAAGTTTCAACTTGGCATATTTATATCAAATGCAACGTAACGTTTTACCTTGTATGAGTGCAATTCCAGACTCGTACGACATCACGCCTTAGCGAGGACGATCGAGTCGGCAAAAATTAACATCGGGGACGAACATTGCCGACTCGGGGCATGATAAATTGGTATCAGTGCTCAGTTATGTTTCCTCAGATTTTCGAAAGATGTTTTATTGTTGGAATGTCCGTTGCGATGGCTTGATTGAATGCTTGTTGGCATGCTGCGTGAAATATAAGTTCCATATAGGTAAGCCCGTAGATATTTTTGAAAAATACTAACGGGTTTACACTGTTTGTAGGAATGACTAAGCGAGATAAGAAAATCGCCGGCCCAACAACCCAAACCGTGGATAGTACATCGAGCACAAAAAGAACTGGCCCTAGCGAGACGACTATGGAGAAGATGCTACAGTTGATGGAACTGCAGCAACAACAGCTTCAGACACAGGCGCAACAGAAACAGATGAATGCCCTGACTCAGATAGTGAGCAGAATGGCGGGCAATACCAAGACGACGGACGAAGAGCCCGAGGAAAAGCAAGGTGATCAAGAAGAAGACGAGGAGGAAGAAGTCTCCCCGCAAATGATGAACTCTCCTTCCATGTTCAAAGTGAAGGAGTTTCGCAAAATGAACCCGCCAAAGTTCAACGGTCGAGCAGAGCCCGACGTGATAGTAGGATGGCTCGCAGAGATGGAGGACTTGTTCGATCTCCTCTGCATCGAAGGGTCCCAGAGGGTGGCCTGTGCGGCGCTGTAGTTACAACTAAGAGCACATGACTGGTGGGCGGCGAAGAAACAAGAGATCTGTGAAACCGATTCCAACAAAAAGATTTCTTAGGAAATGTTCAAGACAGCCTTCCTTGAGCAGTACGTTCCTCGCACCATCCGTCGACAGAAGGGGGATGAGTTCATGTAATGACCCGTTCTGGCCTAGCGGAACACCGATTCAAACAGCATGTGCAACGACTCAAGCGAGTCGTCGACCCGAAGAGTTGGCATCGACCAGATGAAGAATCGATGCAAGGCTTACATTGGCCCGTCAAGATGAATCCAGACTAAAACTTTCAAAGGCGCACTTCGAGTGTCGCTCGGCCGATGCGAACATCGCTAAGGTGGGTGGCTCCGATGAACCCGTCTTTACTTAGCCTAGACACATAACAATACAGACACTATTGCTAGAATCACTAGGCGTCAATATCGCGCATGCTAATAAACGAATGACTCAACGCACCTAGCTAAGGGAATAATCCCATCTTGTTTGCTTGTATAGAATATGGAAAAGAACATAGAAATTGTGAGAACACTCGTACCGCGTTTCACGCTCGTGCTAAGGCACAAGCTTACGTTTATGTCCCTTATGCGTTCAAACAATGAAACAATGAATGGTTTACAACAATGAAATGGAAGACTATCGATATAGTTGTTCCTAGTAGAGTATAGCAACATTGAAAGACTTCGGGACCGATGGGTCGCCAAGACGACTCCCGTACGGGGAGTTGCATAACGTATGAATGAAAGAATGAACGAACGTGTGAATAAATGAATCAACGAATGAATGAATGAATGTGTGAATGAATCCATGAACGAACGGACAAGCGAAAGAAAGAAAAAGGAAGAATGAATAAAAGATAAGAAAAAAAGGAATAGTTAGCGACATGTATGACGGGCACGTGCAACGGGGCTCGCTACCCGCGCTGCACGGACGCCAACCTGGTCGATAATGCATTATGGCTAAGGGTTAGCCTATGACGATAAAATACGAAATGGTCGTGGACGGACCCGTGCACGGGTGATACGGATTCCGCGGCATGATCAAAGGGAGGATCGTGACCGGCCTAGACGGGATCAAGTCATGGCTTACGGGCTGCCTGGGTGCGGACTCGGCCACCCGGGGGACGTAAGTGCAGGAGTATTTCAAGAGACTAACGGGGTGTGTGCCAGTCCTCACCCTACGCTAGTTGAGAAATATCACGGCTTGGATATGTCCAAAATGGCTTGTGATGCCAGCGACCGGTGCATATAGATTTAAGTGGGCTTTGCTGGTGGCAATCCACGTGCAAGTCCTTGCATTGAAATCAAAGTAGTCTAAGTAACTGTACAAAGCACTTTCTGAATAGGCTTGAATATAACACACAAAATGATCAAGAGTATTTCGAGCAAACGAGTTAGAAAACGTGCTTACGACGTGCTAGAACCCGATCGAGGCAAGGACACGCACTTGACATTGAATGCTTACATAAACTACGTTAAGTTATTTCACATAAATTGTTCACTAACTTGGTTTACGTTGGACAGG
Organism: Iris pallida; assembly: GCA_029216955.1. Lineage (NCBI taxonomy): Eukaryota > Viridiplantae > Streptophyta > Magnoliopsida > Asparagales > Iridaceae > Iris > Iris pallida. Next base: position 10,251,842 of record JANAVB010024600.1, on the reverse strand, counting down.
AAAGGCCGGACGGTAAGTATGGGTAAGTCGTACATGTATTTCCATGCGACACTTGTATTTGGCAACACGAGATAGGCTATGAGATATGCCATAAAAATGATCCTAAGGCAAGATTAGAAAGACAATGAATGATAGAGATGCACAAAAGTAAATAGAACGTGTTTGGTAATGATAGTATTGTGGGCGAGCTAGCCTCTCCACCAGTGCATAACAATGTACTGATAACTCCACAGTCTGCTTGCAGGATGCAGGAGACGCCGGCGGGTGCGGAGCTTCCATCGAACGTGTTAAGGCGCGGAGCCAACATCTGGGGCCTTGGGACGTTGTAAGAAGCTGAAGCACCTATACAGGACATAATGTATCGGAACATCGCCATGAATCATTCCATGTTGTAAGCCACTTGGCACGTCTTTTATGTTTCAGAGAGAGAGAGAGAGCTTGAGCGATTTGTAATATCGGCCTAGCGCCGCTTGTAAACTTCTTGAATATCAATAAAGAATTTGAATTCGCTTCAACTTGTGTTCATTTACTTTCCGCTGCAAATGGGGACACTCTGTGCGACTCTGTGGCCTAGCTCGAATCAGCCGTTTCTGGACATAGCCTTGCACGGGCGCAACCTAGGCCCATGCAGCATCACGCCTTAGCGAGGATGATCGCTCCTACGGGAGCGGGGCATGACAGATTGGTATCAGAGCACGGCTTTATGTGCTTGGACTTCATTTCGATTCTCTCAGTTTTGAAAGCTCGGTTTTGAAACAAAAAAAGTGTACGCTCTCTCTCGTTGTGCCTTAGGATGTTCCATACAATAAGTCTAATATTTTCAAAAGCTCGTACAAGTACTCGGTTGAAGGGATCGATAGGCGAAGGCCTTTATGCCAAACCACGACGTACTTGAGTTGGAAGGAACCGATGCTAAGAGTTAGCAAAATGCAAGACGTGCTTGAATAACCTTACGCTGACCATTGAGAACGAGCACGCGGGACCGAAGTATAGTTCGAACGGGATGGTTATGCATGCAGCCTTTTGGCTAAGTTGTGCTGAGTATCGCACACCTAGAGCCTTTAGTGCAAACGAGTTGCGAGCGAGATTAATTATCCTCGAACGAGAATAAGTAAGCGTGCAAACTCGAATATAGTCCGCACAGAATAGCATTGCACACGGCCTTTTGGCTAAGTTGTGTCGCGTGTTACGCACCTCAACTTTTTGGTGCAATCGAGCTGCGAGCGATATCAAGTACCACTCAAGAACGAAACTATACTTAGAGTGTATATCGATAGGAATGCTATCAAACTAACGCTTAGGCGTGCATGGAATATTGATTTGGATTTGAGGAACGGGCGAGCGCGCGATTGAACATATCGAAAGGGAATCGAATGCTCATTTAAGGATTTGTAGAATGACTTGACCCCGAGTGGTGTATGTGATAGCTTCGGAAAAGAATAAAAATGAGTGTCAACGACTAGTCGAGTGGCTCGAACCCTGAGTGGTGTATGGACGTTATAGAAATTGTTCGAGCGGGACTAAAGGATTACGGATAGAACAAGTATGTCGGCAAGCGATGATATCGTGCAAAGCCTTAGGACGAGTAATGCTTAGTTGGTTTTGACTTCGATAGTCTCAAACGAGATATCGTTCGGACGGATTAAGAATGCATAGTGCGAATTACGAAATGATCGAATAGAGAGTCGGAACGATGAAATGAATGGAGGTCTTGGTCGAGGAAACATAGAAGATCGTGCATGCGATTGTAAATTTAGTCGAAGGGATTAAAACTTGAGTTAAGGTAAGATACGCATGGACGAGATCGAAGATAGCACGATCGAAAAATAGCGTGCATGGAAAATGTTAGTTTGGAGATACGAGAATGACTAAGGAATTGAAATAAATGTTACTCGATGAAGAGTTAGCACGCGACAATGTGAATTGAGGAAATTAAGTTGCACGACTTGAAATTCGTTGCAAAAGGAAGATCGTCAGGTTATGTACATCATCGATGGTATTGAGGCATATCAAAGATTGATGTACGATAACTCGGGGGTACTCTAATTCGATGAATGATAATCGTGTTAGAAGTTATTGTTTTGAAAGATTTCTTCGTTGGAAAATTTTGATAGAAATGAATGTTTGGAATGAAGAAGGAAAGTGACTTGATTGTTCGGTGATAACCACAACGACAACGATCTTGTCTTGTGCGAGCGCAACTCCAGCCTTGCACATGCATCACATCAGATTTGGGACGATCATTCCGCGTGAGCGTTGGCATGGTGATCATGTCCAGCGGGAATGATCGAACTCGAAATACCTTGACTTGGCAATTTTAATTGCTTCGACTTGTGGTTTGAAATGAAAGTAAATTCGAGGATTGTTAGGACTTACGATTGAAGAATAAGAAAACTTGAGGATTGAGTAGACCCAATTCGCGTATCGAAAACGAGTAAATCTAGATTCAATATAAGAGTTACGTCCTGATGAGGACGATTATTCTGTGGGAACGTTGACGTGGTGATTCATGTCCGTCATGGATAATCGGACTTGCGTGAGATCGGGGTGCAACTTATTGCAAGGCTAGACGACCTTGTGATCGACTACATGAATTGGATAGGTGGATTAAAAATCAAACATACCTGAAGTGATAGACTACAAAAATTGTTAGTGTGGACATACGATATTAACATGTCGAGGATTTGGTTGAGGATAACCTATCGTAGGATGACTTTTCTAAACGAGCTCGGGCTTGGAGCGAAAAATGTGTTGATGCGAATAGGACGGGTACTGCTTGATGTTTAGAAAATTGAGTGAAACGAACTTGGATAGAAACTCCCGTACAAGCGAACAAATGGTCTGACCATAGGATTTGGGGCGAGCGTCGTGCAACGACCTTGCACGATGAGCCACGGACTTGACTTGTAACTATGACCTTGTGAGCTGACCTAGCGGATAGGCGGACGACCCTATGCCGAGTGATTGAACCTGTGCGATTGACATTAGAGTATCGTCTGGACGGACGATAGACTTGGGGCAGCAAGACTTCGAGTAGGACGGAGAATAGGGAGTGTGCGTGAACGACGATGAGATTGGCCCAAAACAAAGTGAATGATAGGAATGGATGATGCGCAAGTAAAGTTGGGATAACGAATTGAATCACTGATAGGAAGACGGACTCGATGATAGTGCAATACTTGGTCTCGAATCGGGCGAAAATAACTTAGACTTGGTCGACCCCGCTAAGAAGAAATCATACTGATTTCGTAGACAAGAACGCTTGAGAAACGAATCGGGTTATCTCGATAACCGAGATAAACGATAGCGAGATGCACACGAGTTCGGTTTTTAAATCGAAGTTAGCAAAACGATCGGCAAATCAAAACTATCATGAGTAGCTTGTCCGACTTCGCTAGTCACTAAGCTTGGTTGAAATGTACATATTCGGGGGACGCCTTGGATACGTGCACGATCCAAACTCAGCGATATGATGAACTCGAATGCAGCTGCAAGTGGGTGTTGCGATGCGCATGAACGAATGAGTGAGTTTGCCTCAGCCTACGACCCTCGAGTTTGATAAATAACAACGCACCTCGTGCGACCGTTTCAGTCCCATGATATGTCAAAATAGCAACCAAGTCGAAGAAATGCTTGAATTGAATAAGAACCATCAACTCTAAAATGAATGAAAAGTTATTCAATAAAATCGACCAAACGGATGCAGACACGGAACTTGGAAAGGTATCGAGTATAGTTCGATGCCATCGAGTGATAAGGCCAGTCGATAGGAATTGTCTACGATACGCACACGACATGAGTTAGGGAACGGTAGGATGACCTACACTCAGGAAGTCTCGAGGACGATACTTGTTTTGAGTGGTGTATTATGTAATGACCCATTCCGCCCTAGCGAAACGCCGATTCAAACGACAAGTACAACGACTCAAGCGAGTCGTTGACCCGAAGAGTTGGCATCGACCAGATGAAGAATCGATGTAAGGCTTACATTGGCCCGTCAAGATGAATCCAGACATAGACTTTCAAAGGCGCACTCGGAGTGTCGCTCGGCCGATGCGAACATTGCTGAGGTGGGTGGCTCCGATGAACCCGTCTTTGTTTAGCCTAGACACATAACAATACGGACACTATTGCTAGAATTGCTAGGCGTCAACACCGCGCATGCTAATAAATGAATGACTCAACGCACCTAGCTAAGGGAATAATCCCATCTTGTTTGCTTGTATAGAATATGGAAAAGAACATGGAAATTGTGAGAACTCTCGCACCGTGCTCCACGCTCGTGCTAAGGCACAAGCTTACATTTATGTCCCTTATGTGTTCAAACAATGAATGGTTTACAACAATGAAATGGAAGACTATCGATATAGTCGTTCCGAGTAGAGTATAGCAACATTGAAAGACTTCAGGACCGATGGGTCGCCAAGGCGACTCCCGCACGAGGAGTTGCATAACGTATGAATGAAAGAATGAACGAACGTGTGAATAAATGAATCAACGAATGAATGAATGTGTGAATGAATCCATGAACGAACGGACAAACGAAAGAAAAAAAAAGGAAGAATGAATAAAAGATAAGAAAGAAAGGAATAGTTAGCGACAGGCATGACGGGCACGTGCAACGGGGCTCGCTACCCGTGCTGTACGGACACCAACCTGGTCGATAACGTATTATGGCTAAGGGTTAGCCTATGACGATAAAATACAAAATGGTCGCGGACGGACCCGTGCACGGGTGATATGGATTCTGCGGCATGATCAAAGGGAGGATCGTGGCCGGCCTAGGCGGGATCAAGTCATGGCTTACGGGCTGCCTGGGTACGGAATCGGCCACCCGGGGGACGTAAGTGCAGGAGTATTTCAAGAGACTAACGGGGTGTATGCCAGTCCTCACCCTACGCTAGTTGAGAAATACCACGGCTTGGATATATCCAAAATGGCTTGTGATGCCAGCGACCGGTGCATATAGATTTAAGTGGGCTTTGTTGGTGGCAATCCACGTGCAAGTCCTTATATTGAAATCAAAGTAGTCTAAGTAACTGTACAAAGCACTTTCTGAATAGGCCTGAATATAATACACAAAATGATCAAGAGTATTTCGAGCAAACGAGTTTGAAAACGTACTTACGACGTGCTAGAACCCGAGGCAAGGACACACACTTGACATTGAATGCTTACATGAACCACGTTAAGTTATTTCATATAAATTGTTCACTAACTTGGTTTACGTTGGACAGAGAAGGCCGGACGGTAAGTATGGGTAAGTCGTACATGTATTTCCATGCGACACTTGTATTCGGCAACACGAGATAGGCCATGAGATATGCCATGAAAATGATCCTAAGGCAAGATTAGAAAGACAATGAATGATAGAGATGCACAAAAGTAAATGGAACGTGTTTGGTAATGATAGCATTGTGGGCGAGCTAGCCTCCCCACCAGTGCATAACAATATACTGATAACCCTACAGTCTGCTTGCAGGATGCAGGAGACGCCGGCGGGTGCGGGGCTTCCATCGAACGTGTTAAGGCGCGGAGCTAACATCCGAGGCCTTGGGACGTTACAAGAAGCTGAAGCACCTATACAGGACATAATGTATCGGAACATCGCCATGAATCATTCCATGTTGTAAGCCACTTGGCACGCCTTTTATGTTTCAGAGAGAGAGAGCTTGAGCGATTTGTAATATCGGCCTAGCGCCGCTTGTAAACTTATTGAATATCAATAAAGAATTTGAATTCGCTTCAACTTGTGTTCATTTACTTTTCGCTGCAAATGGGGACACTCTGTGCGACTCTATGGCCTAGCTCGAATCGGCCATTTCTGGACATAGCCTTGCACAGGCACAACCTAGGCCTGTGCGGCATCATGCCTTAGCGAGGACGATCGCTCCTACGGGAGCGGGGCGTGACAGTTTATGATGTTGAGGCAGGGGAATATGAGTATTGAAGATTATGATGCAAGCTTCTCGAAACTTGTAAAATTTGCCAGCGCCTTCCTGCCCAACAAAGAAGAATGGTGCGAGCGTTTTCTGCAAGGCCTCAACGACGAAATGCGTAGGGACGTCATGAACCAACGCTGCCAAACTTATCGTGAATCCTACGAAGTCGCACTTGATAGTGAGTGAATCTTTGGCCGTATATCACAAAGGGCCGTGCCTGTCGTTCGCAACAACTTCAACAAGCGTCCTAATGACGCTGGAGGATCGGGAGTACAAAAGCGTCCAAACACGTCTGAGAATCGTGGTCACTTTGTCGCAGTAAATTGCAACAGATGCGGCAAGCGTGGGCACCGAGCACTCGATTGTAGATTGAGAACATGCTTCAAGTGTGGCGAGCTAGGCCACTTCAGTCAATATTGTCAGGCGGGGAAGCCGAATCAACACAACCCACGAAGGAACACTCTGAACCCATATAAAGCGCCTACACTACAAGGCACAAATGTGGTGCCTGTGAACCCGCAAAATCAACGCCACGGAGCTCAAGGCCGAGTTTATGCCTTAACTCGGGACGAGGCATACGCATCCGATACGGTTGTAACAGGTATATTACTCTACAAAGATATACCTGCTCGAGTCCTATTCGATTCTGGTGCGACGCATAGCTTTATATCTACTGATTATGCGAAAGAAAATAAAATAATCATGTAATTACTAGATATAAATATTAGCGTTAGCACTCCGTCGGGAGTCGATATGCCTGCGAACTTTATTTGTAGGGATGGCCACATTTGCGTCGGGGGAAGATATCTATCCTTGGATGCCGTCGTGCTAGACATCAAAGATTACGACATAATCCTGGGCATGGATTGGTTGGGCGCTTGTCGTGCAACGATCGAGTAGGCAAAAAAGAGAGTGGTGTTTCGCCTTCCTGGCGAGACAGAGTTCTCATATTCGTGCGGTACGACCTCGAAGACGGCAATAATGGTATCGGCAATCTCGGCAAGGCGTATGCTGCGTTTCGACTGTGCGGGATACTTGGCATCAGTTCGAGACACGCAAATGGATAATTCAAACACAATGCAGACTGATGTTGTGGCAGATTCCTGACGTTTTTCCTGACGAGATGCCCGGGATGCCGCCGGATCGAGAAATTGAATTTAGCATCGACACCTTTTCGGATACACGGTCGATATCAAAGGCGTCTTACCGAATGGCTCCAGCAGAACTGAAGGAGCTAAAGGTGCAATTACAAGAGTTGCTAGACCGTAGATTTATTTGCCCTAGCGTCTTTCCGTGGGAAGCTCCCGTACTGTTCGTAAAGAAGAAGGATGGGTCGTTGCGGCTATACATCGACTATCGGGAACTCAACAAGGCGACCGTGCAAAACAAGTATCCTTTGCCGCGAATCGATGACTTGTTTGACCAACTGCAAGGCACGGAAATATTTTCAAAAATCGATCTTCGTTCAGGCTATCATCAATTGAAGATCAAGTTCGACGACATATCGAAGTCTGCCTTCCACACTCGATATGGTCATTACGAATTCCTCGTCATGCCGTTCGGTTTGACGAATGCCCCAGCCACGTTCATAGATCTGATGAACCGAGTCTTCCGACCTGAAATAGATAAATTTGTAGTCGTATTCATCGACGATATCCTTGTCTACTCAAAGAATCGTAAAGAACATGCGGAACATTTAAAGACGGTACTGCAGATTCTGCGTGAAAATAAATTATACGCCAAGCAGAGTAAGTGCGAGTTTTGGATGAGTAGCGTGACATTCCTCGGGCACGTAATCTCTGCCGAAGGTGTCGTGGTGGACCCAAAGAAGATTGATGCGGTGGTGGATTGGAAATGACCTGCCTCGGCTAGCGACATTCGAAGTTTCCTGGGCTTAGCGGGCTACTATCGTAGGTTCGTGCGAAGCTTTTCAAAACTAGCGTCGCCTCTGACTCGCCTCACCCAGAAGGGAGTAGTATTTGAATGGAGCGACGACTGTGAATCCAGCTTTCTATAGTTGAAGCAACGGTTCATCTCAGCTCCAATCCTTGCACTTCCAGACGGTCCAGAAGGCTTTCAGATATTCAGCGACGCGTCGGGAACTGGCCTCGGGTGCGTACTCATGCAGAGAGACAAAGTCATCTCCTATGCTTCACGACAGTTGAAGCAGCACGAGAAAAACTACCCGACACACGATCTAGAATTGGCGGCGATCGTCTTTGCGTTGAAGTTATGGCGGCACTACCTTTATGGTGTGGAATGCAGAATCTATACAGATCACAAAAGCCTGAAGTACTTATTTATGCAACGGGAACTCAACCTACGACAGCGACGTTAGCTCGAACTCATAAAAGATTACGAGCTAACGATCGAGTATACGCCGGGAAAGGGAAACGTGGTGGCCGACGCACTCAGCAGAATGTTTATGGGAACACTGGCCATAAACAAGGAGATACATCGAGACCTTGAAGCGATGGGTATCGAACTCGAAATTGAGTATCGACATCTGCACCTAGCTCAGCTGAAGTTAGGATCGAGCCTGCTTAGCAAGATAAAGACCGCACAGGAGGACGACTCATTCCTGAAGAAAATGCGTGAGCTGATTTCAACGGAAAGGACGACCGACTTTGCGGAAGACCGAGACGGGACGATGCGACTAAAGGAAAGGTTTTGCGTTCCTGAAACTGCAGAACTCAGAAAAGAAATTCTGACGGAGGTGTATTATGCGAAGTACTCGTTACATCCTGGAAGCACCAAGATGTACAAGGACTTGTGCACAAACTTTTGGTGGCACGACATGAAGAAAGACGTGGCTACATTCGTATCGCAATGCATGGCGTGTCAGCAGGTAAAGACGGAACACCAATGGCCAGGCGGAGAACTGCAGAACATCGCCATTCCCGAGTTGAAGTGGGACAATATCTCGGTGGATTTCATTGTAGGATTTCCGAAGACGCCGCGAGAGAATGACGCAATTTGGGTCATTGTTGATAGATTGACCAAGTCGGCTCACTTCATCGCAATTAAAGTAGGATGGAGCGTCGATCGGTTAGCACAAATCTACGTCGATGAGATTGTTCGACTGTACGGGGTACCGGCCTCAATAATTTCGGATAGAGACGGGCGATTCCTATCGCGTTTCTGGACAAGCCTCCAAGCGGCGATGGGGACCAAACTGAACTTTAGTTTGACGTACCATCCCCAAACAGATGGTCAGACGGAGAGAGTCAATCAGATCTTAGAAGATATGTTGCATCTGTGTGCGATCGACCTAAAGACTAGTTGGGATACGCATTTGTCGCTTGCGGAGTTTGCGTATAACAACAGTTATCAGTCGAGTATTCCGATGACTCCATACGAAGCGCTCTACGGGAGGAAGTGTCGTTCGCCGATATGATAGGATGAAGTCGGAGAGCGACAAGTGCTGGGACCGGAACTGGTGGAGCAGGCCGTCGAAAAGGTCCGCTTGATTCGAGATAGACTCCGCATCGCGTAAAGTCGACAAAAGAGCTACGCAGTTCTTCGTCGATGACCACTAAGAGTTCTTGGTCGGGGACCATATGTTTCTGAAAGTAACGCCCATGTACGGTATGATGTGGTTCGGCGTTAAAGGCAAGTTGAGCCCGAGATTTGTAGGCCCCTTCGAGATCATTGAGCGACTTGCGACGGTTGCTTATCGGATCGCACTACCTCCTGCCTTAGCTGATGTGCACGATGTTTTCCATGTTTCACAACTTCGAAAATACGTGTACGATCCAAGTCATGTGGTTAGCTTCGATCAGTTGGAGCTACGTCCTGACTTGTCTTACTCAGAGAAGCCTATTCAAATTTTGGACCGCAAGGAGAAAGTGCTACGCAATCGGTCGATGTCCTTGGTCCGCGTACTTTGGCAGAACCATTCAGTCGAGGAGTCGATGTGGGAGATGGAGGCGGAGATGAAAGAGAAGTACCCCGCGTTGTTTGTCTACATTAAGGTCAGACCCTTGTTCTTATGTTTCGGGACGAAACTTTTTCTTAGTGGTATATTATGTAGCGCCCCACTTTCGATAGGCGACGGAACTTCATAATATGCTTGCGCTGAGTCAGATCGCCCAGAAACTTAGATGGCCATCTGACTCGATCGCTAAGCTTGACGATAACGTCTTGCAACATCGATTCAAATCGATTTGGACGGAAGTTACGAGAATTGATCCAACTAATGGAACGACTTCTGTTGGAATAAGTCCTAGATGCAGCGGGCTGCGTCTCGGCGAGTGAGCTCTCTATAAGAGTCCCTTCGACGGGACTGGACCACTGTATGGTTTTCTTGGAGCTTTGTCGCTGGGCTTGATGAAGTGCTTTTGCGTCGTTTTCATGGATGCAATTACAATTTCGATACAAGGGGAAAAGAATGAATTCTAACAAAGCGTTGGTGCCATTGCAGGAGCTCGTGTAACTAAGGATTGACGTTGCATAGCGTTTGGACGATCGGTACGAAGCAAATTAATCGGTGGGTGATTCAACCCTTCTTTTTTACTCTGTCCCGCAAACTTATTCCTTGCTTCGAATTCATTCAAATCGAATGATGCCAAGTTAATTGCATGTCAATCCACTAAGGTCAAGAACTCGGGAAAAACGTATTGATTTTGAGTAATGTACTATGAAAAATACAAGTTTCTCACATAAACAGAAAAGTTTAAGGTTCTAGTAAAAAGATAGACTATTTTACGTACTGCAAAATAATGTGAAACGTCGATCATGGGTTATGATGCCTCGGACAATTTGGTGCCCACGGGACGCTAAATCGATGTACGGCTTTGGGGAAAATGAATCGTTGCATGAGTTGCGAGAAATGATAATGTCGTTCGATACTATTCGCGCTATACGAAACTGGTTGCATATATTAAACTGTTCGCACATAGGCATGGTCATAGACAGCTTGTGCACAAGTTCATTTTCCTCGAAACGGTATCCGGGACATCGGAACCGATTCGTCCTAGGGGGAATAATTTATCGTGCTTCGGCGCGAGGCATGCGGGACCTTCAGTAAGGCTTGCAACCTTGGCTGAAAGGGTAGCGTCGCATGCCAACTTCGATTAAGTCCCTAGTGGTGCGTAGTACCAATGACCCCATATAAGATAGTTGCATGCTCACCTATTATCTTATGCAGGTGTAAATATTATCTTTGTTTTCATGCAGGGACGAGCACGACCGTGGTAAGAAATATGATAAATTGCGATGTTATACTGTATGCTTTATTACTCAAAGACGGCTATCGAATATGAACTGAATTCATTTAGTTCTAATAGAAAGACAACTCTAAAGCATGCCTACCCTAACAATCAGAGTCGGTTTAGACGAGTTGGTTCGTCTCGTCCACTTAGCAAGTGTGCTAATCCCCTCTCCCAATTTCCCCAGGTGCGGCGGGCGCTCCAACCTAAAACGAAGCTGAAGTATGGAGAGGTGTTTTGAAGCTCTTCCTATACTGAAGTATTTTGAAGCCAATTCAAGTCGACGGCTTATGTATAAAGGGGCGAATGTATGGGACGACAAGCGTAGTTCAGGCAACTTGTCAAATGTATTTTCTTTATATTTTCAATCAATGTAGCCGCAACGGCATCCAATGTAATTACGACTTGCACTTCGTTGCAAGCTATGAATGAAAAGCATTTCTATCTTCCTATACTGCGTCTTAAATTCTGATGTGATTTATGATGTTTCAACTTGGCATATTTATATCAAATGCAACGTAACGTTCTGCCTTGTACGAGTGCAATTCCAGACTCGTACGGCATCACGCCTTAGCGAGGACGATCGAATCGGCAAAAATTAACATCGGGGACGAACGTTGCCGACTCGGGGTGTGACAGTCGTAGGGGATGGACACGGGTTAGGGATACCATTCAATTGTGTCGGGGGTGTGTTCGATACGAGAAATATCGTACATGTATAAAGAATAGAATAAGACGGTGGACACAGACACAATGCACATATGGTGGAAGTTTTGGCTTATGGAATTCATGGAGAAAAGAGAACAATGAGGCTCTCCTTATATAGGAGGTGGACTCCTAGTTTGATAAGATGTAGGAAAATCTTAAATCCCCATTGTCACGACCCGCTCCCAATTTTGGGATACGAGTACGTGGCCAAGTCCAGCGTACGCCGCAGCATCGGCGGTAGTACGCTGTTTATGATAACAATGGTCCACAACAAGCACAACACGCATATATATCATCCACAACTAAGCCAGCAAAAATCACTAAAATATCCAATAGTCTCAATATTATAAATATGAAAAATCCACTACAACTCAGAAAGTCTCGGAAACAAACCCGGATAGCAGAAAATAAAATAGACAACTAAACTCCATAACTATAACTACTAACTAATGCGAATCCATAAGGAAGAAAATATGCTAATTCGCATCAGTGCTGGAACCGGGTACGCCAGTGACGTCAGGGTTGCCAACATACTCACCGTAGACCTCGGGGCAAATCTCTTCGTCTAAAGCTGAAAAATAGTTATCCAGTCAGGATTGGAGCAAGATCACCATAACACTATATTACACAATATAGTATACAAGCATGAAGGAAAGATAAAAGGAATTTAACTGAAGATAAGTATAGGCAAGACATTATATGATAAGAAAGTACCTTTGAGACGTGATAACAATATGAAGGTGGACTTTGACATACCACTAAGACATGATGACAATAAGAAGGTAGACTTGACGAAAGAAGAACAATAGACGATAGAGTAACAATAATTAAGTCACGTGTACTGTGTGTTTTAGAATACCAACTTTCAGCATGTAGACGGCTTGGGATATCCGTCAGTCATACGTGTGGTGCATGACTGATATTATGCAATCAATGTATAGGGAGTCTGTATTCAATTCGTTGACCACATGCTTACTTGTTGTATTCCCCCGCCCGACTCACTCATAATACATGTCCACTAAGATAAACATTAGCAATACGATAAACTGTAAACAATAGAAAACAATGAGTAAAAGATGAACATGTATATATATCCTAACGATTCTAACTCTCGTGCACAATAGTAATCATGAGCAGTGACAACCATGAACCATAAGGGAGTAATAGTGAAAAGACGACACGAAGATACATGCAGCATAAAATAAAGGAAACATAGGTCATAGTGATACTTGCCTGCTCCGATAGATGATAATGTCACAAGTCAAGATGTCGTAGCCCGATCTACCCCGACACAAAAATAATCGCAAGTTAGATCAACGATTCCCACTCTAAAAATCCTAGAAAGTGGCTAATGGGTTAAATCAATTAATACTAATCTAATTCTGGACTAAATCATCTAAAATCCTATTTTAACCTATTTAATTCTGAAATAACAATCTACACACAAATATTTGGCCAAGGAAATTCACGGTTCCAAATTCGGGACCCGTGGCACACAAACCGAGACATATTGTTGACTAACTAGTCAAATAATATGAATTCCAAGTTTGAGTGTGCAACATGATAGATTTCAGTGTCATGAGTGCATTAGAATCGATCGTGCCGCAAAATCATGATTTGGTCAAAAGTTATCGCCATTATGGCTAACTATGACCAAATCGATGAACCGTTGACCAAATATGAATTTTATGAATAAAATAAAATAATAGATGAAACTATGAATTTCTAAAAAATTATATGTTGTAGAGCTCGGTGTCAGCTTTCCAAAACTTCAAACAGATCGCGAAACGGAGTTCGGGATCGCTCGAAATCTTGAAAACCGTGCGACGTGTTGATTTTTGGACAACCGACACTCAAATAATTATCCAAAAATTCGAGATCACAATACCAGAAAATAAATTATATATTCAGAAACCTGACCTCGATACGCTTCAAACAAAAAAACGGCGCACCAAAAGGATGTCTAGATCAACGGCAATCTCTCCGCGAAGTCGAAGATCCCAATCAAACTCTCCCACTAAAAGCTGCTGGAAATAATATAGGGTTTCAAAAATAATAACTATATACTATATATATAGGGAAGAAAGAAAGTCGGTGGCTGCTGGAGTCGGCTGACTCCGCCACGTGGCACAATCTCACGCGCCCACCGCTGGATCCAATGGCCACAGTAAACCGAGCTCGGCTCGGCTCCGAGCACGGCTCAGATTAGAATTATGGGAGCGGTTCGGAGACCGAGCTCCCCGCCCCCCTTACACTGGCACGTGGGCCCGCCCTCCCCGCTTCAGCGGCTGATGGGTGGGCCCCCGGCCCGGCTGACTGGGTAATATATTAGAAAATAGGTTTTTTATTTACAGAAAATTAAATAAAAATCAGGATAAATCCTATAAATTCCAAATAAATCCCAAAAATTCCTAAAAATTCCTAAAAAAATATAAAAAATATTTTAAGGGTTCTAGAGCCCAAATAAATTTATTTGGCCTCAAAATACTCTCGGGTGCCTTCACAACAATTCCTAGAAGCTTAAGAAAATAATAAAACCATATATAAAAATTATCTAAAAATCTCCTAAAAATCCAAGAAAATCTAAAATAATAAAATAATACCCTAGAGGCTGTCTGGGGACCATGGGGACCACATATGTCCTAGTTTTACTATACTTAAGCTATAGGCTTAGGTACACACCCTTGTGATCCCAAATCAAATCTCCATTTACCTACGATTCAAACCATTATATAAATGATAATAAAAAAAATAAAAAATAAAAAAATGCTCTCTAAAATAAATTAAAAAAATTGGGAGACAAGTGCTACAAACTATTCCCCTTAAAAGATTTTTGTCCTCAAAAATCAAAACATCGCAAATAGCATAGTATAATACCTAACTCTTACAAGCAATAATTTCTTAAGCTAAGTCACGGAGAGATAATGGCTAGGAACATAAGGAAACTGATCGATAATAATCATACTACAAACTAACTAAGCATGCATAACGACTAAAACTAAGGAAGGCTTTCAAGGAAACATATTTAAGTTACCTATGTCTTGGGATTGAGTCAAAGCCACAAATGCTTGTCCTTGACGTTGTGCTCCTCCAGACTGCTGTTGTGAAACTGGCCTATGAGCTGGTGCTGCGGGGCATTCTCGCACTTGGTGGTCTGGTGCTCCACAAAGGAGACAAAGTCCTAACCTCTTCCTACAATGGTCCCACTTGTGTTATTCTCCTCCACAATAATTACACTTAGGCTTGGGTGGGATAGGCTGCTGTTGTGGTTGGGATGGTACCACCCTAGTTGGAGGTTGATGCTAGATTTGAAGGGTCTTTTGAGAATTATTAGGACGTTTTGATGATTCTTGATTACTACCATCTCTATCTCTCTTTTGGGAAGCTACTTTTTGTCTTAGGATAGATTCTTGATGCCTAGCTGTATTCAAGATAGCTGTATAGGATGTTGGGTCTACTGACGCTGTTAAACTCTGTAACTTGTAATTCAGTCCAGAATGGAACTTCTCTGCCTTTTCTTCTTCTGTAGATACAAGAGTAGGAGCAAAACGACTCAAGCAACTAAATTTTGCATCATATTCGTCCACTGTCATGCTCCCCTGCTATAGTCGTATGAATTGATCCTGCAGCTCCTTTCGAACAGTGGTGGAGAAGAACATGGTATTGAAGAGGTCCGTAAACTCTTCCCATAACACATTCTTGTCCAACCGTCTTTCTTGTGCTGCCCCCCAATGATGTGCATTGTCCTTGAGCTGCAACTTCACTGCTTTTATCCATTTCTCCGGTGGCAGCTCTGATGCCTCTAGTAGTGTCTCTATCTCCACTAGCCAGTTGGTGACTTCTATAGGTTTCTCCGAGCCAGTAAATAGAGGTGGGTTCATCTTACAAAACCCATCAATAGTACCTACACGATCTTGTCGTATTTCTATGCTCCTCTCCAAAACATTTGTATGTCTCTGCTGAGTCTCCATCATGCCTTGGAGTAACGTAAGGAGATGAGCTCCATCCACAGTTACTCCTTGGGTTGGGGCTGTTGGTGGTGGTGGTGAAAGATCCTCAGCACTAACCCTATCTTGTTGATGGTTAGAAGGCTCTACGAACTCGGTACTCTCTGCTCTCGATCTCTCAGGTTCGGGAGTAGCAAAAGGGTTAGCTACCCTTTTCCCCTTACGGATCGTACTGCGCCTTATCTCAACCATAGTGAACTAAAAGGAAAGAAAGGATATGGTTAGTACGGTAGATACAAACATATCGAAGAAATCACGGACGGAATCAAACAGGATGTAAAATAAGAAACAATAAGATCCTAAGATAAAATAGACTCATAAGGTTAGAAGTCCTATTTTGTGGATGATACAACCTCCTAACTTCAAATCTATTCGCAGGCTCGCAGTAGTACAACTAACTTAAGCACTACCACGAGTTCGCAGTCTTTTGCGAAATTGGACCTGCATGGGCCACCATAAAAACTTATCACGACCCGCTCCTAATTTTAGGATACGAGTACGTGGCCAAGTCCAGCCTACGCTGCAGCATCGGCGGTAGTACGCTGTCTATGATAACAATGGTCCACAACAAGCACAACACGCATATATATCATCCACAACTAAGCCAGCAAAAATTACTAAAATATCCAATAGTCTCAATATTATAAATATGAAAAATCTACTACAACTCAGAAAGTCTCGGAAACAAACCCGGATAGCAGAAAATAAAATAGACAACTTGTAATGCCTGTGGTTCGTATTACGTATTTCTTGGAATACGTGTACGTATTTTATTCTTGTATTGCATGATTTCCTTCTTGGCTTGGTTTATTTCTGGTTTGGGTTGGTTGGTTCGGCTTGGCTTGGTTTTGATTGGGTTCATGATGAACCCAAGGTGAACCCCCTACCTACCACCACCTTTGATATTTATTGTCATTTCTTCTTTCTCTCTCTTTATTACTCATCTTCTTCTTCCTCATTTACTTCTTACCTACCAGAGTGAGGAGAGAGAGTTCTAGGCAAGTGCATCTTGCTTCATGGAGGAACCCAAATATTATTGTTTTATTCTCTTCCTTGTAGCATTTTAACACTCTTTAGTACTTGACATTTTTCGTTTCCATGGCTAGATTCTTGTAGATCTAAGTTTATTTTAATTTTGGATTTTTAGGGTTTTGATCTATTTAACATTGTTACTTTCAAGTTTTGTTGGTTCCATGTTGTAGAGTAGCTCGTTCTACCCCATTTTGACCTAAGGAAGTCCGAATTTGGACTCCGGATGAGGGTTTTATGCATCATGGCAGCCATGGTTTCTTGGTGTGCTTCTTCTCGAAAATTTGGAGAAGAAAGCACAGTCCTGAGCTGCATGGCAGCACTTGACCGCATGACAAGTTCATGCGGCAAGTATTCATTTTGAGCCGCATGGATTCGGTTTCCCGCCAGCCGCATATCTGGATCGCTGAGCCGCATAAGACCTTGCCCTGCCCAGCCGCATGGGAACATTCTCCCTTGGCCGCATGAGACTTAATTTGCCTCAGCCGCATATGACTAATTCTCTGAGCCGCATGGAGCTCACTCCCCGCGAGCCGCATAGGCTCTGTTACCCCGAGCCGCATGTGACTCATCTAAATTGGGCCGCATGGGATTTCGTCCAACCTGACCGCTTGAACCCATATCAGTTGAGCCGCATGGGAAGTTATTCCCAGCCGCATAAGAATTGTTATCCCTGGCCGCATAAGACCCTGTTGTCTCAGCCGCATAGAATTCTGCCTGGACCCAGCCGCATGGACTTCCCTGTCGCGTCCTGTTACATTATTATTACTACTATTGTTACTATTGTTCTTTTATTATTATCATGTATCTTGTAACTTCAGTACAACATGAGTACGCTTTACCTCTATTAGATATTTTACGCCTTTTGTCCTGAACTTGATAAATCATGAATTTATTTGTTTGGAATTGATAATTGAACACGACGTGATAGTGACCCGTAGTGGTGCACTCCTGACACGATAACCTGACATGACCTGATAGTGGCCCGTCGTGGCGTACTCCTGACAAAGTATACCTGACATGATAACCTGACATGATTTTTCGAATAGCTGTTGCGACGGCTACCTGACATGACATGACCTGTATAATTGATCCTGACACCGTGGGCGATTGTGCTTGTACAAATAATCCAGTCCTGTCTTGCATCATGTCTAGGAGGGGACTCCTGAGTACCACGGTCAGGAGTACCTACTGAAATGGACTAAGGTTAATGACTAGTATAATTTACTAGACATGAAGAGATGTTCCCCAGTTACAGGCGATCCCGTTATCCCGGCCGCAAATGTTTGGACTTGTAGCCTGCCGACGAGTAGGACACATTTCCAGCCCACTGTCATGTGGGGCACTCTTGATTGTCACTTAAATAATTGAACTCTATTGTCACTCTAATGTATTGTACTCTCTGAATTGTCACTATAATGATTGCCTGGATAACCTGGATAGCTGCAGGGCCTGTGACTACTTGGAGCATCTCATCGCATCTTGCTAGTAACTAGGATTGTGATAACCCTAGTTAGTTAATGTAGAAAGCCGTAGGCAATGATTGGCCGTGATTGCTTGGATGGAGTCTAGTCCAGTATAGTATTGTCTAGAATTGATTGATTGTAAGATTGTACCAGAATGATTGAATAATTGTCACTCCAGATTGTCACTATAATGATTGTCACTCCGGATTGTCACTATAATGATTGTCCCTCCAGATTGTCACTATAATGATTGTCTCTCCAGAATGTTACTTGACCTGCTTTCTTATATTTATCTTGCCGATAAATGGTGAGAGAAACCAAGTTCCGTCCAGACGAAGGGTTACAACCCCGGTCCTTGTTTGGTTTACGGGTTGTAACCTGGCTATCTGAATAGTCCCATGGTTATCTCATCGTATATCATCCTGTCATGCTTTCTTTCCATATGTCATGTTTTTTAGTGATTCTATACAAGATTATCTTTTATAATTACCCATCATGCTTTTCTTAAACTACTGCCTTTTATTATGTAATTATACTCTTGTGCTAATTGCTGGTTTTAGTTCCTAAGTGAAGCCTTCTTTGTGGCACTTGCTCTTTCTGGGATTTGACCCAGCTGATTTTGTATGGCCAGATACCGGAGCAGCAGCAAAGGATCTCACTGCATTTCAGCCCGATGGTGGTCACCAGGCGTAACCAGGGCAACGAGTGGGTTTATTTTTGCTCTTCCACTCTAATGTAAAATTATTCTTTTGAGGCGTTTAGCCGCCGAGCAAGTGTTAGCTCATTTGCAACTTTATTTACTGTCTGCCTACGGACTGTAATCATGATTGACAACTCGAGGTTGATCATGTATGACTTAAATCTTGCTAGTCCTTACATTTTGTACGACTAGATTCATGATCATCTGGATATGTAATATTTGGGATGCCTTACAATTGTATATTTGGTGATCTGATATCTTGTGATTATTATTAGTTGGTTGAGATTGAGACAATAGGCTATTTTATGACCTTAAGAGACTGATGGATTATAGTAAAACCCTCACATATCTAGACACCCGTGACCGTATAGCGGTGCGGATTCCATTCCGTTGTACGTAGCTGGCTATGTCTGCCCCCGCTCTCCAGTATTCTGGTTCTGGGGCGTGACATGGTTTAAGTGGTGGCCCATGCAGGTCTTGTTAAATCAAGATGTGTGAGGGTTTACCGAATAGATGTCTCAATCGGTACTCGCCCATGATCTCTGCTCGTATCCTCTTGATTCCTGAAATTCTTGTCCTGATCACATGCTTGTAATCGTTGATCTGTCCTGGTCCATCCTTATTGTTCCCATGTCGTCTTCTTCAGCGACATTGAACCTGGACCTGCCAATCAGCAAGGCGGATCACCTCCCGTGGACCAGGAGCAACCAAAAGATCAGGCCCAGCACTCAAAAGCAGCCTCCCGAGTCGTACCTACTGGAGGAGAGCCGCCAGTTCAGCCAGTCCAGCCTGCAGATCCTGATGATGGCACTTTGGTGGGTATCATCAAATCATTGTTAGCTTCCCAAGATCGTAGAGGCGATGCCTTGCACCAGGCAGTGGAAGATGCTCTGAATAGAAGTGGATCCCGAAGGAACAGTGCGGTCAACAGTTTTAAGCGCCTGAACCCTCCATTCTTCGATGGCAGCGTGGATGCCATTGCTGCCGATGCTTGGCTACAAGATATAGAGGTGATTCTCGAAGCCGCGAAGACTCCAGAAGACGAGAAGGTGGCTGTGGTGCGCCTACAGTTATTGGATCTAGCTCGCAGTTGGTGGGCCGCACAAGCAGTGGGATTGGCCACACCTATCCCTTGGGCAGTGTTCAGCAAGAAGTTCCAGACCAAGTATTATGATGCAGTGGCTCGATATGACTTGCAGACCAGGTTCAGTAGTCTTAAGCAGATGGGGAGGACGGTCGACGGATATGCGGCCGAGTTTTCTAGACTCAGTCGGTTTGCTCCCACCTTGGTGGCAACCGAGTATGACAGAGCGCAGAGGTTCCAGCAGTGACTTCACCTGGAGATTATATTGGCAGTAGAACAGTTCGAGCATCAGACCTCTGATGCGGTGTTGCGAGCAGCAAGAAGGCACGAGTATACCTCCCAGAGAATAGTGGATAGGATCGAAGGCCGGAAGCGGTCCTATAGTCAGATGAATCAGTCTTCAGCACCGGCCCCGACAGCTAGGGCTTTGACTATTGGAGCTCCGAGGCGAGCGGCCTCAGTGACATCGGTCCAGCACTCAACCCCGACGTACCCTCAGCAGAAACAGAAGCAAGCACAGTCTTCCGCCGTAGGCTAT
Organism: Iris pallida; assembly: GCA_029216955.1. Lineage (NCBI taxonomy): Eukaryota > Viridiplantae > Streptophyta > Magnoliopsida > Asparagales > Iridaceae > Iris > Iris pallida. The sequence continues at coordinate 10,231,158 of JANAVB010024600.1, read as the reverse complement.
TCTTATTGTGGGAAGCCTGGACACGTGGTAGCGGAGTGTCGTAAGGCATTGGGATTGTGTTTATTGTGTGGAGCACCGGATCATAGGGTAGGGTCCTGCCCTTTCAGAGTTGATTCAGCATCGACAGTATCTAGTCCCTCGGTTAGGGGACTAGCACCAGCACCAGCACCAGCACCAGTACCAGCTCCAGTCCAGCAGCAACAGCAGTTCCCGTTCCCAAGGCCATTGCCGACTCAGGCCCAGACTTTCCAGCAACAGAACCCGAGGCAGTTTGCCCTAGCCCAGGCTCAGGTTCAGAATCGACCGAGAGGTATATGTGTCCTCTCATCTTGCTTTTCTACCGTCATTATGTGGGGTGCATGACGTATTTCATATATCCTAATTACAATGGTACATCCCGGGCCCGAGCCATTTCCTAGATCATTCGAAAAGGTTGGTACCACTAGCCTTTTCGTATGAGGAAAGGCCCGTATCCCTGTTTGACCAAAGAGAGAGACCTCAAGCGCAAGACTATCAGTTTAGTTCGTGTTGCTTGAGTTCATCACTCTTTGGAAGAGTCAAACGTGGGAGTGTGAGGATGATATCTGATCATGTTATCCCGACTTGTTTGACTCGTGAGGTATAATGTCTTCTTATGCCTCATGCCTTCGATTCCTTGCTTGAATGAGTGATTGTCTGCCTAGTTATAGCTAACATATGATTAGTGTAGCTTGTCATTGCTCCTCTAGCCTCTTGATTAAATTCCGAGGACGGAATTCTTTTAAGGTGGGTAGAGTTGTAATGCCTGTGGTTCGTATTACGTATTTCTTGGAATACGTGTACGTATTTTATTCTTGTATTGCATGATTTCCTTCTTGGCTTGGTTTATTCCTGGTTCGGGTTGGTTGGTTCGGCTTGGCTTGGTTTTGATTGGGTTCATGATGAACCCAAGGTGAACCCGCTACCTACCACCACCTTTGATATTTATTGTCATTTCTTCTTTCTTTCTCTTCATTACTCATCTTCTTCTTCCTCATTTACTTCTTACCTACCAGAGTGAGGAGAGAGAGTTCTAGGCAAGTGCATCTTGCTTCATGGAGGAACCTAAATATTATTGTTTTATTCTCTTCCTTGTAGCATTTTAACACTCTTTAGTACTTGACATTTTCCGTTTCCATGGCTAGATTCTTGTAGATCTAAGTTTATTTTAATTTCGGATTTTTAGGGTTTTGATCTATTTAATATTGTTACTTTCAAGTTTTGTTGGTTCCATGTTGTAGAGTAGCTCGTTCTACCCCATTTTGACCTAAGGAAGTCCGGATTTGGACTCCGGATGAGGGTTTTATGCATCATGGCAACCATGGTTTCTTGGAGTGCTTCTTCTCGGAAATTTGGAGAAGAAAGCACAGTCCTGAGCCGCATGGCAGCACTTGACCGCATGACAAGTTCATGCGGCAAGTATTCATTTTGAGCCACATGGATTCGGTTTCCCGCCAGCCGCATATCTGGATCGCTGAGCCGCATAAGACCTTGCCCTGCCAAGCCGCATGGGAACATTCTCCCTTGGCCGCATGAGACTTAATTTGCCTCAGCCGTATATGACTAATTCTCTGAGCCGCATGGAGCTCACTCCCCGCGAGCCGCATAGGCTCTGTTACCCGGAGCCGTATGTGACTCATCTAAATTGGGCCGCATGGGATTTCGTCCAACCTGACCGCATGAACCCATATCAGTTGAGCCGCATGGGAAGTTATTCCTAGCCGCATAAGAATTGTTATCCCTGGCCGCATAAGACCCTGTTGTCTCAGCCGCATAGAATTCTGCCTGGACCCAGCCGCATGGACTTCCTTGTCGCGCCCTGTTACATTATTATTGCTACTATTGTTACTATTGTTCTTTTATTATTATCATGTATCTTGTAACTTCAGTACAACATGAGTACGCTTTACCTCTATTAGATATTTTACGCCTTTTGTCCTGAACTTGATAAATCATGAATTCATTTGTTTGGAATTGATAATTGAACACGACGTGATAGTGACCCGTAGTGGTGCACTCCTGACACGATAACCTGACATGACCTGATAGTGGCCTGTCGTGGCGCACTCCTGACAAAGTACACCTGACATGATAACCTGACATGATTTCTCGAATAGCTGTTGCGACGGCTACCTGACATGACATGACCTGTATAATTGATCCTGACACCGTGGGCGATTGTGCTTGTACAAATAATCCAGTCCTGTCTTGCATCATGTCTAGGAGGGGACTCCTGAGTACCACGGTCAGGAGTACCTACTGAAATGGACTAAGGTTAATGACTAGTATAATTTACTAGACATGAAGAGATGTTCCCCAGTTACAGGCGATCCCGTTATCCCGGCCGCAAATGTTTGGACTTGTAGCCTGCCGACGAGTAGGGCACATTTTCAGCCCACTGTCATGTGGGGCACTCTTGATTGTCACTTAAATAATTGAACTCTATTGTCACTCTAATGCATTGTACTCTCTAAATTGTCACTATAATGATTGCCTGGATAACCTGGATAGCTGCAGGGCCTGTGACTACTTGGAGCATCTCATCGCATCTTGCTAGTAACTAGGATTGTGATAACCCTAGTTAGTTAATGTAGAAAGCCGTAGGCAATGATTGGCCATGATTGCTTGGATGGAGTCTAGTCCAGTATAGTATTGTCTAGAATTGATTGATTGTACCAGAATGATTGAATGATTGTCACTATAATGATTGTCACTCCGGATTGTCACTATAATGATTGTCCCTCCAGATTGTCACTATAATGATTGTCTCTCCAGAATGTTACTTGACCTGCTTTCTTATATTTATCTTGCCGATAAATGGTGAGAGAAACCAAGTTCCGTTCAGACGAAGGGTTACAACCCCGGTCCTTGTTTGGTTTACGGGTTGTAACCTGGCTATCTGAATAGTCCCATGGTTATCTCATCGTATATCATCCTGTCATGCTTTCTTTCCATATGTCCTGTCTTTTAGTGATTCTATACAAGATTGTCTTTTATAATTACCCATCATGCTTTTCTTAAACTACTGCCTTTTATTCTGTAATTATACTCTTGTGCTAATTGCTGGTTTTAGTTCCTAAGTGAAGCCTCCTTTGTGGCACTTGCTCTTTCTGGGGTCTGACCCAGCTGGTTTTGTATGGCCAGATACCGGAGCAGCAGCAAAGGATCTTCCTGCATTTTAGCCCGATGGTGGTCACCAGGCGTAACTAGGGCAACAAGTGGGTTTATTTTTGCTCTCCCACTCTAATGTAAAATTATTCTTTTGAGGCGTTTAGCCGTCGAGCAAGTGTTAGCTCGTTTGCAACTTTATTTACTGTCTGCCTACGGGCTGTAATCATGATTGGCAACTCGAGGTTGATCATGTATGACTTAAATCTTGCTAGTCCTTACATTTTGTACGACTAGCTTTATGATCATCTGGATATATAATGTTTGGGACGCCTTACAATTGTATATTTGGTGATCTGATATCTTGTGATTATTATTAGTTGGTTGAGATTGAGACAATAGGCTATTTTATGACCTTAAGAGACTGATGGATTGTAGTGAAACCCTCACATATCTAGACAGCCGTGACCGTATAGCGGTGTGGATTCCATTCCGTTATACGTAGCTGGCTATGTCTGCCCCCGCTCTCCAGTATTCTGGTTCTGGGGCGTGACACAACTAAACTCCATAACTATAACTACTAACTAATACGAATCTGTAAGGAAGAAAATATGCTAATTCGCATCAGTGCTGGAACCGGGTACGCCAGTGACGTCAGGGTTGCCAACATACTCACCGTAGACCTCGGGGAAAATCTCTTCGTCTAAAGCTGAATAATAGTTATCCAGTCAGGATTGGAGCAAGATCACCATAACACTACATTACACAATATAGTATACAAGCATGAAGGAAAGATAAAAGGAATTTAACTGAAGATAAGTATAGGCATGACATTGTATGATAAGAAAGTACCTTTGAGACGTGATAACAATATGAAGGTGGACTTTGACATACCACTAAGACATGATGACAATAAGAAGGTAGACTTGACGAAAGAAGAACAATAAACGATAGAGTAACAATAATTAAGTCACGTGTACTGTGCGTTTTAGAATACCAACTTTCAGCATGTAGACGGCTTGGGATATCCGTCAGTCATACGTGTGGTGCATGACTGATATTATGCAATCAATGTATAGGGAGTTTGTATTCAATTCGTTGACCACATGCTTACTTGTTGTATTCCCCTGCCCGACTCACTCACAATACATGTCCACTACGATAAACATTAGTAATACGATAAACTGTAAACAATAGAAAACAATGAGTAAAAGATGAACATGTATATATATCCTAACGATTCTAACTCTCGTGCACAATAGTAATCATGAGCAGTGACAACCATGAACCTTAAGGGAGTAATAGTGAAAAGACGACACGAAGATACATGCAGCATAAAATAAAGGAAACATAGGTCATAGTGATACTTGCATGCTCCGATAGATGATAAAGTCACAAGTCAAGATGTCGTAGCCCGATCTACCCCGACACAAAAATAATCGCAAGTTAGATCAACGATTCCCACTCTAAAAATCCTAGAAAGTGGTAATGGGTTAAATCAATTAATACTAATCTAATTCTGGACTAAATCATCTAAAATCCTATTTTAACCTATTTAATTCTGAAATAAAAATCTACACACAAATATTTGGCCAAGGAAATTCACGGTTCCAAATTCGGGACCCGTGGCACGCAAACCGAGACATATTGTTGACTAACTAGTCAAATAATATGAATTCCAAGTTTGAGTGTGCAACATGATAGATTTCAGCGTCATGAGTGCACTGGAATCGACCGTGCCGTAAAATCATGATTTGGTCAAAAGTTATCGCCATTATGGCTAACTATGACCAAATCGATAAACCGTTGACCAAATCTGACTTTTATGAATAAAATAAAATACTAGATGAAACTTTGAATTTCTGGAAAAATTATATGTTGTAGAGCTCGGTGTCAGCTTTCCAAAACTTCAAACGGATCACGAAACGGAGTTCGGGATCGCTCGGAATCTCGAAAACCGTGCGACGTGTTGATTTTTGGACAACCGACACTCAAATAATTATCCAGAAATTCGAGATCACAATACCAGAAAATAAATTTTATATTCAGAAACCTGACCTTGATACGCTTCTAATAAAAAAAACGGCGCACCAAAAGGATGTCTAGATCAACGGCAATCGCTCCGCGAAGTCGAAGATCCCAATCAAACTCTCCCACTAAAAGCTGCTGGAAATAATATAGGGTTTCGGAAATAATAACTATATACTATATATATATAGGGAAGAGAGAAAGTTGGTGGCTGCTGGAGTCGGCTGACTCCGCCACGTGGCACAATCTCACGCGCCCACCGCTGGATCCAATGGCCACAGTAAACCGAGCTCGGCTCGACTCCGAGCACGGCTCGGATTAGAATTATGGGAGCGGCTCGGAGACCGAGCTCCCCGCCCCCCTTACACTGGCACGTGGGCCCGCCCTCCCCGCTTCAGCGGCTGACGGGTGGGCCCCCGGCCCGGCTGACTGGGTAATATATTAGAAAATAGGGTTTTTATTTACAGAAAATTAAATAAAAATTAGGATAAATCCTATAAATCCAAATAAATTCCAGAAAATTCCTAAAAATTCCTAGAAAAATATAGAAACTATTTTAAGGGTTCTAGAGCCCAAATAAATTTATTTGGCCTCAAAATACTCTCGGGTGCCTTCACAACAATTCCTAGAAGCTTAAGAAAATAATAAAACCATATATAAAAATTATCTAAAAATCTCCTAAAAATCCAAGAAAATCTAAAATAATAAAATAATACCCTAGAGGCTGTCTGGGGACCATGGGGACCACATATGTCCTAGTTTTACTATACTTAAGCTATAGGCTTAGGTACACACCCTTGTGATCCCAAATCAAATCTCCATTTACCTACGATTCAAACCATTATATAAATGATAATAATAAACAAAATAAATAAATAAAAAATAAAAAATGCTCTCTAAAATAAATAAAAAAAATTTGGGAGACAAGTGCTACACCCATAAATAGATCACTAATAATCCATAAAATCAAATCAAATCCAAATCTGATCAAATTTTATATCTAATTAAATCTTATCTATAAGTTTAAAACTATTTACGAATATAATCAATAGATTAAATCTAAATTTAAATTACTGTAAATGATTTACATTAATCCATAAATTTTGAAATATCTTAATAATAAATAATAATAATAATTAATTTCGAAAATCATAATAAATATTTGTAATTATTTGAAGTATGTTTTTGTAAATGAATCAAATAATTAGTATTTTCAAAAATCAAAAGTGTACATGAAATTTAATTTCATGTACTTCCATGCGATAGAAATTATTAACCATATATGTATAATAGGTAAAATAGCTTTCACAAGAAAATAATAGAAAGTGTTTCGACAAACATTAAAGCAAGCAAAATTTTAATTAGTATTTCAATCCAAAAATATATATTTGCTATATTTAGTAAAAGTTTATAATAAATAAATTTTGATTTAATTAACTATTTTGTATCGAGCATTTGTACTCGTCGTACAATACCAAAACGAAAAGAAAATATCGATTTTTTTTTTAATTTGTAGTAAAAATTTAGGGGTTTTACATCCTACCCAACTTACAAAAATTTCGTCCTCAAAATTAAGAATAAGTAGGGGGTGTGAAGGTACAAGGGTATATCGATAAGGAAGCACAATCAAATCATTGGGCGAGGCAAGGAAACGATGTTTAATACAAATATGCATTAGAAAATTGTGATTTCGATAACTATGAAAATAAATCATGGATATGGTATGGATGAGGGTTGCTAGTCAAGGCAATAAAATCATGATAATACGAAAGGAGTAGATCAAGAGAATAATTTAGGGACTTGGGGGAGATGGTTCTTCGGAGAAGGATGCATGGTAAATATCTATGTTGAGGAAATGAATGAAAGGATGATTGGAATTGATATTTACCATTGCACAAAGGCCTTTGTGCAATGTCAAATAATTAGTATTTTCTTTACATTGCACAAAGGCCACAATCTATTCGACACAACAGTTTACATCAAGGCGACGATGCTCAAGGCAACAATCGCTTTGACTCAAAGTCTCTATGATGCATCTTACGTTCGATTCCTAATGAGTAGGAATTGACTAGCCAAATTTTCAACTTATCCGTCTCGCAACATCGAATATAAGTTCGATTCACGCAAGCTCAATTGCCAGGTGAATGCAAATCTAACGACATAACTCGTAAGTCATTCTCTTATCACTAGCGCTCGTGCACAGTATAATTCTTAAATCGCCTAGACTTATCATCAACATGTACCACATTATATTTGTTATCGATGCAATTTTATATGCGATATCGTATGGGTCATCTTACGGTCTGCAACATTCAATTTGATTTGGCGGTTAAGTCTTCTAGGGTCAGCTGTCCCGAAGCTACGCTCGATAATTGTGGATCATTAACGAAGGACAGTTTACTATGAACCATGCTATATCTTATTTTGGAGCCAAATCACATTTCGACGATTTCTATGCGATTATCCAAATTTTTGACAAAACCATTTTTATTGGCGCAACTGATGCACAACTATCATCTGAGTAAAGTCATGCATTACCGTCAATGATTCTACAATTCATGAAGCATCTACTTGCATTGAATTCGAGTCTATCTTATTTACGGTCGACCCACGAGATGCTATACGCATCGAACAATCGTCGATGACTTATAGTCTCGTCTTGATCAATCATAAAGTTCATGATCAACCAGTTCATTCATTCTCGTATTATTATTTACAAAATTTTGATAGCGTGAGGCACACTCTATTTTGTATTCTCACATTGTGCTTATGTTTTCTTACGTATCGATCTCGATACATCGTATCAATTTTGATAGTGTAAAGGTCAACTTTGATTCTCTTTCAACGTCGACAACTTGCATTGCATACGTCCAAGTTCTGCACAGATATTTTTGTACATCTCGAATTGTTTCTCGATTCGTTGCATTCCGTTATACTTCGATCGCGTAACCGAGTTACCGATTTTTCGACGTCGTGCCCTCGAGTCATGCAATCATGCCCTCTAAGTTTCATATAATTTTGTCGTGCTCACAGTGAGTCTCATCTCGGCATAACCAACTATCTTTCTTAGGTGCGGCTATCCGAATCAACCATTTTTTTCATCAAAATCGCAAGTCGTACGATTTGATTACACTTTGCATCGGCTAACATTTCTATCGAGTTCACAAGTAGTGCGATTCGATTACCATTTGCGTATTCTAACATTTTGGTCGAGATCGCAAGTCGCACGATTCAATTATAATTTGTATCGCCCAACATTTTTATTGAGCTCGCAAATCGTGCGACTCGTTTATAAGTTCAAGTTTTTCTTTCCCGTTGATCCGATTATTGCTTCAAGGCGTAATCGTTCTGCCAGTCTCGATCGTTCGAACGACTTATAAATTTTTGTCCAACGTATCGTTCATTGATACGAGTTTCGCCTTATCGTCCCAACTGATTTTCGAAGAGCACTTGCATCAACATACCATCATACAAATTTCCAATCGAGTCTCGGTACTCTCTCGTTCGTTGCGGACAAACCTTTTGTAATTCTCAAAATGTATCGATGCAATTCATCTCACAAGTTGTATATCATATACCACTCAGAATCGAGTCATTCATCGCGTACGTGGTATGGCATATACCAGTCGGAAATCAAGCCATTTCCCTCGCATCATACTCAGTATGAACCTATAATCTCTTCCGACTCACGATTTCCGCAATGATCGTGCTTGATCACAATTGTAACTTTGATTAATCAAAACTCGACACAATTAGGCTAATGTGTACATTCGCCAATACAAGTTCAAGTTCGGTGCGCTGTCGAACGATTCATTCTATCAATTTATGACTTCAGTTCCTTCAGTTGCATCTCGTGCAACGATTTATTTCTAATATCCATTGCACTCTGTGCAGCGATTACTTTGACATGTATTGTACCACGTACAACAATTTACTTCCGATATGCATTGTACATTGTGCAACGATTTATTTTCGACATTCATTGTACCTCGTGCAACGATTTATTTTCGACATCTGTTGCACCTCGTGCAACAGTTTATTCTCGATATTCAAAGTCAATGCTCAAATCCATTCAACACATTCGATATTGACTTATTGTAACGCCCCAGTCCCAAAATACGTAGGACTAGAACGTAATTATGCTAACTGTATACATACGAAGTATATGGACCCTCGTATATATACATAAGCTGTAAAATGCAGTAACCAAGGTACTAAATCTCATCCACAAAGATAAATACGATATAAAAGCAACTTTAAATTTGTCATGTATACAATCGTTGGGCGGAGACAAATCCACTACCAACAAGGAAGGAAAAATACATGGAAAAATACAATATGTTTGGCGGGCGAAGCGAAGACGATCAAAGTGCAATCATCCTCGAAGAGATAGTGACGATCATGGCCACGACTAGAACACCTGCGAAACACAAGAACACACACCTGGCAAGATAACCAGGTCCTCAGAGGGACGTAACAAGATACATCAATATGCCATATAATACTGAATATAAAATATGCCACAATCAAAGAAAGTGACAAGACACTATAAGGTAATCTAACCAAACTAAAGTGAACATGCAGTGAGAACAAACCTTTCGTCGTATGAGCCCTGCCTGTAATGGGATCTGGTATAGTCCCCACATGGGCACCAGTGACCGAGAGCATGACGTTCAAAAACGACAGTGGCCAACCTGAGAGGCTCATACCCGTATCTCCAGCGGAGCTTCCGGGTTACAAGGGAAGTACAATCGAAGCCCATACGACAAGGAGATGTTATCCACACCCAATGTATCTGTCAAGTCGCATCCACGACCATGCATCTCTACTAACTGCTAAGTCTCCTAACACGCCTCTATTAGCAGTTAGCCCTAACGCAAGCACATAGGGGATCAGTCCACACGCAAGAACCTCTACATGATACTCATCTCACACATCCACGTGGTATAATTGTGTCAAGGTATATGCAATACACTACAACGGCAGTCCCTTAACTCTAGGTCCACATGCAATCAAAGGATAAATAACAAAGTACATCTAATATCACTGAGCAGGCAGTAATCAAGAACTGTAAGAACAGGAAATAAATGAACAGTGATATGTAAATAAATTGCAGACACACTAAAAACAGTAAATAATGGCAAGGTATCTTACCTGGTGTGTCGCCTGGTGTGGTGAGATAATCCGACAAGTCATGTCTGTCCAGTAGCCATGTTCGATGCGTAAGGTCCGAAATTCACAAGAAGGTAGAAAGGCATGATTTGGTCACGATTTGCGATGATAATGAAAGAGAGTTGGTAGTGTAGTATACTAGATTTTTATTAATCATAATATGTTTTTAGGAAAATACTAAAATCAAAAATTGTTTTTACGCAAAATACTCTAAATTGGAAAATAAGATTTTAGGTAGAATACTAAAACATGTTTTTAGATAAATAAATAAATTATTTAGGCAAAAACAATATCTTTGTCAAAAATATATTATTTTTAGATACCGCACATAAGCTAGAAGAATATTTTTAAAGTTAAAACTAACTTTGAAATTTATGCATTTCTCAAACCTATTTTTTTACCAATAGTATTTACATATAACAATTAATAAAACATGAATACTTAATAATAATAATAAGAATAATAATAATCATAGTAATTCTAATAATTTACAATAATAATAATAATAATAATAATAATAATAATAATAATAATAAGTTATAATAATAATGATAATAATAATAATAATAATGATAATACATAACCCACAGACAACCCTCCCCCCCAAAATATCGAAGAGAGAGGAAAGAGAGATGGGGAGCAGTGGGTTTTCACCTGAGGCTGGTGGCTCCGGCGACCGTTGGCCGGGTGGAGGCGCGCGCCTGGCCGGAGGCGGCGAGAGGGCTCTATTGAGGCGGAGCCGCCAGCGGGGGCAGACGTGGGTCTCGGGGACGCGGTGGCGCTCCGGAGAGGAGCCTCGACTGAGACTAGGGGAGACCTCCGGTGGCTCGACGGCTCGGAGGGGATCGAGTGGTCGATCCGCGGCGGATGGGTGCGTCGCGCCGGTGGTTGACAGGTTGGAGCGCGCGGCTGAGGTTGGTGGCGGCGCGCTGATCTCGGCGGAGGCGATCTGGCGTGCTGCGCTGCGACTGCCAGGCGGATCTTCGGCGCCGGAGGCGCGCAGCGCCGTGAAGCGGTGCGATGGGGTGGTGTGGCCGGAGTGCGGCCCTGCGCCGACGGGGTGAAGCCACACGGTGGCGACTCCGGCTAGGTAAGGACTTTAGCCCAATTTTTTTCTTTGGTGTGGGGTTTTTGGTGACGGGTTTTTTTGATGGGTCGCCGACAATGGTGTCGGCGGATGGGTTATGGGTGCTGCGGATTTTAGTGGTGGTGATGGTAGTTCGACAAGGCGAAGTGCGGGTGGTCAGGTCGTGGAGAGGCGGTTGGCAGCCGGGGCTATGCGGCTCGGGTGACCAAAAATGCAGCGGCAATGACGCTTCGGGGTGCTGGCCTGGATGGTGTGGCCGACAAGAAGGTGTGGCTGGGCCATTGGTTATACTGGTGGTGGGTGTCGTCGTTGGCGAGTTGGCAGGAGGAATGGCAGGGGTGGAGATGGGGTGAGGCAGTATTAGGTTTAGGATCTATTTGTGTCAGGATTGTCGACACGAAAAAATGTACATGTAGAAGATGGAATAAGACTTTGGATGGGCACAGACACGATGCACAGGTTTTGGATTGTGGATGGAAAATTTCTGGAGGAGTACCTGCCTATTTATAGGATGTGGGAATTCCCGGTTGGATAGGGATTGGGATGATTTAAATCCCAATTAGATATCCCCTATTAATTTAAATCGATTTAAATCCAAATCAATTCCAATCCAAATTAATTCTATACTTAATTTTAAAATATTTTAAATACATTCAATAAAATCTTTTGCTATTTAATTTACCATATTTAATCAAATATTAAATTTAACAAAATCTCAAATATTATTTTCATAGTTAAATAAATATGGAAATAATTAATTTCGAAAATCACTATAAATACTTAAATATTACTTCATGATCTAGCTTTTATAAATAACAAAATATTTAAGCAAATTTTACATTTCGTAAATCTTTTGGAAATATTTCATATAAACCACAAATTTTCAAATCACTACTCATTTTTAGATGACGAACTAAATAACTCTTTTTAGAAATAAAAATATTTATTACGTATTATTTTGAAAAACTAAATTCTTCTATATATATAAAATCTCTAATAAAATGTTTTACAAAATATGTACCTCGCACATATTCGCACTCGGCGAGAAGTTATGAAACGCAAATCTCGTATGCTACAAAAATGCGAATTAGTATACGACGCGCGAATACGAAGTATAAAAAAAATAAATACAATAATTAAAAAAAATCGTAGTAGAAATTTAGGGGGTTTACATCCTACCCAACTTAAAAGAATTTTGTCCTAGAAATTTAGAAAGATTAGGATAGGTAGGGTGAAGGAGACAGAAGCAGTATAATCGATAAGAATTTGATTCATATTGAATAAAAAGGCAATCAATTATTTGACGAGAATGAAATGACATTTCAATGGCAATATGTCATTTGATCGACTAAAAATTTCGATGGTTTTTAGATTTCGATCATGACAATTAATCAATGACTAAGTTCGATCAACCTTAACATTAACCTAAAAAGCAACCTCATAAGTAGGTAATAAACTCCTTAATCCTTGATATCGTCAATATTCATGAAATCTCTCTTATCATAAATCGTTCTTTCCAAAAAAAAAAAATTTCGTTCCACGTCCCCTTAAAAATTAAACAAATCAAATATGATTATAAATGTACTCCAACTTCCTCTATCTCGTCATAGAATAGTCTCAAATTTTGAATCCCATAATCTCTATTATACCAGCTCACTTATATATCTTCCCAAGTTAAAATTTCCAAAATCTTCAACCAATTTGGCCCAAGTAAAAGTTAAAATCTTCTTTTTACAATTGTATTATTGGTCAATGTACGATGCATCCATATGTATCAAAAAATCCGTCTTCAATGATAAATCTCGAAACTAACAGTATACCTTCATAACTCAATCTTCTATCATCAAAATTGAAAATTTTCTATAATTTTTATTAATCTCTCTCAAAAATTTCTTCTTCAACAATCTCAGTTTCCTGATGGTAGTAATGAAACTCATCTTAACTTCATATTCATAATCATCTTAGAACTTAATCAAAATATAATGGTTTCCTTCTTCAATAATTAGTTATCCTTGAAAAATAATATTATCATAACACTATACGTTATCGAAGGTAATGTCAATATTGTCTTTATAAAAAAAAATTTGCATCCGTAATTTAATGTATAATTTGGTTCTTAACCACCCAAGCTTTTAGAAAAAATTTCACTCTATATGTAGTTACCTCAAAACGATTTGGAATTCGCGAAGTCTATTTATCCTCGAGTGTTTCATCAAAACATATATATCATTCCTTAACTCATCTATTTAAATTTATCGCACATTTTTATTCACGTCTCATCTATACCTCATAATCTCGTAATTATCTTAACCCCTACATTATTTTGCCATGTTGTGGGGTCCTCCAATCTAGCCTCTACTAACCCAAGATTGTCATGATCACATTCTTCTTCGAGCAAGGAAATCATAACATGAGCAAAATTGCATAGAGCATAGAGGAATCACGATGAAATACGACAAACAATTTAGTGAGAAGAAAAAAGAGTAAGGGTTGCAATATTGAAGAGCTAAAGACGTTATGTGTCTAAGTGAATCGAGATAAGACATGAAAATAATGACAAGGGTTAAACAGTCAAGATAAAACGCAAGTTTAAGTATTTAACGGATTTAGTAGCTCGCGATTGGCCGAAAATTTGAGTCGAGATTGAGTCCAAATTGGTACCATGGTAAGGGTTATGGTTGAGTCTTTTTGGCCCGAAAGTCATTCCATAAAAATAGAGTACAAGGGACGTGTTTTAGTAGGACATGATATACCTACATGAAGGTGAGCTCGTCTAGGTCTTGCATGTGTAATTGGTTGGAAGGAAAAGTCTAGTGTTGTGCTTCAAATATCAAAGTCACGATAGGGAACGCCAAAGGATCAAAATAGAAAGTGGGTTTTCATAATGTACTAATTAATGCACAAAAATAAAAGGTTTAAAGCACGAAATAAAGATAATTAATAGAATCTCGTAGATCGAGGCTAAATAAGTTAGAGAGACAATTTCTAGAAAAAGTTCATAGATAAGGGTATGGTCAAAAGGGATGGTTCTAATCATTTCTAGTTTCAAACAATTAGATGGTCATGAATAATGATCTAGATTTGAGGGAAGGTCGAGTAAGTCAAAGATATGTTCATCGGTTTGGTCGATGACTAACTATACTTGTGTATATGCAATATCATAGTCATAGGTGGCATGGCAATCTAATGTGGAATACTTCTATCCTACTAGGGTGACCTTACTTGCTTCTTGGTCTTCTACCAATATATGATCTAAAAATTTCATGTTCCTTAAAATTTTCTCAATAAAATTTCCAAGATATTTCGCCAAAATTTCAATTATCTTAGACTGTCAACTTTAATCACAATTTTAAATCTCTAGTAAATCTCGAAATAACCCTTGTATATCGCAACTTGAATAATAACCTCCTTTTTTTCCACCAAAATTTAAATATCCATAATCAAGTCTTTAAGCTCGAAGTCTAAATATCTTCATATAACATAGATCATATGAGCAAATTTTAAATATTTAAAATTTTCCTTCAAAGTCGATTTCATATCTTCCAAAAATATCTCAAACAAAATTTTTACCATTATCTCTTCAAGCTCAAAATTAAATACTTATAAATCGTAGAATCAATTTAAAACTTCAAGCTCTCTAATAAACCGTGAATCATAAACCCTTCATATTCTCTAGTCGTTACAAAATCATAACTTATAATTTTAAAACACTTTAATAAATTCGAGATAAACCTTTAACATATTAAATCCAAACTTGAACTTAATCGTAAATCATGTGTCACAATTTAAAGATGTTTTCCAAATCGGTTTCATATCACAATAAATTATAAACTATTTCACAATTTCCAAAAATCATAAATCATAAATTTGTTTTCTCGATCTAGCTATTCTCTTGTGTATACCACCATGTAATAGCAAAATAAAGTTCTAACTATCATTTGGAGGCGGTAATACGCTACTACCCAACTTGAAATTAACTAATCCTTAAAATCATATTTCTAGGAAAATAAATGTCGTAAACAAAATTTTTAATGCATATTAATTGTCAACGCAATCCATCTAGCCATGTGTTTAACCTATGGGCATATACTGGTGTAGTCATCTTACTAAACACGAAACTAAGAATTTACGGTAGAAAAAGTCAAGCAAGATGCAAATCAAGGAGGTCGAACGAGAGTTCGAAATTTGAAGTCAAGAAAGAATGTCAAGTAGGTGGGTGAGATTCTAAACTCTAATCCTATATTGCAGGCCCGTTCGGTACAGTCATGTAACCAAAACGGCAAACTCGACCTGCATGGGCCACCACAAAAATATGTAACGCCCCAGTCCCAAAATACGTAGGACTAGAACGTAATCATGCCAGCTGTATACATACGAAGTATATGGACCCTCGTATATATACATAAGCTGTAAAATGCAGTAACCAAGGTACTAAATCTCATCCACAAAGATAAATACGATATAAAAGCAACTTTGAATTTGTCATGTATACAATCGTTGGGCGGAGACAAATCTACTACCAACAAGGAAGGAAAAATACATAGAAAAATATAATGTGTTTGGCGGGCGAAGCGAAGACGATCAAAGTGCAATCATCCTCGAAGAGATAGTGACGATCATGGCCACGACTAGAACACCTGCGAAACACAAGAACACACACCTAGCAAGATAACCAGGTCCTTAGTGGGACGTAACAAGATACATCAATATGCCATATAATAATGAATATAAAATATGCCATAATCAAAGAAAGTGACAAGACACTATAAGGTAATCTAACCAAACTAAAGTGAACATGTAGTGAGAACAAACCTTTCATCGCATGAGCCCTGGCTGTAATGGGATCTGGTATAGTCCCCACTTGGGCACTAGTGACCGAGAGCATGACGTTCAAAAACGACAGTGGCCGACCTGAGAGGCTCATACCCGTATCTCTAGCGGAGCTTCCGGGTTACAAGGGAAGTGCAATCGAATCCCATACGACAAGGAGATATTCTCTCCACCCAATGTATCTGTCAAGTCGCATCCACGACCATATATCTCTACTAACTGCTAAGTCTCCTAACACGCCTCTATTAGCAGTTAGCCCTAACGCAAGCACATGGGGGATCAGCCCACACGCAAGAACCTCTACATGATACTCATCTCACACATCCTCGTGGTACAACTGTGTCAAGGTATATGCAATACACTACAACGGTAGTCCCTTAACTCTAGGTCCACATGCAATCAAAGGATAGATAACAAAGTACATCTAATATCACTGAGCAGGCAGTAATCAAAAACTGTAAGAACAAGAAATAAATGAACAGTGATTTGTAAATAAAATGCAGACACACTAAAAACAGTAAATAATGGCAAGGTATCTTACCTGGTGTGTCGCCTGGTGTGGTGAGATAATCTGACAAGTCATGTCTGTCTAGTAGCCATGTTCGATGCGTAAGGTCCGAAATTTATAAGAAGGTAGAAAGGCATGATTTAGTCACGATTTGCGATGATAATGAAAGAGAGTTGGTAGTGTAGTATACTAGATTTTAATTAATCATAATATGTTTTTAGGAAAATACTAAAATTAAAAATTGTTTTTACGCAAAATACTCTAAATTGGAAAATAAGATTTTAGGTAGAATACTAAAACATGTTTTTAGATAAATAAATAAATTATTTAGGCAAAAACAATATCTTTGTCAAAAATATATTATTTTTAGATACCGCACATAAGCTAGAAGAATATTTTTAAAGTTAAAACTAACTTTGAAATTTATGCATTTCTCAAACCTATTTTTTTTACCAATAGTATTTACATATAACAATTAATAAAACATGAATACTTAATAATAATAATAATAATAATAATAATAATAATAATAATAATCACAGTAATTCTAATAATTTACAATAATAATAATAATAATAATAATAATAATAATAAGTAATAATAATAATGATAATAATAATAATAATGATAATACATAACCCACAGACAACCCTCCCCCCCAAAATATCGAAGAGAGAGGAAAGAGAGATAGGGAGCAGTGGGTTTTCACCTGAGGCTGGTGGCTCCGGCGACCGTTGGCCGGGTGGAGGCGCGCGCCTGGCCGGAGGCGGCGAGAGGGCTCTGTTGAGGCGGAGCGGCCAGCCGGGGCAGACGGGGGTCTCGGGGACGCGGTGGCGCTCCGGAGAGGAGCCTCGACTGAGACTGGTGGAGACCTCCGGTGGGTCGGCGGCTTGGAGGGGATCGAGTGGTCGATCCATGGCGGATAGAAGCGTCGCGCTAGTGGTCCATAGGTGGGAGCGCGCGGCTGAGGTTGGTGGCGGCGCGCTGATCTCGGCGGAGGCGATCTGGCGTGCTGCGTTGCGACTGCCAGGCGAAACTTCGGCGCCTGAGGCGCGCAGCGCCGTGAAGCGGTGCGGTGGGGTGGTGTGGCCGGAGTGCGATCCTGCGCCGACGGGGTGAAGCCACACGGTGGCGACTCTGGCTAGGTAAGGACTTTAGCCCAATTTTTTTTTCTTTGGTATGGGGTTTTTGGTGATGCATTTTTTTGATGGATCGCCGACAATGGTGTCGGCAGATGGGTTATGGGTGCTGCGGATTTTAGTGGTGGTGATGGTAGTTTGACAAGGCGAAGTACGGGTGGTCAGGTCGTAGAGAGGCGGGTGGCAGCCGGGGCTATGCGGCTCGGGTGACCAAAAATGTAGCGGCAATGACGCTTCGGGGTGTTGGCCTGGATGGTGTGGCCGACAGGAAGGTGGGGCCGGGCCATTGGTTATACTGGTGGTGGGTGTCGTTATTGGCGAGTTGGTAGGAGGAATGGCAGGGGTGGAGATGGGGTAAGGCAGTATTTGGTTTAGGATCTATTTGTGTCGGGATTGTCGACACGAAAAAATGTACATATAGAAGATGGAATAAGACTTTGGATGGGCACAGACACGATGCACAGGTTTTGGATTATGGATGGAAAATTTCTGGAGGAGTACCTGCCTATTTATAGGATGTGAGAATTCCCAGTTGGATAGGGATTGTGATGATTTAAATCCCAATTAGATATCCCCTATTAATTTAAATTGATTTAAATCCAAATCAATTCCAATCCAAATTAATTCTATACTTAATTTTAAAATATTTTAAATACAGTCAATAAAATCTTTTGCTATTTAATTTACCATATTTAATCAAATATTAAATTTAACAAAATCTCAAATATTATTTTCATAGTTAAATAAATATGGAAATAATTAATTTCAAAAATCACTATAAATACTTAAATATTACTTCATGATCTAGCTTTTATAAATAACAAAATATTTTAATAAGCAAATTTTACATTTCGTAAATCTTTTGGAAATATTTCATATAAACCACAATTTTTCAAATCACTACTCATTTTTAAATGACGAACTAAATAACTCTTTTTAGAAATAAAAATATTTATCACGTATTATTTTGAAAAACTAAATTCTTCTATATATATAAAATCTCTAATAAAATGTTTTACAAAATATGTACCTCGCACATATTCGCACTCGGCGAGAAGTTACGAAACGCAAATCTCGCATGCTACAAAAATGCGAATTAGTATACGACGCACAAATACGAAGTATAAAAAAAATAAATACAATAATTAAAAAAAATCGTAGTAGAAATTTAGGGGGTTTACACTTATCACTTTCATTGCAACGCACATTCATAATCAACTCGTTGCACTTCCTGCAAAACATTATTTAAGTTTCCACATTGGTGTAACCAATATTCACAACCCGTTGTACTTTATGCATCGTTTCATTTGTCATTCAACATGTTACATTGCAACAACAACATCTCAAATCGTATTTCACAATTTATTGCACTTGCAGCAACTAACATTTCACTGCTCGTTGCATTCAATGCAACGAAACGTTTTACGACTTTCTCTACAACATCATGTAAATTTGAAGTACTTGCGGCAACGTTACCCGACTTTGTATTAGACTTATTGTATGGAACATCCAGTACGGCATCGAGTAGAGTCAAGAGTGATTCGATTGGTGGTGAGCAACTCTTTAGAATTGAAATAAAGCAAACGTCATGAGGAAATTAAGCCAAGCGCTCTGATACCAATCTGTCACGCCCCGACCCGGAATCACCCGAATCATCATTCTCGCGGGGATGTGATGCCACACGAGCTTCGAGTTGCGCTCATACAAGGCAAGCTGACAAGTTCTTAAAATAGTTATCTTTAATTTGATATTAACAAACAGAAGAAAACAGAGTATACGGAACAATTCTCGTTATTGATATTCGAACTGAGATTACAAAGGCTTTCGATAGCCTAACAATATATGCCAGATTGGCTACAACACTCAGGTTCTCTCTTGCCCACAAAGGATTTTACCGTTCCATACATCATACCTTCTATATCTCGGCTGCATCAATCCTGTTGCAAGTTCGAGCGTCAATGCGATCACACGCTTCAAACGCTACGACATTCTATGCCTCTACGCGATCAAGCGAAGCTTCGTCGCGATCAATCTATTCCATGCATCCTATATGAAAGCTGGTGGGGGATTAGTACGTTCGTCCTCGCATGTACTGACTAAAAGACCAACTTTCTAAACCGACATTTTAGTATTCATGTTCAATCATGCAACTTAGCTTATGATCTTGCTATATTCTCCTTAGGGTCGATTTCATGGCATATTCGAAAGCAATAAAGCATGTTATCATGACAAGCATGTTATTCAATTGAATAGGCAAGCAAGTAAGCAATCCCGTATTTGTTTTATGGTGCGACTTCTTACCAACATTGACGCACTCGCCCTTGCACTGACGCAAGGTGAATACGCCCCATTCCTTTCCTGTCATGTTATAAGTGCTCTCTAAGCAGCATCTATGTGCGCAGGATACATACGTGCCTGCACTTTCAACCCATTATTTCTTAACTATATGAAGGTCGTTGGCGTATCCGCACCAGAATGGACTAAAAGTTTCTTTTTTTTTCTTTCTCGAATTTGGGTAGCCCGGTGCTTCACGGGTTAGGTTGCTATCCCAAACAACCGAAGACATACCGTATGTATACCATCTTTTGTAACTTTTCACATCTATAAGAGGTGGCTAGTCGTCTTACAGATGTGCGTCCATCAAACATTATATCCCTCCTAGGTCGGACGGTCCCAGTGCCCCGGCGCACCCGTTCGGAGGGAACATTCCCGTACACGGGAGATTATCACAATTTTCTCAAGTCCATTCGACCATGCAACGCATTATTATTCAAACAACCAAGCATAGTCTTGAGTTCGAGACTCAGACTTTATCATCTTGTACTAACATTTCATACTTTGTTTTAATATTCAATGGCATCATGCCTCAACTCAATGCTCGTCAACTGAACGACCGAAGGTCCCGAACACCTTTCGAGACATCATGCCACATCTGACAGTTCTGTCACCTATGTGTCACAACTGTTCTCTTCGCAACGAAGCCATCTTTTATGATTCTCGTGCACGTAGGCACGCTTTGACATGATTGATTTGTAGGAACAAAGTCATAAAGCAGAATACTCTAGAGGGAGGGTAAATAGAGTAGGCAGCAGAATATTGCTAATTAAAACACTTGTTAGCAGTAAGATCACAGAATTAAATCAATAATCACAAAACAATAACTGTAAAAGAAATGAGATCAGAAGGCAAACGCAAACACATCGATGTATACTGGTTTTTCTCTTGTGAGGACTAGTCCAGTCGGAAGAACTCTAGCTTTCAGTTGAATCCACTATTAGAAAATCTTGCAAGTTTTCATACGAAGTCCTTGCAACTTCTACAGACGCGAGCTTTGATACGAAGAACTTGACCAACTTCAATTTTGAAGAGTCTTTCTTCAATCAAGCCTCTGATTACAATTTCTCTGAAATCTTCTAGACCGTACCGTACCGACAAATTGACTAGAGAATTGTAACTGGCTTGGGATTTGATAATGAAAGCTTTTTAGAATTCTTTGGAAAGAAACGTAAGATTAGAAGAGAAGAGATGAAAGTGAATGAGTGATTTGAAATGATCAGAATTCTTCTCTATTTAAAGTTTTTCCAAAGGCAGAACTCTGGCAGAATTCGGACCGAACTCTATGTAAAAATCCGCAACTGAAAGGAGACCAAGTTTTTCAAATGTTCGAAAATCAAACGGTCACTAACCGAACTCGGGCCGAAATCGGGCCGAGTTCTGTCAGGGTTTTTCAAAAGTAATTTTTGGGCTCTTTAAAATCCTTCAGAAGCTTTTGCAAATAAGGGAAGCATAGCTTTTGTAAATAAGGGAAGCATAGCTTTCGGTGTATAATGTATTCCTAGACTCAATAAAAGTAAAAATTATATTGCATAAAGAAATACAGACTCGAGTGGCAAACATAGCTTCAGTCATGAATTGAGTAGATATCCGATTTTGATCAGTGTCCAAGTATCCAAAACGTCTTGAGTAAACATCTGAGTAGCTCCGTATATCGAGACAGAGTTTGATCAATTATTAAAATTAGGTTTGACCATGACCAATGGGCCAACAATCTTCCCCATTTTGATAATTGACAAACCTTGACTGATATAATATCTTTGGTATCTTTGATAAGACAAAAATGAATTTCGGTAAAAAAATTGTTTATGTAATCTTCTTGTAATCTTACAAAGAAAAGATTAAGATGTTAGATCTTATTTCTCCCCCGTTGTCACTTAGCAAAATAATTGCAAAAGAGAAAGCTCCCCCGGAATATATGCATAAGCAATAATCAGTGAAGAAACAAAAAATATAAAAAAATTTTTATAGTGTTCACAGGCATGGTATATAAAAAAATATCGAAGCATGATAAAGAGTGCTATAACGAGATATGCTAAATAGTGCTAAACTGATATAAATATCTAAAGTAGAGAATAGAAAACGATGTTTAACAGACAAACATCACAAAAATGTCACAAAAGTTCTAAAACTAGCACAAATAAAAGTACGGATACTAGCTTGGAATGTCGGAGCATTTCTGAGTAAACAAAGACAATAAACAGTCACAATAGTATGACAAACTAGACAAAAATGTCTAAATCACATCTCATCCTTATTATCATCATCATCAGTAGTAGTAGTCTTAGCACGATCCCCATGTCCAAAAGGACCAGCTCCAGATGTGCCAGCTCCAGAGGTGTGTGGAGTAGCACCCGAACCACGGTACCAATCATAAGCATTCCCTGGCTGGAATAGAGAATGGACCGCCTCATCCTCAATACAGTAACTAGATACAGCAGGGTCTCTAGAAAGAGAACTGGCAGAATGACCCGTCTGAGCAAATCGGAGATCGACAAACGAGTTGGCAATAGCCTGGAACCGAGTCACGTCAGAGAATTCATGTTCTCTAGAAGTGTCAACCAAGAAAGTCCGTATATCCAAAAGGTGCTGATGGATACCTTCAAAAGTCATAGGGTAGGTATGAGGAGGAACATGGGCAGTAAGAACAGGAGCAAGAACAGGAGTAGCGACAGTGATGCGACGAAAAAGCTGAAGATACTTGGGCTCAGGGTCCAGAGCGCAAGTGGATAAATTGATATCAAAATGCTGAAAGATTCGAGAGATAGGCATCGCATAAGAGAGATTGCGGTCTCTTTTGCGACATCTTTCCATTATCTGGATGATAGTCTTAGGGACAGAAAAAGGAATCCCCTTAAGAATGTGATAAAGGGCAGATAGCTCAAGTGCAGTGACATCATCTTTCGAAGTAGATTTCGAAAGAATAGTGGAATAGATGATGCGATGTAACTCGTAGTTAAACAAGTTCAAATTATTGGCCTTGAACTTTCCAGGACGAGCACTTGCTGGCGCACAAAGATCATTCTTAAAACTAACAAGAGTCATTCCCTCGGAAAAGTCGAAGTCGATGATGTCATCGAGTTGGGCACCTTCGTTTGGAATACCAAAGATTTTCGCTAGCGACACATCATCGAACTCGATATCGATCCCGCCAACACGAGTTCTTGCGGTAAAAGTGTCTAACACGAAGTTACGGTAAAATAGTCGAAGGGCATTAGTAGCTATAGGGAATTATTGGGTAACGAGACGGTGTAACCCTAATACCTCAAACAAAGGACGATGATCTGGAAATACATTCCATTTGATCGGAGCGCCTGTGCATATTGTACGCATGGCAAAGTCGACATATCATAGCAAAGCTTGGTCATGAGTTTTGAAGTAAAACTTATCCGACACACCTTCACCCGATTGGACCGAAGAAAAGAAGGAATCCGTATTCGGATCTGAAGATGATGCCTCTTTACTGGCATTAGTCTTCTTCCTCTTGGAAGGATTGAATCCCTTAGGCTTTCTTTCCCAAAACTAGATAACCCTACGAAATTGAAAGTGGAGGCAAGCAAAAGTTATACCTTCTAAAATTCAAGTATGTTGTAGAGGGATGAATTCTCCACACGAATCCAAAGTTTGGATTAATTTCTCCACGTAGATTGGAAGCAACAAAGTAGAGAAGAACTAGGGTTTTGGGGGACTTCGGGCGGCTGTTGCTGCTATTATGATGAAGTTTGGAAAAGATGAAGAGGAGGGGACCTCGGATTCTGACTAAAAAGTATATAAAACCAACAGAACTCTGGCCAAACTCGGACCGAACTCGGGTGGAATTTGCCTAGGGTTCTCCTGAGTTTTATAAAGAAAAACTTGTGGGCCACATCCTTTTCATCAACTCATTTCAAATATTTAATTCAAAGTTTAGTAATTTTAAACTTCAAATAATATAATTAATATTATTTTATAAATTAACTTTCGTTACTCAGCGTCTGTTTCATATTAGCTGTAGGAGTACTGTCCCTGCTAACGGGAGTTCACCGGGAAACAATTAAGTACCACTTCGCTTTGCCTGTAGTCGTGGTGACAGACAGACTCTTTGTAGGCTTGTCTCGAAAATAGTTATTAAGTATTAAAAAAATAACTAATAAAACAAAATTAATTAATATTATTGACATATAAAATTCATAATTCTTGACGTAAATAATTGAAACGATCTTCCGCTAGAGATTTTGTGAAAATGTCAGCCAATTGATTCTATGTGTCTATGTATACAAGGTCTGTATCTCTATTTTGTTGATAATCTCTAAGAAAATGATGTCGAATCTCGATATGTTTAGTATGAGAATGACATACTGGATTCCTAGTGAAATTAATAGAACTAGTGTTATCACAGAAAATGGATTTATGTGTGAAATGTAATCCAAAGTCTTCTAAAGTTTGCTTCATCCACAAAATTTGTGCACAACAACGTCCTGTCACGATATACTCAACCTCAGTTGTTGATAATGCGACATAATTTTGCTTCTTGCTAAACCAAGAGACTAGGACTTTTCCTAGAAAATGACATGTGCCGCTGGTACTTTTTCTATCTACTTTGCAACCAGCAAAATCAGCATCAGAATAACTGGTTAGGTCAAACGACGTGGTTTTAGGATACCATAAGCCGACAGAAGAAGTACCTCTAAGGTATTGGAAGATACGCTTAACTGCGCACATATGTGATTCCTTAGGATTGGCTTGAAAATATGCACACAAACAAACACTAAACATAATATCAGGTCGACTAGCAGTTAAGTACAATAAGCTACCGATCATACCTCGATACTTACGTATGTCGATGGATTTTCCTTGTTCATCAATATCAAGCTTGGTTGAAGTCGCCATTAGAGTGCTAAGTAGTTTGACTACTTCCAGGTCAAACTTATTTAATAAATCTTTTGTATACTTTGCTTGATTTATGAACGTCCCATTGTTGGTTTGTTTGATTTGCAGTCCGAGAAAGAATTTTAGCTTTCCATCATGCTCATCTCAAACTCATTCTGCATACACTTTAAAAATTCTTGACAAAGAGATTCATCAGTGGATCCAAAAATAATATCATTTACATAGATTTGAATCAAAAGAAGATTGCTATTCAAAGATTTTATAAATAGTGTAGTGTCAACCTTTCCTTTTGAAAAACTACTGTCAAGTAGAAAAGAGCTTAGACGATCGTACCAAGCACGGGGGTCTTGTTTCAAACCGTATAAGGCTTTCTTCAACTTGAAAACATAATCTAGATTTTTGAAATCAGTAAAACCTAGAGGTTGAGCTACATAAACTTCTTCTTTTATAAAACCATTCCTAGAGGTTAAGCAACATAAACTTTTTTTTTATAAAACCATTCAAAAATGCGCTTTTAACATCCATTTGAAATAATTTAAAATTATGAAAACATGCAAATGCACATAACATGCAAATAGATTCTAATCTCGCAACTGGGGCATAAGTCTCATCGTAGTCGATACCTTCTTCTTGATTGTATCCTTGAGCTACGAGTCGAGCCTTATTACGAGTCACTAAACCATTCTCGTTCAGTTTGTTTCGGAATACCCAACGGGTGCCAGTGACTGGATGATCAATGGGATTGGGAATAAGTTTTCATACTTGATTCCGTTCAAATTGGTTTAGTTTCTCTTGCATAGCATCTAACAAAAATTATTACTACATGCTTCTTCAATATTTTTGGATTCAAGCTGTGAGATAAAAACAACATAGGAAGCTATATCTTTATTATAGGAACGAGTACTTACACCCTTGGTAATCTTACCAATTACTAAGTTCTTTGGATGATCTGCCAAGAATCTCATCTCTTTTGGCATATTCTCAGGATTACTGGTTTCGGCTTTTGGTTCTGTATGTGATTTGCTTGAAGACTCAGCTGGTGCTTGGTGTGAAGGTTTTGCATCTTTGTGTGAAGGTTTTGCAGTAGCTGTACTTGGTGTACTTACGTCTTCATTATCATCATCGACTGAATGTTGATTTAGTTCATCAAACTTGACATTAATTGATTCTTCGATGATCATGGTTCTCTTATTGAAGACTCTGTACTCTTTGCTCTTTGTCGCATAACCTAAAAGGATACTTTCATTAGCCTTTTCATCAAATTTACTCAGGTTGTCTTTAGTATTAAGAATAAAGCATTTATGACCAAATATCTTGAAAT
The DNA here is from genome assembly GCA_029216955.1 of Iris pallida. Taxonomy (NCBI): domain Eukaryota; kingdom Viridiplantae; phylum Streptophyta; class Magnoliopsida; order Asparagales; family Iridaceae; genus Iris; species Iris pallida. Next base: position 10,204,744 of record JANAVB010024600.1, on the reverse strand, counting down.
ATGAAACAGTGGGTGCTCTATCAAACCATAACTCATAGGGAGTCTTCTTCGATATAGGTCGAATCAGAACCCTATTGAGAATATAGCACGCTGTATTGACAGCTTCAGCCCAAAAGTATCTAGGTAGACTAAACTAGTTCAACATTACTCTAGCCATTTCAGATAGAGTCTTGTTCTTACATTCCACAACTCCATTTTATTGTAGAGTCCTAGGACAAGAAAACTCATGCAGATAACCGTGTGTGTCACAGAATTTCTTGAACTCTGCATTCTTAAATTTGCCGCCATGATCACTACGAATGCGAGTAATCATGAAATATTTTTCATTTAATTTCTTGCAAAAGGTGACGAATTCTGACAAAGCATCGTTCTTGCGTGCAAGAAAATATACCCACGTGTATCTAGAGAAATCATCTACAATGACAAATACATATAACTTACCACATAGACTAGCAATTCTACTAGGTCCAAATAAATCTATATGCAATAATTAAAGAGGTCTAGTGGTACTTACAACGTTCTTGGACTTAAAGACGGATCGGGTGGCTTTGTTCTTTTCACATTCGCTACATACCGTATCCTTCTTGAAAGATATGTCCGGTAAGCCGCGTACCAACTTCTTTATAGATAGTTTTGAAATTGTGTCTATGTTTGCATGACCGAGTCTCATATGCCATAGTTGACTCTCAATGCTCTTGGCCATGAAGCATCTACCTGCTTTGTTAGCATCTTCTAACAGATAGAAAACATATATGTTGTCTTCCCTGATACCTTCAAAGATAGTACTGCCAGTTGAGCTATCAACTATAATATATTTGTCTTTGACGAAGTTAATGCCATAATCGTGATCAGCTAAATGGCTTATGCTGAGCAGATTATGTTTTAACTCGGTAACTAAACAAACATCTTTAATCATAGGATAGGAAGCCTTACCAATGTCACCGATACCAATTATGTACACTCTTAAATTATTACCGAAGGAGACGTATCCTTCTTTATTCTTCTTCGACAGTGTTGCGAATAATGATGCATCACCAGTCATATGCCGTGATCAACCGCTATTGAGGATCCATTTGCTTTTAGCATGTGAAGGGCATCCCACCTTGTAACGCCCTAGTCCCAAAATACGTAGGACTAGGAACATAGACATGCCAGCTGTATTTATACGGAGTATACTCCAATATATGGAAGCCTCGTATAAATACATAAGCTGTAAAATGCAGTAGAACCATAACTAATCTCATCCACACAGAATAAATGAATAAAAGATCATATAATGAGAATAAATTTGTCTTGATACAATATGTTGGGCGGAGACAAATCTACTACCTACAAATAAGAAAAAGTACATGATAGAATAAATGAATTTGGCGAGCAGAGCGAAGACGATCCAAGTGCAATCATCCTCGAGAAATAGCAACGAATACGGCTAGAGCTAAAGCACCTGCAAAAGATAATAGCACACACCTGGCAAGACAACCAGGTCCTCAGAGGGACGTAACAAGACACATAATAGCATGCCATATAAACTGAATAAATATTGCTCAATAAATAAGTAAATCGAATTTATAACATAGTCCAATACGCACCTACTGAATGAGCGTACCATCCCCCCAACCAAACAAGGACATGAGATGGTAAACTAATTCACGGCGACGTATCTTTCCATGCTAAGAATTCGATATGGTATCCGGACTCCAACAAGGTTCAATACCTTCTCATCGAAGTAGTAAGCCACACCTACAACCAAACAAGGACAAGATGTGACGAACTAATCCGCGACAAGTTATTGTTCCAAGCCACGATCAGATACAAGTACCCAAACCAAAAGTACTCGTACCTAACGGATAAGGTAGTCCAACCGTTCTAGTGAAATGTAGTTAAGAACAATCCTTCCTACGCATAGGCCCTGGCTAAATAGGATCGGCATAGTCCCCTCTTGGGCACCAGAGGCCCCAGCAGGAAAAGCATGGGTAATCATGTGTCATCAATCCCGTATCTCCAACGGAGAGTCCGGGTCACAAGGGAAGTGCATCGAAGCCCATACGCTAAGGAATTGTCCTCCCCGCCCAATGCCTACTGTGTTGTATCCACAACACAAACCACTATAACCGCTAAGTCAAACTAGCATGCAACCTCTATTAGCAGTTATTCCTATCGCACGGCTTGTACGTACTGGTGGCCAGCCAATCATGCACTTCCGTGTTCTACATGCGACACACAACTTCGTGTTTACAACGTGTCAAGGCCAATGAATGCAACACACAAGGTGGTCTCTTAAATCTAGGTTTAATGTGAGAAAAATAATACACAGCGGGAAATATAAAAGAACAGTAAGTTCTAACAGTTATGCCATGTATTACAGTTTATTTTGCATAAAGAAAATAATGAACATACATGTAATATGAGCTAAAATAATTAAACAGCTAATGGCAAGGTGTCTTGCCTGGTGGTACGCCTGGTGTGCTGCGATAATCATAGTGGCATGAACTGCGACTTCGGTGTAACAACTGTACAAGGGAACCTCGGATGGTGGTACGGATCGTGTCATTGGGTCCAGAAGGGTTAATTTAGTTAAAGTAGGCATATGGGAGTACGGAATTGGTGAGAAAACGGGAGTAATAGGGCTGGTCATGGACAGAAGGATAATCAAAGGAATTTGAATAATTAGATACATATACTATTTTAAGAAAATAATTATAACACTTGAAATTATATTTAAATAATTTCTAGGAAAATACTTGAAAACCATAAATCGTTTTTAGACTATAAATTCTAACCTTGTAAAAATATGATTTGAGATAGAGAACTATATTCTATTTAAATCACCAAAAATATTTTATAATTTTGAAACTACATTTTTATAGGCCAAATGTTTAATATATTTAGAAAACAAAACAATAATAGTACTATCATATACTTGTATCATAAAATATTGTATGCTACCGCTACTATATGAGTATACTATCCTACAACAAAATTAGTAATAATAAAAGTCAATATAAAATTGAGTATACTATCCTACAACAAAATTAGTAATAATAAAAGTCAATATATAAATATAATTGGAACAGTACTTTCAATAATAATAATAATAGTAATAATAATAGATAATAGATAATAATTTCTAAGCCATAGCTAATACCAGTAAAAATGGAAAGTTCAAACAGACCAACAAATAGTAATAAAAACAAAACAAAACACTTTAAAATTAATAATAATAATAAAAATAATAATAATAATAATAATAATAGAATTAATAATAATAATAATAATAATAATAATAATAATAATAATAATAATAATAATAACCAAAGAAAATCAGTGCTGTTCTCTCAGCTCTCAGTACTGAGTACTGTTTAAGAAAACGAAAAGAAAAAGGAAAAAGAAGAGAGAGAAAGAAGAGTATGGAGAGTTCGAGAGGGACTCGTCAACTCGGCGACGAGGTCGCCGCTCCGTTGACAGCGCTGATGGTGGAGCTAGGGGAAAGAGCGGAGGAGAGGAGAGCGGCGGCGTACGGTGCGGTGTGCTCGTGCACGCGGCAGAGGTGAAGCGTGTGGAGCGGTGTACGGAGAGTGGGGGTTCTCCGGTGGCACGCGACGGAGCGATCAGAGTTCGGCGATTAGGGCGGCGGAGTGCGGTCGGGGACTGGGGTACTGCACGGAGGGGAGATGGTCGGAGAAGGAGAAGGGGGTTCAGAGGTTTTGGTCACGGCGAGGGGCGGCATAGGGTTTGGAAGGGGGCGGCGGTCCGGACCGAGGCAGCGACGGCGCTGGTCTCGAGCGGCGGGCGGAGATCGGCGCCAAGGGCGGATCTGAGCTGAGGAGCGGCACTCGGCGGATGGCCGTGTCAGGGCTGGGTCACGGCGACCAGGGCGGTGGCCTGAGCGCGCGGGCGGCGCGCGCGAACCTGTGTGGACGGCAGCGCTCGGGAAGGAGAGGGCGGCTCGCGGAGACGCCGGAGGGTGGCTGCGCACGATCCTCGACGGACGTGCTCGTGGGGACAGGCGAGGCGGCTGGGGGTTGCAGCGGCGGTCTTCCGGGTCGAGGTGCGGCGATGGGTAAGGTTCCCTCTTCTTCTTTGCTTTGGGTTTTACGATTTGGAATTTTGAGGTGCTGGGTATTCTGGTGGTTGGCGAACGGCCAAGATGGGGTGGTGGCGTTGGTTTCGTGTGGTCGACAGGGATGGTGGTGGTGGTGGTGTGCTGACAGAGTGGTGCTGCTGGCTTTGGCCGATGGGGTGGTGAGGGGATGATGATAACGGAGATGGTGGAGACGGGGATTTGGGTGATGACGGGTGTGATGGTGATCAGGAGGCTGTGTCGAGGTTGGTTTTGGCGGAACATGAAGAGGTTGGCTGTACGTGTCTGGGATAGTCGTGGGGGTGGCCGAGGTGGTGAAGTAAGGTGGGCGTTCGGGTAGTCGAGGCGGTGTGGTGCAGAAGCTCGGGTTAGGGTTTGAATTAGGCGAGTCCGTGTCGGGGAGTGTCCGACACGGTAGGGATGAGTTAATGGAGAACTCATGTCCAAATTTGTCGGACACGAGGATGAATTGTATATGTAGAAAAAGAATATATGGGAAGGCGACACGGGCACGATGCACGGTACTCTGGTTGTGGTAGAATTTAGTGGATGAATAAAAATTGGAGGAGTACCTGCCTATTTATAGGATGTAGGAATTCCCAATTTGGGTAAAATTAGGAATAGTTTAAAACCCAAGTAGATAAATCATATATTTAATTTAAAACCAAATCCAAATACAAATCTAATTCCAAATACAATTCAAATTTTAAATATCTAATTTAAATCAAATTAAATACTTTTAGTTTAAAATCAAATCAATTTAAAATATAGATAGTTTACTATTTAAATGTATCCATGGAATCAAATCAAAATTTAAACTGTCATAAATATTTCAAAAATATGTTTTCCAAAAATACTATGATAAATAAATTTCGAAAATAATAAATCCTTTTGAATAATAAATCTTTTTGAATAATAAAATATTAATATTAAATAATTTCGAAAATACATTATTATTTAAAATAAATAAATATTTATGAAATAAATATTTTTTGCACGAAATTTTTTATTATTAATAACTGCTAAAAACAATAGACTTTTTATGGCAAGAATAATAATTCTATATAATATTTTGAAAGTGTAAGAAAATAAAAATAATTGTTTTTCTAAAATTTGTACGCTCGCACATATTCGCACTCGTCGAGCAAACGAAAATTTCGCATACGACGTACAATACGACTACATGACATATAGTACAAAAATCTTAAATCAGTACCAAAATTGATATAATAAAAATATAGTAGAAATTTAGGGGTTTTACACACCTACAAAACAGTTTACAGATGAAACTCTTGGTACCCATTTCTTGTAGGGTCCTGACATGTTAGTCTTTGGTATCTATGCATAAATATTTAAATCTACTAACTTTCTGATTCTACATGCAGAGGATATATGACCAATGAGGCCACAATAATGACATTTTGCATGTTGAGTGTTGAAAGTTGTGTGAGGTGCATGATTGGTAGGTTTTGGTTTACTAGTATAGAAAAATGTATGCCTATTAGTCTTCTTGGGCAGTGGTTTGGTATGGTTTGGTATGACAGTATTTGGTTTGGGTGTGTTCCGATGATTCGATAATTGACACGTATTAGAATAGGAAGTATCAACTTCAGGCCATTTTCCTAAACTAATTTCCAACTTTTTGGAGGTGTCATATAATATAGTATAGTCAGATGTAAGTGTTTCCATTCTGACTTGTGCACACTGGAGACTCTTTCTTTCCTTAGATAGGTATTCCTTTAGCTGGATGATAGTTTAGTATTTTTCTTCGGTTAACTTGGTAGTCTCGTGTAACAACAGCTTAATAGAAGAAAGCTCACCAAACTCAATAGAAGAAACATTATTTCTAACATCAGCTAGTTGGTCAGTAAGGCTTCCTATCTCACCTTTGTACTCTTTAAGTACCTTCTTAGAGGTTACATATTTACTACACAGTTTTTTGTAGTCATTTAACATGTCACTGAAAGCCTCTCCTAGTTGCTCAAAGGTGAAATCATCATAAGGATCAAACAGAGGATTAGTGGTTACCTGATCGCAAGCCATCAAGCATACATTTACAGCATCATCCAATTTTTCGTCTTCCGAGTCGCTGGCTTCGCTCTCATGCCATATGCTTGTATTGGCATACTTCCTTGATGTAGATCTCTTCAGGTAGCCTTTGTCATATTTGCTACTTTTTCTTGTTAATGATGATGTTGTTGGACAATCTTTCTTCATATGTCCTTTCTTCTTAGATCCGTAGCAAATATGATTTTCTTCGTTGTTGTTGATGTTGCTGTCTTTTGTTCTTCTGGTGAATCTCATGAACTTCTTGAATTTTCTTACCAGAAGAGCTTGATCTTCAGAGTCAGAGTCACTGTCGTCTGAATCATCTTCAACAGTTCTTCTATGTTGAGCCTTGAAAGCGATCGACTTCTCTGACTTCTCCTTTGGTGCAGCATCTTCAAAGTCTTGAAGTTCCAACTTGTGAGTGAGTAGCTTACCTTTGAGTGTTTCCAGAGACATTATTGAGAGGTCGTTTCCTTCAATAATTGTTGTAGCCTTTGTAATCCAGTTCTTCGTGAGAGCTCGTAGAAGTTTGCGAATCTTCTCATGGTTACTGTATTCCTTGCCTAATGAAGACAAAGGATTTACAATATCCAATAATCTCGTAAACATCTGAGTACAGATTCATTTGGCTTCATCTTGAATGCCTCGTACTCTTGAGTGAGTATGCTGATCTTTGACTCCTTGACTTGCGTTGTTCCTTCGTGGGTTACTTAGAGAAGTTTCCACACTTCATTCGATGTTGTGCAAGTCGACACCATGTTAAACTCAGTTCTATCTAAATCACACAAAATAAAGCGTTAATAGCACGTGCGTCAAGACTGGCCTTTTTCTTGTCATCCTTAGTATATTTATCATGTGATTTATCAACTAAAACTCTCTCAACAGTAATATGGAGAGGCTTTTTATAGCCATCAATAACTACAAACTGTAGGGCCTAAAAAATCAAGTTTTGCCATGTATTTACTACTCAGCAATCAAATTGTGCCTCAAAAATCAAGTTGTGCCATTGATATGAAGCTCAGAGATCAAACTACGCCATTGATTAGGTTGCGCCATATATTAGGCTGCACCTAGTCATATTGCACCAAAGTCTACGTGGCGTCTGACATTTAATGGTCATCATTACCTGACAACACTGACAACTGACAGCATAGTAAACGGAGAAAATCTCTTCGAATTTCTCGAATTGTGCCGCTCGAGGAGATTGGATTGACAGCTGTCCTGCACATCTTATGAGTTGCGCCTAGGCGCAATCTAAACAAATTCCTTTGTTGCGCCTAGGCGCAATCTGAACAATGCGCAACCCAATCAGGCGCAATTTGACTTGTTGACTGAAGCTCGCGCAACCTGATGAAGTTGAGACAATTTACATTCTAAAACAGGATGACGTGGCACACATGCCACTAATCTCTCAAGACGTGTCTACTATCCTGTACACGACCATACGTATCTCAATCACATGATTCCACGCGTCTAAATACAGTTAGTGCATGATTGTTAACCAAATGAAAATTGGTGCAATATTAGGTTGGCGCAACCCAGTATGGCGTAACCCAGTCTTGCGCACATAAGAATAACTGCTAAAACAGTTATTTCAAGAACTCTATAAATATAGTTTCCAATCATTGTTAAAGCATCACACAGAGATCAAGAACTCTTGCAAAATTGCTGCTGCATTCTCCAGAGGCTTTAGTCTTCAAGTTCGCATAGTCCAAGGGATAAAGTGATCGTCTTCTGATCAGATTTCTACAGTTATACTTCTCCAGAATTCAAATTATACTCTTGTACTCTTTTTAAAAGTTTGTAATAGAACAACTTTTTGTTTTTGCAAACAAAATGGCGACTCTGCTGGGGACGACTGTAAGAACGAAATTGTAAAGCAGAATACTCTAGAGGGGGGTGAATAGAGTAGACAACGGAATATTGCTAATTAAAAAAATCTTGTTAGCAGTTAGATCACAGATATAATAATAATCACAAAGTAATGACAAAAATTAAAAGTGGTCAGAAGGCAAACGCAAACACCGAGATTTATACTTGTTTCCCTCTTGTGAGGACTAGTCCAGTCGGAAGAACTCTAGCTTCCAGTTGAATCCACTATTGGAAAATTCCGCAAGTTTTCATACGAAGTCCTTGCAACTTCTACAGACGCGAGCTTTGATACGAAGAACTCGACCAACTTCAATCGTAAAGAGTTGTATCTTCTATCAAGCCTCTGATTACAATCGCTCTGAAACTTCTAGACCGTACCGCACGGGCAAATCGACTAGAGGATTGTAACTGGCTTAGGATTTGAAAATAAAAGCTTTTTAGAACTCTTTGGAAGAATGTAAGCTTAAGAAGAGAAGAGAATAAAAGTGAATTGGTGATTTGAAATGATCGAAATACTTATCTATTTATAGTTTTTCCAAAGACAGAACTCTGACAGAATTTGGGCAGAATTCGGACAGAACTCTTTGTAACAAACCTTAACCGAAGGATGACCAAGTTCAAAATCCAATGTTCACTAACGTTCCACTTGGGTGAACTGTGGCCGAACTCTGGCCGAACTCGGACCGGGTTTTGCTAAGGTTCTGCCAGTTCATTTTTGAGAAAATCAATTTGGCTTTTTGAAAGGTCCTTCAGAAGCTTTTTGTAAAAAGGATATTTTTGAAAAACATAGGTCATTTGTAAAAGAATATGATGGTTTTGAAAAACAATTTCGGATAGTCTATTTGCCAGTACTACTTGGTGTATGACTCAATAAAATGAAAAATAACATTGCTTCTAAGGAAATACATTCGGAGTGGCAAATGGCTTCAGTCTTGAACATAGTTGATATCCATCGTTGAACAGTGTCCAAAACGTTGTAGGTAAACATCTGACTTGACTTGCATTTATATTGAGACAGAGTTTGATCAATTATTAAAATCAGGTTTGACCATGACCAATGGGCCAACAATCTTCCCTATTTTGATAATTGACAAACCTTACCGATATAACATCTAAGATTGGATCATTTCAAAAATGTATCAAAATGAATTGTTCATAACCTGTATTCATGAAAATGTTTGATCTATTTCTCCCCCGTTGTCACTTAGCAAAATAATTGCAAAAGAGAAAGCTCCCCCGCAATAAATGCATAAGTAACACACAGTGAAGAAACACAAAAAAAATATATAAAACATTCATCACAGGCATGGTAGAAATAGTTAAAAAGATATTGTATAAACAACACAGGCAGTTATCTGTCACAGGCAGTTTTAATATGAAGCAGAAAGAAAGATAATGCTAGAATAAAATAGAAACAAATAAAGTGCTGAATAATAAACTAGTATGCCAAACTGAGGCATAATAAAAACCATGTCTATGAAAAGTCACAAATAATAGCTAAAAGAGTACTGATAATAACTAAAATAAGAGTACTGATAAAAACATGGAATGTCGGAGCATTTCCAAGTAAACATAAGACATAATATCAGTCTCAAAAATTATAACATCTTAAAAGTCATCATCTTCATCATCATCGTCAATGGCTGCATCGCCAGCATGTCCAGATGGACCAGCTCCAGAAGTACCAGCTCTAGAAGTATGAGGAGTGGCACCAGAAGTACGATATCAATCGTAAGCGTTCCTTGGCTGGAATAGAGAGTGGATCGCCTCATCATCAACGTGGTATCCAGAAATAGAAGGGTCTCGAGGTAGAGAGCTAGCTGGGTGATCCGTCTGCACAAATCTCAGATCGACGAAGGAGTTAGGCAATAGCCTGGAACCGAGTCACGTCACGAAACTCATGTTCCCTGGAGGTATCAACATAGAATGACTGCAGATCTGAAAGGTGCTGATGAATGCCCTCAAATGTCATAGGATAAGAATGAGGAGGACCAGGTGCTGTGGGAGTAGGTACAGGAGGAGCAGGTGCAGTAGGTGGGGGAACAATGGCAATACTGCGATGAGAGAGTTTGAGGAACTTGGGTCAACAGCACAAGTAGATAGGTCAATGTCAAATCTCTGAAAGATACGAGGAATCATCATCGCATAAGAGAGGTTGCGATCTCTTTCGCGACATCTACCCATCTTCTGAATAATAGTCTTAGGGGCAAAAATGGAATCCCCTTAAGAATGTGATAAAGAACAGTGAGGTCAACTGCAGTGACATCATCTTTGGAAGTAAAGTGGAATAGATGATGCAATGTAATTCGTAGTTAAACAAGTTCAAGTTATTAGCCTTGAACTTTTCAGGACGAGCGCGTGCGGGCGCACAAAGCTCATTCTTAAAACTAACGAGAGTCGTACTATCGGGAAAATCAAAATCAGTGATGTCATCGAGCGGGATACCTTCGTTTGGAATACCAAGGATTTTTGCTAACATTTTATCAGTGAATTCGATATCGATCCCTCCGACACGTATTCTCACGATAAAAGTATCTAACACAAAATTATAATAGAATAATCTAATGGCATTAGTAGCAATAGGAAATTGTAAGGTAACAAAGTGTTGTAACCCTAATGCCCCAAAGTAAGGGCGATAATCCGGAAAGATAGTCCATTTGATCGGTGAACCGGTACAAATAGTACGTATAATGAAATCAGCATACCACAATAAAGCTTGGTCAAAAGTTTTAAGGTCAAACTCGTCCGATGCACCGACGTCCGATTGGACCGGAGAAAAGAGGGAATCCGTATGTGGATCCGAAGACGATGCCTCTTCACTGGCATTGGTCTTCTTCCTCTTCAATGGATTGAACTTAGGCATTCTTTTCCAAAATTCTAGAAACCCTAAAAATTTGAAAAGGGGAGGAGAGAAGGAATTATACCTTCCAAGAATTGGATATGTTATTGAGGACGAAGTTCTCCGCACGAATCCAAAGTTTGGACGAAAATCTCCACACGGATTGGAAGAACAAGGGTGGAGAAGAACTAGGGTTTGGAGGCACGACTATTGCTGTTTGAGGATGTTTGGAATAATGAAGAAGATGGGGGCCTCGGGTTCTGGCTGGTACATATATATACCCAGCCGAACTCTGGCCGAATTCGGACCGAACTCGGGTCGAATTCGCCAAGGGTTGTCTGGCTATATATATATATATATATATATATATATATATATATATATATATATATATATATATATATATATATATATATATATCAAAAATAATAATGAGGGGGCCACATCTTTTACATTAATTCGTTTTAAATGTTTAATTCAGAGTTTAGTAATTTTAAATCTTAAAATAATATAATTAATATTATTTTATAAATTAATATTTTTTACTCAGCATCTGTCTCAGATTAGCTGTAGGAGTACTGTCCCAGCTAATGGAGGTTCACCGGGAAACTCTTAAGTACCGCTTCACTTCGACCGTAGTCGTGGTAACAAACAGACTCTTTTTAGGCTTGTCTCGAAAACAGTTATCGAGTATCGAATAAATAATTAATAAAACAAAATTAATTAATATTATTGACATCTAAAATGCCTAATTCTTGACGTAAATAATTGAAACAATCTTCCGCTAGAGATTTTGTGAGTATGTCAGCTAATTGATTCTGTGTGTCTATGTATACAAGGTCTATATCTCCATTTTGTTGATGATCTCTAAGAAATTGATGTCGAATCTCGATATATTTAGTACGAGAGTGACATACTGGATTCTTAGTCAAATTAATAGAACTAGTGTTGTCACAGAAAATGGGTATGTGTGTAAAATGCAATCCATAGTCTTCTAAAGTTTGTTTCATCCACAAAATTTGTGCACAACAACGTCCTGCGACGATATATTCAACCTTGGTTGTTGATAATGCAACATAATTTTACTTTTTTACTAAACCAAGAGACTATAACTTTTCCTAGGAAATGACATGTGTGGCTAGTGCTTTTTCTATCTACTTTGCATCCGACAAAATCAGCATCAGAATAACCGGTTAGGTCAAATGACGCGGTTTTGGGATACCATAAGCCGACAGAAGAAGTGCCTTTAAGGTATCGGAAGATACGCTTAACTACGCACATATGTGATTCCTTAGGATTAGCTTGAAAATGTGCACATAAGCAAACACTAGACATAATATCTGGTCGACTAGCAGTTAAATATAGTAAGCTACCGATCATACCTCGATACTTACGTATGTCGACAGGTTTGCCTTGTTCATCAATATCAAGCTTGGTTGAAGTCGCCATTGGAGTGCTAAGTGGCTTTGCTGCTTCCATGTCGAACTTATTTAATAGATCCTTTGTGTACTTTGCTTGATTTATGAACATGCTATTGTTGGTTTGTTTGATTTGCAATCCGAGAAAGAATTTCAGTTCTTCCATCATGCTCATCTCAAACTCATTCTACATACACTTTGAAAATTTTTGACAAAGAGATTCATCAGTAGATCCAAAGATAATATCATCTACATAGACTTAAATCAAAAGAATATTGTTATTCAAAGATTTTATAAACAAAGTAGTGTCAACCTTTTCCTTTAAAAAACCGTTATTAAGTAGAAAAGAGCTTAGACGATCGTACCAAACACGAGGGGCTTGTTTCAAACCGTATAAGGCCTTCTTCAACTTGAAAACATATTCAGGAAATTTAAAATCAGTAAAACCAGGAGGTTGAGCTACATAAACTTCTTCTTTTATAAAACTATTTAAAAATGCGCTTTTGATATCCATTTAAAATAATTTAAAATTATGAAAACATGCAAATGCACATAACATGCGAATGGATTCTAATCTCGTAACTGGGGCATAAGTCTCATCGTAGTCGATACCTTCTTCTTGATTGTATCCTTGAGCTGCGAGTCGAGCCTTATTACGAGTCACTAAACCACTATCGTTCAGTTTATTTCGGAATACCCATCGGATGCAATGACCGAATGATCAATGGGCTTGGGAATAAGTTCCCAAACTTGATTCCATTCGAATTGGTTTAATTCCTCTTGCATATCATCTAACCAAAAATTATCACTACATGCTTTATTAATATTTTTGGGTTCAAACTGCGAGACAAAAGCAACACATGAAGCTATATCTTTATTAGAGGAACGAGTACTTACATCCGTGGTAATCTCACCAATTACCAAGTCCTTTGGATGATTAGCCAAGAATCTCATTTCTTTTGGTGTAGTCTCAAGATTGCTAGTTCCGGCTTCTTTGCTTGGAGGTTCATCTGATGCCTGATGTGATGGTTCTGCATCTTTGTGTGAAGGTTTTATAGTAGCTGTACTTGGTACGATTATGTCTTTATTGTCATTATCGTCTAAGTGTTGATTTAGCTCATCAAACTTGACATTGATAGATTCTTCAATGATCATGGTTCTTTTGTTGAAGACTCTATATCCTTTGCTCTTTGCTGCATAACCTAAAAATATACCTTCATCGGCCTTTTCATCAAATTTACTCAAATTATCTTTAGTATTAAGAATAAAACATTTACAACCAAAGATCTTGAAATAAGAAACATTTGGTATTTTATCAAACCATAGTTCATAGGGAGTCTTCTTCGATATAGGTCGAATTAGAACCCTATTGAGAATATAGCATGCTGTATTTACATCTTCAGCCCATAAGTATCTAGGTAGACTAAACTGGTTTAACATAACTCTAGCCATTTTAGATAGAGTTCTGTTCTTACGTTCCACAATTCCATTTTGTTACGGAGTCCTAGGGCAAGAGAATTCATGCAAATAACCGTGTGTGTCACAAAATTGCTTAAATTCTGCATTCTCAAATTCGCTGCCATGATCACTTTTTGTAAACAAAATGGCGACTCTGCTGGGGACGACTTTCTCCTCCGACGTGGAAGTGACAACTCAATGTGGAATTGCGTCTATCGAAAAGATGCAGAAGACGCTGGTTGTGAAGGTCAACCAGACTGCCTACGAAGCGATGATCAATTCTGGGGCTACTCGGCGCACTGTGACCTCTGCCAAGAGCAAGGTTCATTCAGTGTGGACCCCGAAGTTCTCTGCTCCACCTGCTGTCTCTTCTGACAGGGGACTAGTAGCCACTTCTGCCCCTGCGCAATTCACCACCCTCTCTGCTAAAGCGTAATCCAAAGCTCCTGCAGTCCAAGCGCAGCACGCTACTCCTCTTCCCACAATGCAATCTACGACTTATGCTGCTATGGCAAAGTCCAAAACTCCTCTCCCTCTGGCGCAGTTGGAGGCTTCTTTTCCTCCTACGCAATCCACTACTTCTTCAACCAGAGCGCAATTTAAGCCCTCTGTAGCCAAGGCTTCACTTGCTGCTTCTTCCAGAGAACAGGTTACACCCCCTGCTGGTTCTATGGCCAATGAGCCATCTGTCATCTCCTCCAGAGGGCAAGTTGTTGCCTCTTCTGTTCCTGCGCAACCCAAAGGAGATAGTCGTTTGACTTTTCTCCTCTCTTCTAATAACAAAGGAAATGGTTCAGCCCCCCTTCCAAAGCCTCCTGTTGTACTGGCGCAACCCACAGAGGGTAGTTTTTTATTATTCCTCCTTCGTCTCAGAACAAATGGAAAGACCCTTTGGTCTTTTCTCAATTTTTCGTAGTCTAAAACCTGGAAAACAACAGAGAGAAACGCTCTTTGGCCAACCCTTCTTCACAGAATAAAGAAAAAGGCCCTTTGGTCTTTTCCCAGTCTTCTCTGATTTTTACCTCAGAAGATCCATCTGAACGTGTCTCGGCACCAAACAGTACAAAAACTCTCTCAAATAAGCATTCTTCTCTCCCTGTTAAAGAGAAGAACCTTGACCAGAGAGGCATCTTGCCTACCCCAGTAGCACACTTACAAGATCTCCCAACTCTTCGAATATCCCGATCAAAGCAGAAAAAATTGCTAGTGTCACAGACGGAGGCCCCTGGGGGTGAATTTGCCGATTTACGGACTTATCTCAATAAACGCAAGCAACCAATGCCAAAGGCAAACTTGCATCAGAAGCAAACTTCCAGGAGGAAAAATCCTAACACCTATGCCAACGAGTTGAGTACTTCTCTGTATACTCATGGGACAAAGTATCTGAAGAATCGGAATCATGTTCCGAATGTCGTCAAAGAATATATTCCTGATCTTCGGGAACACCTCAAGCAGAAGCGGGACAACACTTCAACACCTCCAATCCAACCACTGGAACGCCATTGTAATCACAAGGTGGTTATCAAGTGTTGTTGCCAGACGACAAAATGATCTGTCTTCGATCGTTTAACTTCTGAACCAATGTCAGAAGACGAAGACAAGGTGCTCTATGCCTCTATAAATATGGCTTCTCGAGACACTGGGGGTAGAAAGTGTTCAAAGCACGGCAAGCCCTGCAAGCCCAGTCAACGATATCTAGATTTACTCCATGAATCTTCTGAAGGAGTCTTCTGACACACCCGATCCCGAAGTCGAGACACAGTCGGTCATAGGAATCCTCTCCAAGATCCCTCTGATCATCTCTCCATTTCTCACTCAGGGGATGATTCTTTCTCTGATTATGATGCATATAGCGAAAGCTCTGAGCAGACAGTGTCTTCTACTGTACCCAGAAAAGTGTCAGCCTATGTTGTTACTGAAGATCCAGACGCTTCTAGTTCGGCAAGTCAAGAGCAATGAATAGCCGCACTGGAAGACAAATTGAAGTCCATGGTTGAAATGATCATAAATATGCATGCCGTCATTGTAGCCTAACTTACAGTATAACCGACTGCACCAACTGTAAATCCCAAGATTATAGCATCATCGGTACCTGACAATGCTGGTCTGGGGGTACCGTCTCATCAAGTAGCCTCAATACCTATTCAAGTTACACCCAGTCATTCAGGGGCTGGGGGTAGTGCTTACCATGCTGTTCCTCCTCCTAACACAGTAAGCCAGCCCATTACTTCTCCATCCCCAGGAGATGCCAATGAGGCTATAAAACTTCTGCGTACTCAGTTCGAGGCCTTCAAAGAGAAAGATGGTCTACAAAGACTGGGGATCAAACAACCTTATCCGGTTGAATGAAAGGAAGTCCCTTTCCCTCCAAAGTAAAAGATTCCTACGATTACGCTGTTTGACGGCAGCACTTTTCCGAGTCAGTTCATTAACCATTTCGAGGTAATGACTGTCCAACTCCAGCCAAGCGATGCTCTTCTTACCAGAGTCTTCGTCGGTTGCTTAGCCGGCACAAGATACGATTGGTATCGCAGCCTGCCTGACGGCTCTATTACTTCATTTGTCGGGCTCAAGCAGATGTTCCTGGAACGATTCTACGAGGGTATCAACGATATGATTATATCCGTCCTCAACAAGATCAAGCAAAGACATAATAAAACTACTGAGAGCTTCATTGAACGATTCTGTCGAGAAGCACTCAAAATGCCTCTCGGAACCCCATCTGATAGACACTTGTAAGTCAAACTTGTTGCCTATCATCAGCATGTGGACGGGGTCAACACAGTTCCAGGACTGGCCGCCATTCATTGTTAATGCTAAAGCAGCTGAAGTTAGCGCTGAGAAGTTCAAACAGTTGGGGTTACACATGTCTAACCCTGATCGAGATGAGCCTTCTGCATCCGGTAGCGATAATCGCCAGAACAACCGCAAGGGCAAAGAAATCTTGAACATCAACTTCAAAAGCAAAGAATCTTTGGCCGTTAACGTGGCTCAACCCATGTCTACATCTGCTCCTTCTGTACCTCCACCAAAGAAACCTCGCCCAAAAGTAGAGTATTCCTTTGATGAAAATGATACAGCGAGCATCTTCGACTGTTTGCTTAAAAGCAATAAATTGCAACTCCCTGACCCGAAGAAGCCTGACGAAGTCGGTAAAACTAACCACCCTAAGTATTATGTTTATCACAGGTTCATAGGGCATCCTACTCGGGTATGCTACGTGCTCAAAGGCAAGATTCAAGAGTTGGTCAACGCCGGTATCATCACTCTCCAGCAGGATGAAAAGACTGTTACGGCCAATATGATTTCTGTGCAGTTCGGTAATTTCTCGCCACTAGTGGTGCATAGTGGCATCATCCCCATTCCCAGGGCCACTCTGGAGATTGAGAATCTTTCTTCTCCACGAAGTGAAGGTCTTGTCCCCTTATCCCTTGATAATGGTGAGATCATGTGGATTCATCCTGATCTTATTTCAGATTTCGAAGTTCCTTCTTCCTCCAAGCAGAAAGAACGCTCTAAGGGCAAGACAAAGAGTTGCAATATGGTGTCTTTTGACCACATAGTTGAAAAAGAGATCCTATTGGGCACCAGGTCAAGAAAAACCTATCTACAGGAGTATCCCAAAACTCTGGAGAATCCTGCTTCATCTTCTGAGGCTATTCCAATACAGCCTGTCTCTACAGAGGACATCCCTTCTACATCACTACCAGTTGTGGAACCAACTCCTCCTAAACTGACAGCAGCCGACAAAGGCAAACAACAAGTCCGCTTCGACAAAGTTTTGAAGAAGTCTTCCCCCTCAGGACTTGAGAAGCCATATAACTTTGACATATTGGCTCAATTGGCCAACACACCAGCCAAGCTATCCATCTTTGAGCTCTTACGTCTCTCTAAAGAGACTCAAGAAATACTGAGTGAAGCTTTGATGCAGGCAGAAACTTGCCTAACTCTTCTCAAAAAAGCTGAATCAGAACATGTCACTTGTCTCCACTGTCACAGTGTGCTGGAATTAATTCCAAACATTACCCTCACACAAGATGACATGTTGTTGGAAGACAATCGACATGACCGTCCTCTTTACATTACAGGATATGTCGTGTCACGACCCACACCCAGTATTTGGGCATGATCCGTGGGTACGTCTAGCCTACGCCGCAGTATCGGCGGTAGAATGCTGTCTAGTCATCTCCACAGTTTACAAATATAACCACGCAGTTTATATTCATTTTCACAAAGACCAAATTTGCATATCAACTCACAACAGGAAATTATATACACAAAGTCCATGATGAGAGAAATAAACTAATAACTGAAAAGAGACCATAAAATGGAGAGACCAAAATATGGTAGAAGAACTAGTCTCAATATAAAAATTGCATCAAAAGGGTGTCCACTACTCAACTCTCATAATCCATAATAAAATGAAATACAAATAAAAAAAGAGTTTATGTGAGCAACTCATGCTCTACGGCATAATGTCTAGCTAAAAGTCTCCTGCGGAGGGTAGCCCCGCATCCAAGTCCTCCTGCATGCTCAAATCAGGGTCTTCAGTCTGCTCATAATAAGTAGTACAGAACTCCTCTAACTCATCACCTAAAATGTTGGTTATCCAGTCAGGATTAGAACAAGTACACATATGACCACTATCCGAGTCTCAACAGAATCATAAACATGTAATAGCATATGAGAATGAAACTAGAAGGTAACTAGCATCATAGTATAAAAGGAAAGACATGAGACTCTATCAATAAAAATATAGCTACTATGAGGAAACATATAAAATCATGGTAGCACGGCAAGTGGTACAGAACATGGTAGAATAATAGGAATATCATCTATCTACGTGTATTGAAATATCAGTTTCGGTGTGTGAACGACTAAGGGGTAAATCCGGCAACTATACGTGTCGTGTGCAGCTGCTATTATTCAAGAATAGACTCATGGAATAGAATGGTTTGTTCACATGCCTACTAGGATATTTCCCCGCCCAGTTAGTACTCATGGAAGCAATCATATATGGGGTGACACCGGAGATAATCAAAATATAGAGTAAAATCTATAGTACTAATCCTCGTGTGTTGATCGTGTCAACAACCAGCAAGACATGAATAACAAGTAGAGGAAACTATCAAAAACGGTAATAATCGATACATGCACTTGCCTGTCGTCCCGAGCTGTGGGTAATGATCAAGTGAAGAGTTGGAGTCCAGGTAACCTGTTTTGTAACATACACCTACTGTCAACATATATAAAAATAGTATTTGTCAATTTTCATTTAATAATTGTCTAGTTTGACCCCTTATGGGGATTTGGTGTATTTGGTTAATTATAGTCTCATTTGAAATTCTATATTCCCTTGTCTTTGTCTACACCCCATGTGTATGTGTAAAGGCTACTAACCTCCCCCTTTTGTTTACTTAACTGGTACATTTATGGCTTCCTTGTACTCGAGCCTATAGTCCTACACTACCTTACTGTTAATAATGATATTCAATCTTGGACCCAACTGACACTGGGTTTGCCTTCACTGTTACCTGTATGGACAGGGAAAACTTGGTGCTGTATCATCTATACACATTTTATCTATCTACTTGGTACATTGCTTACATGTATAATGCATTACCGGGCTTACTTGGTAATCTGTCTCCCTAATAAGACAGGTCAGATGCTCATTAGGGGCCATGCTAGGATACATCCTTAGAGCATTGTTAAATATCTGGAATATCTGGACATAGGTTCAGAGGTGAACATCTGGGTGTACACCCTGTTTCCTGGTTACTTTCTTATCTCGAGCTACCACAACCCAAACCCCTGAACATGTTAACATGATACCTATGGTTTGCTAATCTGATAGCAATCCACTGTACTATTGACATTCTTTTTTGGGAATTCCATCTTTCCTGTACCCTGGTTGGTGGTAGTCTGTAGGACATCCTGTAGCCTCTGGTTTTAACCCTACATACTAGTACAATGTCTCCCTTGCTACCAGTAGGATAGATTAAACCTGTCACACACCTTAGGTCACTCTCAAAGTCTCCTATATGCACAGGGATAATAATGAGGGAAAATTGTAGATAAAGACTGACAGGATCATAAGGGACCTAGACTGATGCACCTGTGAGCTAGGCTGCCTATTACTTCCTACATTCAGCTTCCTGCCTGAACCTCCATCTATTTCTATAACCTTTAACTTATATATATATATATCTAACTGGTTTATATGGAAGACAAGAAAAGCTCTTGACTACAAGATTTCAATGGAGACATACACTAAGAGTTTATCATGGGCATGATATCTCCTAAAATCTAATGAACCATTGTTCTGTATTTGGACATTCTCCTTAAAACAGGGCAGAAGGATACAGTGACTGAGAAACTCTAGGGTCTATTATCAAACTCACAGTTTCAAGTAGTCCCTAATGTCAGGGACATGCCAAATATAAAGGATGGACAGAACATCCTGTCAACGGTTGAAAACAAATAGAGTTGTAAGCAATTTAATTGTAGAACACTAACATGGTAGTCTAATACCTCATCCAGTGGCTGAACCTAAACAAAATAAGGACTGAGGCATATCCATGTATGCATTGATATGGGTATTAAGAGAGAGTGCACTTGAGTCATACAATATGGTGTATCTGGGTATAACTCTATACATTCATCTATTCTTATATTATATTGCATCTTGACCAGAGAGGCATCTTGCCTACCCCAGTAGCACACTTACAAGATCTCCCAACTCTTCGGATATCCCGATCAAAGCAGGAGAAATTGCTAGTGTCACAGACGGAGGCCCCTGGGGGTGAATTTGCCGATTTACGGACTTATCTCAATAAACGCAAGCAACCAATGCCAAAGGCAAACTTACATCAGAAGCAAACTTCCAGGAGGAAAAATCCTAACACCTATGCCAACGAGTTGAGTACTTCTCTGTATACTCATGGGACAAAGTATCTGAAGAATCGGAATCATGTTCCGAATGTCGTCAAAGAATATATCCCTGATCTTCGGGAACACCTCAAGCAGAAGCGGAACAACACTTCAACACCTCCAATCCAACCACTGGAACGCCATTGTAATCACAAGGTGGTTATCAAGTGTTGTTGCCAGACGACAAAATGATCTGTCTTCGATCGTTTAACTTCTGAACCAATGTCAGAAGACGAAGACAAGGTGCTCTATGCCTCTATAAATATGGCTTCTCGAGACACTGGGGGTAGAAAGTGTTCAAAGCACGGCAAGCCCTGCAAGCCCAGTCAACGATATCTAGATTTACTCCATGAATCTTCTGAAGGAGTCTTCTGACACACCCGATCCCGAAGTCGAGACACAGTCGGTCATAGGAATCCTCTCCAAGATCCCTCTGATCATCTCTCCATTTCTCACTCAGGGGATGATTCTTTCTCTGATTATGATGCATATAGCGAAAGCTCTGAGCAGACAGTGTCTTCTACTGTACCCAGAAAAGTGTCAGCCTATGTTGTTACTGAAGATCCAGACGCTTCTAGTTCGGCAAGTCAAGAGCAACGAATAGCCGCACTGGAAGACAAATTGAAGTCCATGGTTGAAATGATCATACATATGCATGCCGTCATTGTAGCCTAACTTACAGTATAACCGACTGTACCTACTGTAAATCCCAAGATTATAGCATCATCGGTACCTGTCAATGCAGGTCTGGGGGTACCGTCTCATCAAGTAGCCTCAATACCTATTCAAGTTACACCCAGTCATTCAGGGGCTGGGGGTAGTGCTTACCATGCTGTTCCTCCTCCTAATACAGTAAGCCAGTCCATTACTTCTCCATCCCCAGGAGATGCCAATGAGGCTATAAAACTTCTGCGTACTCAGTTCGAGGCCTTCAAAGAGAAAGATGGTCTACAAAGACTGGGGATCAAACAACCTTATCCGGTTGAATGGAAGGAAGTCCCATTCCCTCCAAAGTAAAAGATTCCTACGATTACGCTGTTTGACGGCAGCACTTTTCTGAGTCAGTTCATTAACCATTTCGAGGTAATGACTGTCCAACTCCAGCCAAGCGATGCTCTTCTTACCAGAGTCTTCGTCGGTTGCTTAGCCGGCACAAGATACGATTGGTATCGCAGCCTGCCTGACGGCCCTATTACTTTATTTGTCGGGCTCAAGCAGATGTTCCTGGAACGATTCTACGAGGGTATCAATGATATGATTATATCCGTCCTCAACAAGATCAAGCAAAGACATAATGAAACTACTGAGAGCTTCATTGAACGATTCTACCGAGAAGCACTCAAAATGCCTCCCGGAACCCCATCTGATAGACACTTGTAAGTCAAACTTGTTGCCTATCATCAGCATGTGGACGGGGTCAACACAGTTCCAGGACTGGCCGACATTCATTGTTAATGCTAAAGCAGCTGAAGTTAGCGCTGAGAAGTTCAAACAGTTGGGGTTACACATGTCTAACCCTGATCGAGATGAGCCTTCTGCATCCGGTAGCGGTAATCGCCAGAACAACCGCAAGGGCAAAGAAATCTTGAACATCAACTTCAAAAGCAAAGAATCTTTGGCCGTTAACGTGGCTCAACCCATGTCTACATCTGCTCCTTCTGTACCTCCACCAAAGAAACCTAGCCCAAAAGTAGAGTATTCCTTTGATGAAAATGATACAGCGAGCATCTTCGACTGTTTGCTTAAAAGCAATAAATTACAACTCCCTGACCCGAAGAAGCCTGACGAAGTCGGTAAAACTGACCACCCTAAGTATTATGTTTATCACAGGTTCATAGGGCATCCTACTCGGGTATGCTACGTGCTCAAAGGCAAGATTCAAGAGTTGGTCAACGCCGGTGTCAACACTCTCCAGCAGGATGAAAAGACTGTTACGGCCAATATGATTTCTGTGCAGTTCGGTGATTTCTCGCCACTAGTGGTGCATAGTGGCATCATCCCCATTCCCAGGGCCACTCTGGAGATTGAGAATCTTTCTTCTCCACGAAGTGAAGGTCTTGTCCCCTTATCCCTTGATAATGGTGAGATCATGTGGATTCATCCTGATCTTATTTCAGATTTCGAAGTTCCTTCTTCCTCCAAGCAGAAAGAACGCTCTAAGGGCAAGACAAAGAGTTGCAATATGGTGTCTTTTGACCACATAGTTGAAAAAGAGATCCTATTGGGCACCAGGTCAAGAAAAACCTATCTACAGGAGTATCCCAAAACTCTGGAGAATCCTGCTTCATCTTCTGAGGCTATTCCAATACAGCCTGTCTCTACAGAGGACATCCCTTCTACATCACTACCAGTTGTGGAACCAACTCCTCCTAAACTGACAGCAGCCGACAAAAGCAAACAACAAGTCCGCTTCGACAAAGTTTTGAAGAAGTCTTCCCCCTCAGGACTTGAGAAGCCATATAACTTTGACATATTGGCTCAATTGGCCAACACACCAGCCAAGCTATCCATCTTTGAGCTCTTACGTCTCTCTAAAGAGACTCAAGCAATACTGAGTGAAGCTTTGATGCAGGCAGAAACTTGCCTAACTCTTCTCAAAAAAGCTGAATCAGAACATGTCACTTGTCTCCACTGTCACAGTGTGCTGGAATTAATTCCAAACATTACCCTCACACAAGATGACATGTTGTTGGAAGACAATCGACATGACCGTCCTCTTTACATTACAGGATATGTCGTGTCACGACCCACACCCAGTATTTGGGCATGATCCGTGGGTACGTCTAGCCTACGCCGCAGTATCGGCGGTAGAATACTGTCTAGTCATCTCCACAGTTTACAAATATAACCACGCAGTTTATATTCATTTTCACAAAGACCAAATTTGCATATCAACTCACAATAGGAAATTATATACACAAAGTCCATGATGAGAGAAATAAACTAATAACTGAAAAGAGACCATAAAATGGAGAGACCAAAATATGGTAGAAGAACTAGTCTCAATATAAAAATTGCATCAAAAGGGTGTCCACTACTCAACTCTCATAATCCATAATAAAATGAAAAACAAATAAAAAAAGAGTTTATGTGAGCAACTCATGCTCTACGACATAATGTCTAGCTAAAAGTCTCCTGCGGAGGGTAGCCCCGCATCCAAGTCCTCCTGCATGCTCAAATCAGGGTCTTCAGTCTGCTCATAATAAGTAGTACAGAACTCCTCTAACTCATCACCTAAAATGTTGGTTATCCAGTCAGGATTAGAACAAGTACACATATGACCACTATCCGAGTCTCAACAGAATCATAAACATGTAAATAGCATATGAGAATGAAACTAGAAGGTAACTAGCATCATAGTATAAAAGGAAAGACATGAGACTCTATCAAGAAAAATATAGCTACTATAAGGAAACATATAAAATCATGGTAGCACGGCAAGTGGTACAGAATATGGTGGAATAATAGGAATATCATCTATCTACGTGTATTGAAATATCAGTTTCGGTGTGTGAACGACTAAGGGGTAAATCCGGCAACTACACGTATCGTGTGCAGCTGCTATTATTCAAGAATAGACTCATGGAATAGAATGGGTTGTTCACATGCCTACTAGGATATTTTCCCGCCCAGTTAGTACTCATGGAAGCAATCATATATGGGGTGACACCGGAGATAATCAAAATATAGAGTAAAATCTATAGTACTAATCCTCGTGTGTTGATCGTGTCAACAACCAGCAAGACATGAATAACAAGTAGAGGAAACTATCAAAAATGGTAATAATCGATACATGCACTTGCCTGTCGTCCCGAGCTGTGGGTAATGATCAAGTGAAGAGTTGGAGTCCAGGTAACCTGTTTTGTAACATACACCTACTGTCAACATATATAAAAATAGTATTTGTCTATTTTCATTTAATAATTGTCTAGTTTGACCCCTTATGGGGATTTGGTGTATTTGGCTAATTATAGTCTCATTTGAAATTCTATATTCCCTTGTCTTTGTCTACACCCCATGTGTATGTGTAAAGGCTACTAACCTCCCCCTTTTGTTTACTTAACTGGTACATTTATGGCTTCCTTGTACTCGAGCCTATAGTCCTACACTACCTTACTGTTAATAATGATATTCAGTCTTGGACCCAACTGACACTGGGTTTGCCTTCACTGTTACCTGTATGGACAGGGAAAACTTGGAGCTGTATCATCTATACACATTTTATCTATCTACTTGGTACATTGCTTACATGTATAATGCATTACAGGGCTTACTTGGTAATCTGTCTCCCTAATAAGACAGGTCAGATGCTCATTAGGGGCCATGCTAGGATACATCCTTAGAGCACTGTTAAATATCTGGAATATCTGGACATAGGTTCAGAGGTGAACATCTGGGTGTACACCCTGTTTCCTGGTTACTTTCTTATCTCGAGCTACCACAACCCAAACCCCTGAACATGTTAACATGATACCTATGGTTTGCTAACCTGATAGCAATCTACTGTACTATTGACATTCCTTTTTGGGAATTCCATCTTTCCTGTACCCTGGTTGGTGGTAGTCTGTAGGACATCCTGTAGCCTCTGGTTTTAACCCTACATACTAGTACAATATCTTCCTTGCTACCAGTAGGATAGATTAAACCTGTCACACACCTTAGGTCACTCTCAAAGTCTCCTATATGCACAGGGATAATAATGAGGGAAAATTGTAGATAAAGACTGACAGGATCATAAGGGACCTAGACTGATGCACCTGTGAGCTAGGCTGCCTATTACTTCCTACATTCAACTTCCTGCCTGAACCTCCATCTATTTCTATAACCTTTAACTTATATATATATATATCTAACTGGTTTATATGGAAGACAAGAAAAGCTCTTGACTACAAGATTTCAATGGAGACATACACTAAGAGTTTGTCATGGGCATGATATCTCCTAAAATCTAATGAACCATTGTTCTGTATTTGGACATTCTCCTTAAAACAGGGCAGAAGGATACAGTGACTGAGAAACTCTAGGGTCTATTATCAAACTCACAGTTTCAAGTAGTCCCTAATGTCAGGGACATGCCAAATATAAAGGATGGACAGAACATCCTGTCAACGGTTGAAAACAAATAGAGTTGTAAGCAATTTAATTGTAGAACACTAACATGGTAGTCTAATACCTCATCCAGTGGCTGAACCTAAACAAAATAAGGACTGAGGCATATCCATGTATGCATTGATATGGGTATTAAGAGAGAGTGCACTTGAGTCATACAATATGGTGTATCTGGGTATAACTCTATACATTCATCTATTCTTATATTATATTGCATCAATGTAAGATTTCAGTAAAGAAGTTGAGCTGGTAGTGTGTAGCCCCCTGTCTCTATTCAAATTCCTATACTCCCAACTACACAGTGGTGCATAGGTTGCAGGACTCTATTGCAAGGTGAATATGGCTGAACACAGGTTAGGCAATTCCTGTATATAGATTGGTACCTCAAGTCCAGGTAAGACAGTAGATGTATTCTGTCCAATGGGAAGGAGTCCAAAGCAGTGAACATTGCATGATAAATATAAGGAATATTGCATTTATAGATGCAACATAATATACTATACCCACATATGATATTCCCTTGTACGTGACTCATGTGCAAACATCTGCTCGACACTTGACTTGAGTCCAAGGGAAATATGCTTCTCAAAGTGAAACTTAATTCATGAATCCTAAGTGTCCTGATACCACTAATCCCTGGGTACTTAACACCTATTCGAATCAGTGGGAGTGTCCCACATGAAAGACAACTCTTATTTGTAAGGACTGTTCCCAAAGGGACAGTTTCATATGTAGGGATACCGTGGTATAGAAACTCTTCCTCCATAGAGTCCTATTCCTGGTTTGTTTGGATCATGAATTTAATGAGTCCCTGACATTTTATTCTCCCTTCCTATCTTTCTGACACAGGTACTTAGTAGCAGTACATGGCTACCCCATCTGCAGGTCAGGTCGATTGAAAGCAGGGCAACACCTGAGTATAGGTATAGGGTTCAACTAGATCCTGGTGTTTTGGTACACCAGTCCATTAGGAAGGCATTAAGTAGTCCAGACTGGGCATAACATAAGAGAGGCTAAAACGCTCATCTTGGAACTGGATATGGACAGGCATGTCTTGTCTTGTGTAGTCCTCATAGTCCTACGCTCTGTAGCCTGCCACCTGTCACCTATCCTATGTGTGGTCCTATATTATCCCTCGAAGAGTTGTGATACCATTTGGATGTATAAGCTGGACACTGGGTTGTAGGACAATGCTTGGGTCAGCTACTTAATCTCTTCATCAGTTGTCACCTGTGTGACCTGGTGTCAGTGTCTACATATGTAGGGGGCATGACCCTGGGATCTCTAATGTTTATAGGAAACCCCTTCCCACCTCTATACAAGTACAGGGGATGTGTATCTATATTGTGTTTGGTCCACCTGCGTGTCAGTGTTGATATCAAGTATTAGGTGATCTCAAGATACTCTGATGCGAAGGCCTGGGTTAAGGATGACATCCTGCGCCTAAAAGTGATATTAACTATTCACCCTGATCCTGGCTGTCCCTGTGGGTACCCCTCCCTTTTTTTGACTAATTCTCTTTCATAGATTTCTACAAATACCTTGCCTACACTGATATAATGGTGAGCTAATTAATCCTCCTAGATCAAATATTAGGGAGAGGAATACCTGTTGGTGGCTCGACTGCTTCCGGTTTTCCAAGTGACCTTGATGCAGAGTAGGGTGGCAGGTTGCAGGGAATAACTTGTGGTTTTTTTAGGGAAAATTAGGGTTCGTGGAAGGGCTGATTGACCCTTGATGCTTATATATATATTCGTGTTTTGATAGGATTAACTCTGGTTTGAAATTGATTCTCTATGATCTGATCATATCCTCTATCCCTGAGTTGAATTTGAATTCGAGTAGCACACGACTACTTGGTGTTTGAATAAGCATAATTGCTTTTAGGCCCCTGTGTTTCTTAGGTTTTTGGCTGTGTCCAAAAATCTATTAGTGGCTGTTTTATTAAAGAGATATTAAGGTTGGATGTTTTAATACATCAGCCCCTTAATAAAACAACATTTGCAACACAACCCCCCCCATGTGTTGTTATTTATAAAAGAAATCCTAATATATGTACATTACTTGTATACTTACTTATTTAATGATTCATATGTACTAATTAATAGTTCAATAGAATTTTTTATAATATGAAAGGGGAATTTTGGGCCAGGGGCTCACAAATCTACCACCTTAAAATAATTTCGTCATCGAAATTCAAGGTAGATACAAGGGTAAGAATTTGTACCTCAAGTCTCAAAAAGATGGGGATAGCGCTCTCGCATCTCGTCTTCCCTTTCCTATGTGGATTCGCCTGGCGAATGGTGCCTCCACGCGACACGTACCAATAAAATGGTCTGGTTGCGTAGCACTTTCTTCCGGCGGTCCAAGATCTCTACGGGCTGCTCCTGATAGCTAAGGCTCGGTCCCAACTCAATCTCTGAGTGGTCTAGCACGTGACTGGGGTCTGCCACGTACCGTCTTAGCTGGGACATGTGGAATACGTTGTGCACTTCGTCCAATGTGGGTGGTAGTGCCAAACGGTATGCCACCTCTCCGATTTTCTCGAGGATGTGAAACGGGCCGATGTATCTCGGGCTGAGCTTGTCGCCTCCTCCGAAACGTATCGTACCACGTGTCGAAGATATCTTCAAGAACACCATATCGTCCACCTAGATTCAAGCAAGGCTACGACCTATTCATATCATGATCAACAATTACAGTTTAAACAAAACTATACCTCAAACTGTCTACGATGGCTGTCGGCCCAGTGCTTCTGCCTGTCCTGTGCCACACAAAGCCGCTCCCTAATCAGCTTCACCTTCTCCGCAGCATCTACGATCATCTCAGGCCCCAATAATGCTCTTTCACCCACGTCGTCCCAAGATAGTGGGGTACGACATCTCCTCCCGTACAAGGCCTCGAAGGGAGACATCCCAATACTAGCTTGGTGACTGTTGTTGTAGGAGAACTCCACAAGGTGAAGGTGGTCCTCCCATGAGCCGCCAAAATCTAGTACACACGTCTGCAGCATATCCTCGAGCGTCTGAATGGTCTGTTCCGACTGTCCATCTGTCTGTGGATGATAGGCCGTGCTGAACTTGAGCGATGTGCCCAAGCTAGCCTGCAGACTCCTCCAAAAGTGGGATGTGAACCTGCTGTCACGATCAGAGATGATACTCACTAGAACGCCGTGCAATCTGACGATCTGCCTCACATACAATTCTGCCAATCTCTCCGTGGGTAGCCCCACCATGAATGGTATGAAATGGGCCGATTTGGTCAATCTATCAACAATAACCCAAATCACATCCCTTTCGCCAAGCGAACGTAGAAGACCGAAAACAAAATCCATAGTGATATGTTCCCACTTCCACTCGGGGATCGGCAACGGCTAAAGTAAACCCCTGGGTCTCTGCCTTACGGCTTTGACCTGCTGACACACAAGGCATCTAGAAACGAAGCGCGCCACCTCACGCTTCATGCCGTGCCACCAGACGTGGGCTCTCATATCCTTGTACATCCTGTTGGCTCCAGGATACAAGGAATACTGAGAATGGTGTGCCTCCTGCATGACCTCCTCTCGCAGCTCTCCACTAGGTACACACAGTCTCGTCCCATGCCTCAACGAGCCATCCTCTGCAATGGTAAAGTCCTCTAGTAAACCAGCTCGTGTCTGCACAATAATACTCCTCAGCTGCTCATCTTGTTGTTGTGCCTCTCGAATCCTGTCCATCAGTCCAGACTGAATCTGCATGCCCATCATTTGTGTCTCGACTCCAGGAATGACTACCTCAATGCCCAAGCTCTCCAATTCTGCCAATAAGTGTCGGTCTCTCGTCAAGAACATAGCCACTGGATACCGACTCAAGGCATCCGCAACTACATTTGCCTTCCCCGGATGGTACTACAATGAGATGTCAAAATCCTTCATCAATTTCAGCCATCTGCGTTGCTGCATACTCAGCTCATTTTGTGTGAAAATGTACTTCAAGCTTTTGTGGTCAGTGAATATTTCCATACGCTCTCCGTAAAAGTAGTGTTTCCAAAATTTCAGGACGAATATAACCGCTGCTAACTCTAGATCGTAAGTGGGATAATTCTTCTCATGTGGTCACAGCTGTCTAGATGCGTATGCTATCACTTTCTTATTCTACTCTAAAACAAACCCCAAGCCTTTTTCTGAAGCATCGCTATAGATAGAAAAACTGCCGGAACCAGATGGCAATGTCAATATAGGAGCTGTCGTCAGTCTCTTTTTCAGCTTATCGAACGCCGCCTGGCAGTCCTCTGTCCATAAAAACTCTACGTCCTTCCGAGTGAGCCTAGTAATTAGCTCCGCAATCCGAGCAAAGTCCTGCACGAACTTCCGATAGTATCCTGCCAATCCCAAGAAGCTCCGAATCTCAGCCACAGAAGTCGGAGTAGTCCATGAATCAACAGCAGCTATCTTCTTTGGGTCAACGGATATACCGTCTTCTGTCACCACATGACCAAGGAATTCCACCCAGTTAAGGAAAAACTCGTACTTCGAAAGCTTCCCATAGAGTTTCTCCTTCCTGAGGGTCTCCAGCACGATCCTCAGGTGCTCCTCGTGCTCTTCCGACGACTTCGAATAGATAAGGATGTCGTCGATGAAGACCACTACGAACTGGTCAAGGTATGGATGGAATACCTTATTCATCAAATTCATGAAGACTGCCGGGGCATTGGTCAACCCAAACGACATCACCATGATTTCGTACTGTCCGTACTTGGTCTGTAAGGCTGTCTTCGGAATATCTTCTTTTTTCACTTCCACTTGGTGGTACCCCGACCTCAAGTCGATCTTCGAGAACACCCGTGCACCACTCAACTGATCGAAAAGATCATCAATCCTTGGTAGCGAATATTTGTTCTTGATCGTCTTGCTATTCAAGGTCCTGTAGTCGATACACATTTGTACTGTCCCGTCCTTCTTGGGTACGAACAGTACTGGTGCACCCCAAGGCGACGAACTTGATCTAATAAACCCCTTCTCTAGTAGCTCGTCAATCTGTTTCTTCAGCTCCACGGCTTCCTTGTTGTTGATTCTGTAAACTCGTTACGATTCTGGCTCTGCGCCTGTTACAAGATCAATGGATAACTCAACGTCTCTGTCTGGCGGCAGTCCTGGCAGCTCCTATGAAAATACGTCAAGAAATTCTGCGATGATGGGGTGAGGTAGCTCTTCCTCCGCTACCATGGTCCCACAAATGGCGTCGCCTCGTGGCTCTACTCCTCCTCTAGCGAACTCGAATACAGTCTCCCCCAGCGGACTGAATACAACACATCCGTAGTGACAATCAATGCTGGCAAAGTGTTTACTCAACCAGTCCATGCCGAGCACTATGTCAAAGCTCGGGAGTGACATTATGAGTAAACTAGCGCGCAGTTCTCGGCCTCCTATGGTAATGCGGTGACCGACACAAACATCCTTCACTAAGATGACGCCTCCGCCAGTCGAGACTTTATAGGTGCTATCTAAGGGCTTAGATACAATGCTATGTCTAAAAGTAAAAGCTACAGATATGAAGCTGTGACTGGCGCCAGAATCAAATAAGGCAATAATTAAAAAAGACTCAAGAAGAACAGAACATGCTATCACATCAGGAGATACTAGTGTCTCATCGACCGTCATGGCATAAGCTCTGCCCTGCTGCTGGCCGAAGCGCTGCTGCTGTGCGGGCAGAGGTCCCCTCTGCTGCTGGGGTATCGTGGGCCTCGTCGGTGCTCCTTGGGCAGGAGCTGCTTTCTGTGCTGCATGAATACACGCTGCCGGACACTCTCTCATCTGATGCTCGCTAGATCCGCAGAATAAGCATGCTCCAAATCATTTCCGGCATACCTCCCATGAATGTCCCGGCTTTTTGCAGTAGTTACAAGGTCTCGGTGGCTGCCTCTGTTGGCTCTGCTGAAAAGTAGGGGCTCTATCTGGAGGCTGGTACTGTTGTTGCTACTGGTGGATGTGGGGCTGTGTCGCGGTCTTCCCTGGAGCACTGGACCGCTTTGCCCATCCGGCCTGGCTGTTGCCTCCTCCGTAGGCGTCTCGGTCCCTCTTCTGTTTGCGCTTTATCTCTTTCTCCACATCTTGCGCAACCTTCAAGATCCTTTCGTATGTTGTGGCTTGGCTGGTGGCGACGACTATACGGATCTCATGTGATAGCCCCGTCCTGAACTTCTTAGCCTTGGCCGCTGGGGTCAAGGTATCTGAAAATCGACTGAGGCAGAAGAACTCGGCGGAATACTCGTCGATGGAGAGGTTGCCTTGTTCGAGGCTCTCGAACTCGTTCTCCAGCTCTTCGCAGGCTGCTTCAGGATAAAACTTCGCCTTGAATAGCTCTTTGAATTCCTTCCAGGTCACATCTGGCGCAGTGAATCAAGGCTCATCCCTGTACCACGTGCAGGCGATGTCATAGAGCTGCATGCTAGCATTATCAACCTTCTGGTCTTCGGGGATTCGGGCCCTCCGGAGATTGCGGTCCACATTCTCCAACCAGTCGTCAACGTAGAGAATTCCCTCCATACCCTTGAATTCCCAGGGCCTGAGGTCTGTAAAAATTTTGGAGGTGCCGGGACGCAGCGGGGGAGCCTCCCTAGTCTGAAGAGCCTCTCTCAGTGTATCACGGAAAACGTCAGCCTGCCGCGTCTAGGAAGTCATGAGCTGCTGGATGACCCCAAGAAGCGTGGCGTTGTCCAGCGCAGGTGGTGGGGGCAGAACTGGTGCTTGATGCTGAAGGGGTGCCGGCTACTGGAAGGGTACAGGCTGATGGAAAGGTGTTGGTGGCGGTGTCGGCGAAGGAAACTGAAGAGGTGGTGGAATATCATCACGGCAAAATCTCGTCGCCTGCAGCTGGAGAGTCTCGCCTAAGTAGGTGAAGCGGCCTCCGTGAGTCGGTGGGGTTCCATTTGTGGAGGAGCCACCAACGTTTGCTGGGGTGTTCGGGTGAGCGGGGTTCCTGCCTTGAGAATCCATCTGACTGCCACAAAAGTAAAATTGTTAGTCGGTATGAGATTCAAACAGGATGCAGATCAAAGGAATAATTGAGATCAATGTAGAATTCAATGACGATATTAAACATGCGGAGATGATCCTTAAAGTCTACTTTCTACTCGCAGGCCTGTAGTAGTACATCTAAGTTGAGTACGACCACAAGTTTCGCTGTGTTCTGCGAAATCTGACCTGCATGGGCCACCATAAAAATATGTCACGACCCGAACCCAGTATTTGGGCATGAGCCGTGGGTACGTCCAGCCTACGCTGCAGTATCGGTAGTAGAATGCTGTCTAGTCATCTCCACAGTTTACAGATACAACCACGCAGTTTATATTCATTTTCACAAAGACCAAATTTGCATATCAACTCACAACAGGAAATTATATACACAAAGTCCATGATGAGAGAAATAAACTAATAACTGAAAAGAGACCATAAAATGGAGAGACCAAAATATGGTAGAAGAAATAGTCTCAATATAAAAAATGCATCAAAAGGGTGTCCACTACTCAACTCTCATAATCCACAATAAAATGAAATACAAATAAGAAAAGAGTTTCTGTGAGCAACTCATGCTCTATGGCATAATGTCTAGCTAAAAGTCTCCTGCGGAGGGTAGCCCCGCATCTAAGTCCTCCTGCATGCTCAAATCAGGGTCTTCAGTCTGCTCATAATAAGTAGTACAGAACTCCTCTAACTCATCACCTAAAATGTTGGTTATCCAGTCAGGATTGGAACAAGTACACATATGACCACTATCCGAGTCTCAACAGAATCATAAACATGTAAATAGCATATGAGAATGAAACTAGAAGGTAACTAGCATCATAGTATAAAAGGAAAGACATGAGACTCTATCAATGAAAATATAGCTACTATGAGGAAACATATAAAATCATGGTAGCATGGGATGTGGTACAAAACATGGTGGAATAATAGGAATATCATCTATCTACGTGCATTAAAATATCAGTTTCGGTGTATGAACAGCTAATGGGTAAATCCGGCAACTACACGTGTCGTGTGCAACTGCTATTATTCAAGAATGGACTCATAGGATAGAATGGGTTGTTCACACGCTTACTAGGATATTTCTCCGCCCAGTTAGTACTCATGGAAGCAATCATATATGGGGTGACACCAGAGATAATCAAAATATAGAGTAAAATCCATAGTAATAATCCTTGTGTGTTGATTGTGTCAACAACCAGCAAGACATATGAATAACAAGTAGAGGAAACTATCAGAAACAGTAACAATCGATACATGCACTTGCCTGTCGTCCCGAGCTGCGAGTAATGATCAAGTGAAGAGTTGGAGTCCAGGTAACCTGTTTTGTAACATACACCTACTATCAACATATATAAAAATAGTATTTGTCTATATTCATTTAATAATTGTCTAGTTTGACCCCTTATGGGGATTTGGTGTATTTGGCTAGTTATAGTCTCATTTGAAATTCTATATTCCATTGTCTTTGTCTACACCCCATGAGTATGTGTAAAGGCTACTAACCTCCCCCTTTTGTTTACTTAACAGGTACATTCATGGCTTCCTTGTACTCGAGCCTACAGTCCTACACTACCTTACTGTTAATAATGATATTTAGTCTTGGACCCAACTGACACTGGGTTTGCCTTCACTGTTACCTGTATGGACAGGAAAAACTTGGAGCTGTATCATCTATACACATTTTATCTATCTACTTGGTACATTGCTTACATGTATAATGTATTACAGGGCTTACTTGGTAATCTGTCTCCCTAATAAGACAGGTCAGATGCTCATTAGGGGCCATGCTAGGATACATCCTTAGAGCACTGTTAAATATCTGGAATATCTGGACATAGGTTCAGAGGTGAACATTTGGGTGTACACCCTATTTCCTGGTTACTTTCTTATCTCGAGCTACCACAACCCAAACCCCTGAACATGTTAACATGATACCTATGGTTTGCTAACCTGATAGCAATCCAATGTACTGTTGACATTCCTTTTTGGGAATTCCATTTTCCCTGTACCCTGGTTGGTGGTAGTCTGTAGGACATCCTGTAGCCTCTGGTTTTAACCCTGCATACTAGTACAATGTCTCCCTTGCTCCCAGTAGGATAGATTAAACCTCTCACACACCTTAGGTCACTCTCAAAGTCTCCCGTATGCACAGGGATAATAATAAGGAAAAGTTGTAGGTGAAGACTGACAGGATCATAAGGGACCTAGACTGATGCACCTGTGAGCTAGGCTACCTATTACTTCCTACATTCAGCTTCCTGCCTGAACCTCCATCTATTTCTATAACCTTTAACTTATATATATATATATCTAACTGGTTTATATGGAAGACAAGAAAAGCTCTTGACTGCAAGAGTTCAATGGGGACATACACTAAGAGTTTGTCATAGGCAGGATATCTCCTAAAATCTAATGAACCATTGTTCTGTATTTGGACATTCTCCTTAAAACAGGGCAGAAGGATGCAGTGACTGAGAAACTCTAGGGTCCATTATCAAACTCACAGTTTCAAGTAGTCCCTAATGTCAGGGACATGCCAAATATAAAGGATGGACAGAACATCCTGTCAACGGCTGAAAACAAATAGAGTTGTAAGCAATTTAACTGTAGAACACTAACATGGTAGTCTAATACCTCATCCAGTGGCTGAACCTGAACAAAACAAGGACTGATGCATATCCATGTATGCATTGATATGGGTATTAAGAGAGAGTGCACTTGAGTCACACGGTATGGTGTATCTGAGTATAACTCTATACATTCATCTATTCTTATATTATATTGCATCAATGTAAGATTTCAGTAAAGAAGTTGTGGTGGTAGTGTGTAGCCCCCTGTCTCTATTCAAATTCCTATACTCCCAACTATACAGTGGTGCATAGGTTGCAGGACTCTATTGCAAGGTGAATATGGCTGAACACAGGTAAGGCAATTCCTGTGTATAGATTGGTACCTCAAGTCCAGGTAAGACAATAGATGTATTCTGTCCAATGGGAAGGAGTCCAAAGCAGTGAACATTGCATGATAAATGTAAGTAATATTGCATTTATGGATGCAACATAATATACTATAGCCACATATGATATTCCCTTGCACATGACTCATGTGCAGACATGTGCTCGACACTTGACTTAAGTCCAAGGGAAATATGCTTCTCAAAGTAAAACTTAATTCATGAATCCTAAGTGTCCTGATACCACTAATCCCTGGGTACTTAACACCTATTTGAATCAGTGGGAGTGTCCCACATGAAAGACAACTTTTATTTGTAAGGACTGTTCCCAGAGGGACAGTTTCATATGTAGGGATACTGTGGTATAGAAACTCTCCCTCCATAGAGTCCTATTCCTAGTTTGTTTGGATCATGAATTTAATGAGTCCTTGACATTTTATT
The DNA here is from genome assembly GCA_029216955.1 of Iris pallida. NCBI lineage: Eukaryota > Viridiplantae > Streptophyta > Magnoliopsida > Asparagales > Iridaceae > Iris > Iris pallida. Next base: position 10,168,588 of record JANAVB010024600.1, on the reverse strand, counting down.
CTCCCTTCCTATCTTCCTGACATAGGTACTTAGTAGCAGTTCATGGCTGCCCCATCTGCAGGTCAGGTCGATTGAAAGCAGGGCAATACCTGAGTATAGGTATAGGGTTCAACTAGATCCTAGTGTCTTGGTACACCAGTCCATTAGGAAGGCATTAAGTAGTCCAAACTGGGCATAACATAAGAGAGGCTAAAACACTCATCTTGGAACTGGATATGGACATGCATATCTGTAGAAGCATAAAAAAGAAGAAAAAAAGATCCATGCAGCCAGGGAGCCCCATACGGCTCAGAGAGCTCATGCGGCTCAGGGATCCATGCGGCTCAAGTGTCTATGCGGCTCGATAAGTTCCATGCAGCTCAGAGAGGAGCCACGTGGCCTGCAAAACGGCTCTTCCCTTTGACCTATACTGCATTAAATGCCTTGACGGCTGACAGCTCTGACAAGGTGACAGTTCTGACACAAAGATACAATTATGACTCCCTCATAATGGCAGACTCCTAGAAAAATGAAGGAAATCTCTGACACGATCCCCCGAGATCCAAAAATTGTCAGCTGGCCTGGACACGTGGACAGTCTCATGCATCTCGAGCAGAGACCACCCTATGCGGCTCAGGCCGAAGCTGTCCCATGCGGCTCAGGCCGAAGCTGTCTTATGCGGCTCAAGCAGAGGTTACCCCATGCGGCTCACGAGGACTATCTCCATGCGGCTCACGAAGAAGCTACCCATTATGCGGCCGCCTACGCTCATGCGGCTCAGATCATCACCATGCAGTTCAAATGTTTAGCGGCCACTCCCAAGCAGCCTTGACACGTGGCCAGCCTTATGCAGCTCAATAAGGAGCAATCCTCATACGGCTCAGATTTCCTCAATGGCTCACGGTTAAGACACGTGGCATCAAATCAATCACAATAAAATATTGGGATCAAATCAGATCATTTGCAATCAGGCAAATCAATGACACGTGGTAGAAAATCCGAGATTGGCAAATCATGAGGATTTATGTCAATCATCATTAATTACCCACAAAAGATTTGATGAAATCACATCAATTGCTCAAATCTATTATATTCAAGATGAATGGCCCAGATTCAGTGATCCTTAGCCGCCGACTTTTGAGAATGTGCAACCATTGCAAACCCTAATGATGCCCTCCACTCATATAAATAGCAAGGTGCCATTCCCTTGCGAAGGAGATTCTCTAAAAAAAAAGAGAGAGACAGAGATCTAGAGAGCCAGAGAGAGAATATATAGAGATCGAAAGGAGAGCATTTCTTCATCAACGCCAAGCAGTTCTTCTACAGAGCCAAGGCTGCACCCGATCGTCCAAGGAGTAAGGCAGAGCGGCTGTCGCTTTCCCGAGCCTTTATCATCACCCCCCAGAATCTAAAATAAACAATTGTACTTAGATTGCTGTACCTAGGCTTTCGTCCCTAGGCTTTCTTTGTACAAACGAGTTTGTATTGTGAAGTAAAAGTCCGGTCCTCCGATAATTGTTCTGTTCTTTTATATTTCATGGCAAACACGATGGCGACTCTGCTGGGAACAAACTTCTCCACGGCTGAGGAGTTGGTGACGCAATCGGATGCAGCCAAACTTGGCTCCATGCAACAGAAGATGGTCGTCCCCTTCGACCAACAGGCGTTTGAAGAAATGCTCTCCGATGGGAGCGCTGGCCCGGTCCAGAAGCAAACCCGCACAGAGAAGGCTCGCAGGGAGTGGAGGCCAAAATTATTTGCTTCTTTCCAAGCCCTGGACGGAGTACTCTCTGCTGCCCAAGACGGCGAAGACGATTCTCATACGGCCCCACTTCAAGCCATAGGGAACTCTGCTGTCCCCAAGTCCGGCAGAGGAAAGCACTACGATGCTGGACTTGCAGGGACAAAGAGTGATTCTATGTGCTCCAGGAAGAAGCCGAATACTCATGCGGCCAAGACTGCCAGCCGCATGCATGATGCTCATGCGGCTGAAACTGTCAGCCACATGAAGAAAGTCTATGCGGCCAGATCTTCCAGCCGCTTGGAGAAAACACATACGGCCGAGACTTCCAGCCGCATGAAGAAAGCCTATGCGGCTACAACTGCCAACCGCGTGAAGACTGCTGACTCCAGCCGCATACTGCCTGCTCCTCGCAGCTCAGGCTCAGTCTTCGATCGCCTCTCCTATGGTCCCGATCTCTCATGTGCTCAAGAGAATATATTGACTCTCTGCAGCATCACTCTGACTCTTCCTACTATACGCCTTCGGGCTCTCAAGTGAAGAAGTCAAGGGCAGCGCGAGCTCGGCGAGCTCAGTCGGCTGTCCCAACCTCTGACCATCCGAGCACTCCACATACTGTTATACGGGCCTCTGATGGGAAGTTGTACAGAACCACTCGAGCCCAGCCCCCGGTAGCAAACGGACGAAGTGGTTCCCAAAAGTCTCCCAAAACCCAGGGAGCAAACATGGTCGCTCCAGACCCGTCTGACTTACGTGAGGTTATTCTCCACAAACGTAAGGAAAGAGAAGAGTCCCCGACATGCAAAGAGTCCTTCCACGGACGTCACTGCACTCAAATCATTGTCAACTGCTATTGCAACAACACGACAGCAAAAGAAGAACGACAATCTATTTTCTAAAGACTGCAACGACCAAGCTCCGAGGACGAAGTGCCTCCCGTCGTCTCTTGCAACTCCACTCAAAAGATCCCCGCTGAAGGGAGAGGAAAGAAAATAAACATTTTCAGCCCGAAAATTTCAACCACTGCGGCTAAGAAACTGTCGTCTAAACACCTGTCCACCATCGGGGTATTCCAAGGCACCCATTCGAAGACGAAATCTGCTACAGCCGGAGATTCGTCATCCGCACCGCTGGGGGTCACTGAAACGGAGGGTAGCACTCCTCAGAACATCCACGATAATCCGATGTTCCAAGGGGGCGGGTTCGAGGAAGCAACTCTTCCGTCAGACACTGTAAATACCGACGTCTCCAAGGACGTTCACGACTCTCAAGATGAAGCAAGATCTGAAGTTGGGGGTACTATTCCTTCTGAGTCCGAGCCAGAGGAGAACATTCCCACATATCCCGATGACTTTTCGGTACATGGGTATGACTCGGAGGATACGTCCTCCACTGTTCCTTCCGTCTTCCCTCATGTGAGAACGATATTCATGACGGACAACAACCAAGGTGGTTCCAGTGATCGCCAATGTATCAACATTCTGGAAGCCATACTGCATGCCTTGGTCAAGCCTGTAGAAGAGATCAAAGCGGCCCTTCCAACTCTGCAAGGAGGGACGCCTGGCCAAACAAGCGTGGGTCTCGCAGTCAATGCAGACTCGAACTCAGTAGCACCGAATCCGGACAACAATCCTCCTGAAATGATGGCCCCCACCGTTGTAGATGAGGCCCGAGAAGCGAGAAGAGAGGTCCAGGAGCTCCGAGCCATGTTTTACGCTCGAGAAAACTCTCAAGACCTTAGAATATGGCAACCGTACCCTGCTGCATGGAGGGATGTCCCCTTCCCGCCAAGATACAAGCCGTTCAACATCAACCCTTATGATGGCAAGACCTTCGCAAGTCGGTACATTACTTACTTCGAGGTCACCATCGACCATCTGCCCCATGATGATGCTATCCTCACACGATTATTCATTGGGGCATTGGAAGGAGTCACCTTCGACTGGTACCGCAACCTGCCAGGCAACTGCATCCACTCCTTCGCCAGCTTCAAGCGCATATTCTTGGAGAGATTCTACGAAGTAGGGCAGGACGTCACAATGTCCATCCTCATGGACGTCGTCCAAGGAGAGAAAGAGATGACAAGGAACTATATCGAACAGTTTCGCCAAACCGTAATAAAGTTGCCGTCTGGTAATCCGGATTCCTCCCTAATTGAAATTTGCCAAAAAGAGATTGCTCCCAACAATCAGTCTCTGGATGGGCGAAAGTTAATTTAAGGACTGGAAGACATTCATCATCAGTGCCACTAGTGCCGAAGAACGGTTAAAGAAAGCTCGCCAACTGGGATTGCATATCTCGGACGGAGAGAACAAGGGCAAGCGTCCTAATACCAATAACGACAATGGGGGTAGCCCCTCTAACAATCGGGACAACAGGGGTAAGCAGGCTATGGTGGCTGACACAGCCCAGAAACCTGAGTCAAAACTGGCAGACAAACAATGGCCGCAAATAACCTACTCCTTCGAGGACGGCCACGTCAAGCCCATCTTAGACATGCTCATACAAGGAGATAGAATTCAGCTCCCTCCACCAAGACGGGAACCTCCGTCGGCAGAAATGGAGAGCCCGAATTACTGCCATTACCACCGCTACGTCCATCATGCTATACACGACTACTACCAATTGAAGCGATACATCTAACATCTCATCGATTCGAACGCTTTTGCCATTGATTTCGAGGAGGTAACCGTAGCGGCCAACATGGTGTCCGTACAATTTGGCAGCTTCCCTCCAACAGAGACTCAAGATGGGGTGGTACCCATCCCTCTGACGACAATGGAGATTGCTAATCTTCTACCCCCCTCGGGAGCAGGATGCTGGTCTAGTGCCCCTCACCACATCACGGGAGGAGATCATATGGATCCATCCGGACCTGGTACTTGAAGTGACTCAGTCCACACCACCTTCCATTCGTAAGAAGAAGGGTGGAAAATTTAGATCCTGCCGTATAATCTCGGCAGATGTCGAAGAAGCCACAGCTGTCGTCACTCGGTCTGGTACTCAATCCCAACCTGTGGCTGATAATTCGACTGAGGATCATCAGCCAGCTATTGCTGACGCTCCAGGACCTTCTCAGCCTCCGACGACGGACAAGCCTAGGCCGAAGGAAACTCGCTTGACAAATCCCTCCGAAAAGAGACCTCAGGGGTTGGAAAGGCCCTACAACTTCGACATCTTAGCGCAGTTGGCCAATACACCGACCAAATTGTCATTATATGAGCTTATGAGGATCTCAAAGGATGTTTGCGCAGCTTTGAGCGATGTACTCCAAAATGCCGACGCATATCTAGCTCAGGTCAACCTCATAGGAGAAAGCCCGTATGCAGATCCCCAAGACAGCGCTTGCACAGGAGCGATGCCTAATATTATCTTCACTCCACTGGACATGCTCATCAAAACCAATCTGCGCGATCGTCCACTATACTACACCGAATACATCGGGGACGTAAAAGTGGACCGAATGCACATTGATCCTGGGTCTTCCATAAGCATCATTTCGAAGGGTCTGCTACATCATCTTCACATTCCGATGTATCGTCTGACGCCAACAAGCACCGCCATCAGCGGTTTCAATTCGGACAGGAGCTACCCAATTGGAAATATTCGATTGAAGTGCCAAATCGGTGATCTCCAGTCAGAAGTGACCTATTACGTTATAGATACGGACACTTCTTACAACATCCTCTTAGGGCACCCTTGGATACACGATTATATGATTGTACCGTCCACGCTGCACCAATGCTTCAAGTATGTCGACAAACATGACTTTGTGAGAACAGAATTTACCGACATCGATCCCTTCAAAGGAGTCGAGTCCTACTACTCAGATTCCTGCCTATACGAGAAGTCGAAGAGGCACCTGGATGAAGATGTACAGGCTCGAACTGAAACGGCCTCAGGATCAGAAGAACCTCTGACGATCCATCTTCAAGTTCGCAAACCTGGCAAATTTGCACCCCTTACGGCCGCTCTGCGTAAGGATGCGATCAGCCTCTCGGCACAAGAAGGGCAAATGATAATTCGGCTGCCAAGGTCCGGCCAAACGCCGAGACGCACAACGGAGCCACTAATAATCAGGCTACCGAGAGTCGATCAGCCACAAGCAGAGAAGTTCAACCCCTCTGACAAGCCAATAACGATTCATCTTCCTAAGAAGAATCGTCACCCCGATGCAAGGTCTGGGGCTTCTAGCGAACCAACAACTCCCCGTCCAGCATCGAATACCAAACTGGGGTCGCTAGCGAACCAACTACTCCACATCCAGCATCGAGTACCAAACTAGGGATCGCTAGTTTACCAACAACTCCACGCTCAGCTCCACCAACAGAACCCCTGATGATCAAGCTGCCCATGTCATTCTCTCAGTCTTCATTTATACAGGGGGTGACCGAAGAAGAATCGGAGCTGGCCAAGTATGTGGCTGCCCACACTGATATTCCCTCCGCAGATGATGTAATCCCGCTAGAAAAGATACCTTACTTCATCAATAAAGGGCTATCTTTGAACTACCTTGAGCTTAATAAGCTTTGTACAAAGTATGCTATGGAACATGGTATAGGCACTCATCTACACACACACAGGTGACAAATGTTTACACCGTAAACCAGCTTACTCCAGTAGAAGACGCTTACCGCATAATCAAGGGAGGGGACCATCTGTTGGCCCATTGGTCATATGGTCAACCTGATTTTAATAATTGATCAAAACTCTGTCTGGATATACGAAGCTTGTTGGGACATCTCAGCTTCTTGGACATAAGCAAGATTGGATATTCACTCCGTTCAAGACTGAAGATCTGTTTGCCTACTTGAGTCTGTACTTCCTATACAATGTAATTTTTCACTTTATTTGAGTCTAGGAATACGTTGTACACCGAGTCGTACTGGCAAATAGGCTATCCCCAAAATAGTTCAAAATGTTTTTAAAATGACCTATCAAAATGTTTACAAAAAGTTTTTCAAAAAGGTTTTCAAAAATCACCAAAAATCTATTTTAAAACCCTAACCTAACCCTGACAGAACTCGGCCAGAGTTCGGCCAGAGTTCGGCCAGAGTTCGGCCAGAGTTCGGCCAGAGTTCGGTTGGTGGCCGTTTGATTTTTGAAATTCTCTGGAACTTGGTCCTCCTGCAGTTGCGGATTTGACCGAGATTTGCTCATCGAGTTCTGCCCGAATTCTGCCCAAATTCTGACAGAGTTCTCTCTTTGGAATTCCTATAAATAGAGATGGATTTCGATCATTTCATTTCACTCATTCACTTTCAATCTTCTCTCTATCTAAAAAGCTTTCTGCCTTCCAAAGAGTTTTCTAGAGCTTTCATTTTCAGATCCCAAGCCAGTTATAATCCTCTAGTCGATTTGCCAATGCGGTACGGTCTAGAAGTTTCTGAGAGATTGTAATCAGAAGGCTTGATTGAAGAATACCTCTTTACATTTGAAGTTGGACGAGTTCTTCGTATCAAAGCTCGCGTTGTAGAAGTTGCGAGGACTTCGTAAGAAAACTTGCGGTTTTTTCCTATAGTGGATTCAACTGGTAGCAAGAGTTCTACCGACTGGATTAGTCCTCAACAGAGGGATACCAGTATACATCGCTGTCTTTGCGTTTGCTTTCTGAACTCTACCTTTACATTATTTCAACTATGATTATATACTGTGATTGTGTTGCTAACATTTTTTAATTAGCATTATTCCGCTGCCAACTCTATTCACCCCCCTCTAGAGTATTACGCTTTACTATATCGTTCCTACAATTGGTATCAGAGCGGGTGTTACAGGTAAAGCGAGGTAACAGTGCTATTATTTATTCATTATTTATTAGATTACAGCACATCACATGGCTACTATGAAATTCACAAGTGAAGGTCAGGCCACAAACAGACTCCCACTGTTTGATGGTACTAACTACACTTATTGGAAAACACGGATGAGTTTTTTCTTGAAATCTCTTGATTTTGACTTATGGGCTATTGTTCTTGATGGCTATCAGAAGCCACCTCGTATAAATGTCGAGGGAGTTTTGGTTGAAAAACCCCAAAGCAGTTATACAGAGGAAGAAAAGAAAAAGGCCAGTCTTGACACACGTGCCATTAATGCTCTTTTTTGTGCCTTAGACAGAACAGAATTTAACAGGGTATCTACATGCACAACGGCAAATGGTGTGTGGAAGCTTCTCGAAGTTACACATGAAGGCACGACTCAAGTCAAGGAGTCAAAAGTCAGCAGACTTACTCAAGAGTACGAGGCGTTCAAAATGAAGCCAAATGAAACAGTCACACAAATGTTCGAGAGGTTCTTGGATATTGTAAACCCTTTGTCCTCCTTAGGCAAAGATTACAGTAACCACGAAAAGATTTGTAAACTCCTGCGAGCTCTCACCAAGAACTGGATTCCAAAGGCTACAGCTATCATTGAAGGAAACGACCTCACCACAATGTCACTTGAAGTACTCATGGGTAAACTACTCACTCATGAACTGGAGCTACAAGATTTTGAAGAGCCTGCTCCAAAGGAGAAGACTATCGCCCTCAAGGCTCAGCATAGAAAAGCTGCTGAAGATGACTCAGACAGCAGTGGATCTGACGCTGAAGATCAAGCTCTCCTAGCAAGGAAGTTCAATAGATTCATGAGACATGAGAAGAGAGTCAAAGAGAACAACAGCAACAACTGGTATCAAGAAGATGCTGTCTGCTATGGCTGTAAGAAGAAGGGACATATGAAGAAAGACTGTCCCATCAACTCATCATCGAGCAAGAAGAACAACAGGTATGAAAAAGGCAACCTGAAAAGATCAACGTCTCGGAAATATGCCAACACCAGCATATGGCATGAGAGTGAAGCTAGCGACTCAGAAGATGAACATTCAGAGGACGCTGCAAACATCTGCTTCATGACAATCGATCAGGTACCTACTGAACCTGTAGAAACATATGATGACTTCACCTTTGAGCAATTAGGAGATGCCTTCAGTGACCTGATGCTTCTTGACTACAGAAAACTGCGTAGTAAATATCAGACCGCTAAGAAGGTACTCAAAGAGTACAAAGGAGAAATAGGAAGACTTACCAACCTACTAGCTGAGGTTAGAGCTAATGTTAGTGAGTCTGGTGAGCTTTCCTCTATAAAGCTCTTATTACACGAGACTAAACAGTCATCCGAAGAGAAAGACAAGATTATAGACCAATTGAGAGAAGATCTTTCTAGAGAAAAGAAAAGTCTTCAATCTGCACAAATCAGAATGGAATCACTCACTTCTGATTATACTAAGTTATATGACACTTCCAAAAGGTTGGAAATTAGGTTAGGAAAACAGCTTGAGCATGCTGTTTCCTATCCTAACACGTGTCACTTACCGAGAATTCGGAACATTCCCAAGCCAAACACTGTCAGACCAAACCATATAAAACCTTTACCCCAAAAGGTTAAGCCCAAACGTGATCATAGGTATGCATTCTTCTATACTAGAAAACCCAAACCTACCAACCATGCACACCACTCAGCTTTCAACACTCGACATGCACAATGTCATTATTGTGGCCTCATTGGTCATATATCATCTGCATGTAGAATGAGAAAGCTTGTAGATTTAAATGTTTATGCTTGGATACCTAAAGCTAACAATTCAGGACCCTGCAAGAAATGGGTACCAAAGGTTTCATCTGCAAACTGTTTTGTAGGTGGAACACCCTTCACATGCTAGAAGCAAATGGATCCTCGACAGCGGTTGCTCACGGCATATGACCGGTGACGCTACCCTATTTGCAATACTGTCGAAGAAGAAGAAGGAAGGTTATGTTTCCTTCGGTAATAATTTGAAAGGGTATATTAATGGTATCGATGATGTTGGTAAGTCTTCCTATCCCGTGATTAAAGATGTCTGTCTGGTTACCGAGTTGAAACATAATCTGCTCAGCATAAGTCATCTAGCTGATCATGGTTATGGTATCAACTTTGGCAAAGACAAATGTACTATAGTTGATAGCTCAACTGGTAGTACTATCTTTGAAGGAATCAGGGAAGACAATATATATGTTTTCTATCTGCTGGAAGAAGCTAACATTTCAGGTAGATGCTTAATGGCCAAAAGTGATGAGAGTCATCTATGGCACATGAGACTCGGTCATGCAAACATGGATACAATTTCAAGATTATCCCCAAAGAAGATAGTACGCGGTTTACCAGACATAACATTCAAGAAGGATTCAGTATGCAGCCAATGTGAAAAGAACAAGGCTACCAGATCCACATTCAAGTCTGTAAATGCAGTATGTACTACTAGACCTCTACAATTGCTACACATGGATTTATTCGGTCCTAGCAGAGTTGCTAGCCTCGGAGGTAAATTATATGCATTTGTTATTGTAGATGATTTTTCTAGATACACGTGGGTATATTTCTTGACACGCAAGAATGATGCATTATCCGAATTTGTCGCCTTTTGCAAGAAAGTACAAAATAAAAAAGGTTACATGATCACTCGAATTAGAAGCGATCATGGAGGCGAATTCGAGAATGCTGATTTCGAGCAATTTTGTGACACACACGGTTTTATACATGAGTTCTCCTGCCCTAGAACTCCACAACAAAATGGAGTTGTGGAACGTAAGAACAGAACTCTAACCGAAATGGCCAGAGTGATGTTAAATCAATTTAGCCTACCCAAATACTTCTGGGCTGAAGCTGTCAATACAGCTTGCTTTGTGCTCAATAGAGTTCTAATTCGACCCAAATCGAAGAAGACTCCATTTGAGTTATGGTTTGATAGAATTCCTTCAGTTTCATACTTTAAGATTTTTGGCTGTAAGTGCTTTATTCTTAATACTAAAGACAACTTGGGAAAGTTTGACGAAAAGGCCGATGAAGGTATATTTCTAGGTTATGCGGCCAAGAGCAAAGGGTACAGAGTCTTCAACAAACGTACCATGATCATCGAAGAATCAATCAACGTCACTTTTGATGAAATGAACCAAATGACTCACGATAATAGTGATGAAGATCTACCTACATCAAGTTCAACATCAGCTGAACCTGAACCAAGCTCTGCACTAGCTGAACCCCCTAGAGGAGATCCAGGAACCAGCTACCTACAGAGTCTACCGAAGAGGTTAAAATTCACAGCTGATCATCCACAAGATTTGGTAATTGGTGATATTACCAAATGAGTAAGTACTCGATCATCCAGTAGAGATATTGTTTCTAGTGTTGCATTTATTTCACAGCTAGAACCTAAATCTATTGATGAAGCATGTAGTGATAGTTTCTGGATAGATGCCATGCAAGAGGAATTGAACCAATTCGAATGGAATCAAGTTGGGAACTTGTTCCCAAGCTTATTGATCATCCGGTCATTGGCACCCGTTGGGTATTCCGAAACAAACTAAATGAGGATGGTTTAGTAACTCGTAACAAGGCTCGACTCGTAGCTCAAGGATACAATCAAGAAGAGGGTATCGACTACGATGAGACTTATGCCCCAGTTGCGAGATTAGAATCCATTCGAATGGTATGTGCATTTGCATGTTTTCATGATTTCAAACTTTTTCAAATGGATATAAAAAGTGCTTTTCTAAATGGCTTTATAAAAGAAGAAGTTTTTGTAGCACAACCTCCGGGTTTCACGGATTTCAAAAATCCTGACCATGTTTTCAAGTTGAAGAAAGCCTTATATGGTTTGAAACAAGCCCTTCGTGCTTGGTATGACCGTCTAAGCTCTTTTCTACTTGACAACGGTTTTTCAAAAGGAAAGGTTGACACTACACTATTTATTAAATCTTTTAATGGCAAGCTGCTTTTAATTCAAATCTATGTTGATGATATCATATTTGGATCCACTGATGAATCTCTTTTGTCAAGAATTTTCTAAGTGTATGCAGAATGAGTTTGAGATGAGCATAATGGGAGAGCTGAAGTTCTTTCTCGGATTGCAAATCAAACAAACCGACAATGGGACGTTCATTAATCAAGCCAAGTACACAAAAGATTTGCTAAAGAAGTTCGATCTGGACAATGTCAAACCTATTGGCACTCCGATGGCAACTTCAACAAAGCTTGATTCTGACGAACAAGGCAAGCCAGTCGACACACGTAAGTATCGAGGTATGATTGGTAGTTTACTTTACTTAACTGCTAGTCGTCCAGATATAATGTTTAGTGTTTGCCTGTGTGCACATTTTCAAGCTAACCCAAAGGAATCACGTCTGACCGCAGTTAAGCGTATCTTCCGATACCTTAAGGGCACTTCTTCTGTCGGCTTGTGGTATCCCAAAACTAAATCCTTTGACCTTATTGGTTATTCGGATGCAAATTTTGCTGGATGCAAGGTTGATAGAAAAAGTACTAGCGGTACATGTCATTTCTTAGGCAAGGCTCTAGTCTCTTGGTTTAGTAAAAAGCAAAATTCTGTAGCCTTATCAACAACAGAGGCTGAGTATATCGCCGCAGGACGTTGTTGCGCTCAGATTTTGTGGATGAAACAAACCCTAGAAGACTTTGATTTATTTTTCACACATATTCCCATTTTCTGTGATAACACGAGCACCATTAATTTGACTAAGAATCCTGTATATCATTCTCGTACTAAACATATCGAAATTAGACATCATTTTTTTAGAGATCATCATCAAAATGGAGATATAAACCTTGTGTACATAGATACTGAAAATCAATTAGCTGACATCTTCACTAAACCTCTAGCGGAAGATCGTTTCAATTATTTACGTCGAGAATTAGGAATTTTGGACGTCAATAATATTAATTGATTTTATTTTATGATTATATATCATTATACAAAAACTGTGTTAGAGACAAGCTAATAAAGAGTCTGTCTGTCACCACAACTACGGTTGAAGCGAAGCGGTACTTAAGAGTTCCCCGGTGAACCTCCGCCAGCTGGGACAGTACTCCTACAGCTAATCTGAGACAGTCACTGTATAATGACATTTAATTCATAAAATATTATTAATTATGTTATTTGAAGACTAAAATAACTAATCTTTGAATTAAATATTTGTAACGAGTTAATGAAAAAGAAGTAGCAAAAATCAACCTGAAAGAACCCTAGGCGAATTCGGCCAGAGCTCTAACCGAATTCGGCCCGAGTTTGATTAAGGATGTCTGTGTATATATATATACAGAACCCGAGAGCTTCTTCTCTTCCATTGCTTCCAAACTTTCAAACAGCAGCTCCAGCCGCCCAAAACTCCTCCAAACCCTAGGTATTAACCAACCCATTGCTTCCTATCTACTTGGTGAAATCCTTCCAAATTTTGGAATCGTGCGGAGATCGTTCTTCTCTACAACATATCCAATTTTCGTGAGGTATAACTCCCTCTCTCTCCACCTTTCAAATTAGTGCTTTTTATTTCAATGGCACCTAGATTTAATCCGTCTAAGAGGAAGAAGACCACTCCTAGTGAGGAAGGGTCCTCTTCGAATCCTCACACGGATTCTTTGTTTTCGCCGGTCCAAAAGAGCGACGGCGCTTTCGATGGGTTCTTCTTTCAAACCCTCGATCAAGCTTTATTATGGTACGGTGAGTTTTCCACCCGATCCATATGTAGCGGCGCTCCGGTTAAATGGACGGTATTCCCTGATCATCGTCACTTATTTGAGGCATTAGGGTTACACTTACTTGTTAAACTGTGCTTCCCAATAGCTACTAATGCCATTAGATTGTTCTATTGCAATCTCGTAGTTAACACTTTTGACGTGAGCACACGTGTTGGAGGCATAGACATCGAGTTCAATGATGTCCTCCTAGCGGAGATTCTTGGTATTCCCAATGAAGGTGAACCGCTAGTTGATATCACGGAATTCGATTTCCCTGAAGGCACTACACTCACGAGTTTCAAAACGGAACTCTGTGCACCTGACAGAGTACGTTCTGGAAAGTTCAAGGCTAACAACCTGAACTTGTTTAACTACGAATTGCATCGCATCATCTACTCTACTCTTCTTCCAAAATCCACTTCCAAGGATGATGTGACTTCGCTTGAGCTGTCCGCCATGTACCATCTTATCAAGGGGATTCCTTTTTCCACCCCTAAGACTATTATTCAGATGATGGGACGTTGTCGTGCTAGAGATCGAAATCTCTCTTACGCGATGATTCTCCTTCGTATCTTTCAGCGATTCGAGATCGATCTATCGACTTGTACTCAGGACTCTGAGCCCAAGTTACTCCAGCTTTCTCGTCGCAGTCGGACTGCTTCAGCTCCACCTCCTGCTCCTCCTACTGCACCATCTTCACCACATCAACCGTATGCCATAACTTTTGAGGGCATACATCAGCATTTATCATCTTTGCACGTCTCGATGACGGACATGGCTCGCGAGCGTGAGTTTCGCGATGTCACCCGTTATCAGGCGATGGCAAACTCCTTGACTGATCTTCGATTCGCTCAGACTGGTTATTCAGCCGGTTCCATCCCTCGAGATCCAGCTTTTTCGGGTTACCGCTGTGAGGATGAGGCTGTTCATGCCTACTTCCAGCCAGGTAACGTCTATGACTGGTATCGTGCTCCTCGAGATTACGTTGGTGAGTTCTATGCTGGCGCCCCTACTCATCCTACTGGCGCTGGTACTTCTGGTGCTGGTACTTCCGGTCATGCTGGCCACGCTGCTGATGAAATTGATGAGGATAGTGATGATGAGATCTGATTTGATTATTCGTGATATTCTATTTTATACTTGGAAATGCTCCGACATTCCAAGTTTTTATTATTTACTTTTTATCAGTACTTTGTAGTTTGCTATCAGTACTTTTTATCTTCATGGACATGTTTATGATGTTTCATTTATGACATCTCAGTTTATTTCAGCATTTTGTTTAAGCACTATCTCTTTATACTGCTTCTCCATTTTTAAGTGCCTGTGAAATAGCATGCCTGAGATTTTTTTTATGTTTTTGAAGCAATACATGCCTGTGATGATAATTTGTAGAAACATTACATGCCTGTGATGCTATATCTCTAATTCTTATACTATATTTCTTTTATTTGTTTTCTCGCTATTTTTTACTTATGCATTGATTGCGGGGGAGTCTTCTGCATTTAATGCGGGGGAGCCTTCTCTTGTGCAATTATTTTGCTAAGTGACAAAGGGGAAGAAAATTAAAAATGATCTAACATTTTTTTTGAGTTAAATACAGGTTATGAACAATTTCTACTTTTTGATATTTTTGAACAAGCTTGAACAAGCTTAATGTTATATCATTCATAGTTTGTCAATTATCAAAATAGGGGAGATTGTTGGCCCATTGGTCATATGGTCAACCTGATTTTAATAATTGATCAAAACCCTGTCTGGATATACGAAACTTGTTGGGACATCTCAGCTTCTTGGACATAAGCAAGATTGGATATTCACTCCGTTCAAGACTGAAGATCTGTTTGCCTACTTGAGTCTGTACTTCCTATGCAATGTAATTTTTCACTTTATTTGAGTCTAGGAATACGTTGTACACCGAGTCGTACTGGCAAATAGGCTATCCCTAAAATAGTTCAAAATGTTTTTAAAATGACCTATCAAAATGTTTACAAAAAGGTTTTCAAAAAGGTTTTCAAAAATCACCAAAAATCTATTTTAAAACCCTAACCTAACCCTGACAGAACTCGGCCAGAGTTCGGCCAGAGTTCGGCCAGAGTTCGGTTGGTGGCCGTTTGATTTTTGAAATTCTCTGGAACTTGGTCCTCCTACAATTGCGGATTTGACCGAGATTTGCTCATCGAGTTCTGCCCGAATTCTGCCCGAATTCTGACAGAGTTCTCCCTTTGGAATTCCTATAAATAGAGATGGATTTCGATCATTTCAATTCACTCATTCACTTTCAATCTTCTCTCTATCTAAAAAGCTTTCTGCCTTCCAAAGAGTTTTTTAGAGCTTTCATTTTCAGATCCCAAGCCAGTTACAATCCTCTAGTCGATTTGCCAGTACGGTACGGTCTAGAAGTTTCTGAGAGATTGTAATCAGAAGGCTTGATTGAAGAATACCTCTTCACATTTGAAGTTGGACGAGTTCTTCGTATCAAAGCTCGCGTTGTAGAAGTTGCAAGGACTTCGTAAGAAAACTTGCGATTTTTTCCTATAGTGGATTCAACTGGTAGCAAGAGTTCTACCGACTGGATTAGTCCTCAACAGAGGGATACCAGTATCGCTGTCTTTGCGTTTGCTTTCTAAACTCTGCCTTTACATTATTTCAACTGTGATTATATACTGTGATTGTGTTGCTAACATTTTTTAATTAGCATTATTCCGCTGCCAACTCTATTCACCCCCCCTCTAGAGTATTACGCTTTACTATATCGTTCCTACACCATCCAATCATCTTCGGCCAGAAAGACGACCCACAGCCTTTCACCCTAGAGAAGGTCGATCTCGAATCAGTTGCCGAGAGACTGCCTCTATATCTTTGTAGCCCCTAATCCAAATACCTCGTGCAAAAACAGGGATATGATATGGAGACTATGCCAGGTTTAAACTACGGCACCGATCGATGATTGCCTTTGAAGCCATCAATCCTGGCTGGCAAACTACAGGACTACTACATCAAGACCCGATGTGGATTAGGGTATGTTACGCCCACAACGACCCCTGAAAGTTCGGATGAGGAATGCGACTGGCATTCACATTCAACCGGGTCACCAACTTCTGATTCGGATACCAGCATCGGAGACGTATTCAGACAAGTCATGTCAGTCAATATGGCATTCGTCGACGCCTACGAAGAAGATGAAGACATTCCTGAAATCCTTGAGTTAGAGCCGTGGGCCCAACAGCTAGATGCACAATAGAAAAAGCGGTTCGAACAGAGAGAACCTCCCACCGAAGATGAGGTTATACAGGTCGATCTCGGCAGCAAATCTTCTCCAAAACCAATCTTCGTCAGTAAAAGCCTAACAGACGAAGAGCGAGAAATGCTACTAGAACTTGTCAAAGCATATATTGATGTGTTTGCCTGGAGCTATGAAGACATACCAGGACTAAACCCCGAGGTTGCCCTTCACAAGCTCAACATTCGGCCAGATGCGCAGCCGGTCAGACAACAGCAACGACGCTTCCGTCGGGCATCATGGATGCGATCGAAGCCGAAGTCAACAAGCTGATAGCCAGCGGCTTCATTCGTAAAGAACAACATCTAGACTGGGTCGCCAATATAGTACCGGTTCTCAAAAAGAATGGAAAGATTTGAATCTGCATTGTCACGACCCGCACCCGCTAAAAGGGCACGTGACGCGACAACGTCCAGCCCTCACCAAAAAATTGGCGTGGAACGCTGTAGATTTTTCTACTCTAAACAGTTTATATATATAACAAAAACCTGTCGAGAATATGGTCAACTCCGAACGGAGGACAAGCAATGAATATATATACGAGTACTCAATCACGACTCTAAGATAACAAAGTAAAGACTGAAATGAAAAGACAATAAGACGATAAAATAATATATAACCTGTCAAGTCTAACACAAAGAATATATACAGTCCAATTCTCTAATACAGTTCATAATAATAACAGTCTCAAAAGTAGCTGGAGACAATGTCCAGTACAAAAGACCTACTCTAACTAAGTAATAGGTAGGGTCTCGTCAGGCGGGGCTAACCCCTGCTGGACCAAAGTCTCCAAGTCTATTCCCACTACGTCATCCAGACCGTAGTAGGTACTGTAGTCTCCCTCATCTGTATCTGTAATATTTTCAACATATCCTGTCAGGATGGAACGAGTACAATCTACTAACAATAGTTCACAAGATATGATAAAAGCTACAAGACTGTAAATAGATAGTATATACAAGAAAATTATGGAATGTACATGTGAATATCATGGCAAGGTAAGCTGTAAAACTAGAGCTAGAACAAGGCAAGTAAACTGATCATGGCATGTACAAGAATCAAGAATCATATCTCTAGGTGTGTGAGTACTAGCTACAATATGTGGCCGGCTTGGGTCTGCACAAGGTCTACTGATCCACCAATCCTACGTGGAGTGTAGGATTGGTATTATTCAAGGTCTACAAGAATAAACAAGGCGAATAATGACCACATATCTAGACTAGTGCTCCCCGTCCCCGACTGGTAGAGTGGATCCAAGCAAGACACGTTACGACACGAGATTCCACGAGAAGGGAGCAAGTCTCCTCGAGAATCGGTGTCCATATACTGCACAAGAACTACAAGGGGCTTGCACAGGATATACCAAGATAACGAGGAATAACATCTCATGTCGGGATCCATGAATACCAATCTGTGTGACCAATGTGTCGAGAACAAGCATATCCACACTAATTACATAAATTATAACAGTTATCGTAAATTGGAAAAGTGTCAGAGAATGTACTCGCCTGAAATATGATATGGTACGTCAACTGGAGCAAATGCAGCGTCTCGAGGACCTATAGAGAACAAGACGTATCAATACTATGTTTAGGAAATGAAATCAAATCAATTTGAATCCTTATTAAGTCATTCTAGGTCAAGACGCATCAAACTAGGTTGTACGGGGTCAAACTAAGTCATATTAGGTCTAACTGGGTCAATGCAAGTCAAACGGAATCAATCGGGATCGATTTGAGTCAACAGTTGACTTTTTGCTCAACCGGTCAACTCTGGTCAACCGTGGTCAACTGTGGTCAACCTTAGGTCAACTCTAGGTCACTGGTGACTAACAGTTGACTTTCGGTCAACTGCACAAGTCTAATGGAATTTGGGACTAAATTGGGTAAAGTGTTGACCCATTGTTGACTTTCGGCCTAAAAAGTCAACCATGGTCAACCGGGGTCAAGACTAGGTCTAGACGGCTATTTCTACCCATTACCAACCTCTACAACCTATATCCAAGTCCATCTTGGACTTCGAAACTCATTTCTTGGCCATAGGCCAAATTTCTATTTTACCCTTAAAAAGGGCAAAATTCCAACTTTGGCGATTATCTAGTTAGCCTACCTACGCTTGATATTTTGACCCGATCTCCCCATGGTAGTAAGGTACTAGCCTATAGGTATATTATCTACCAAAATACTTAGGTAAAGTGGACGTCTAGTCCACCTTACGGCCCGTTGCCAAAATCTTGAATATTTCAAGATACGTACCGATACGGCGCGATACCGGCGCCCTACGACTCCGATTCCCACTCGGGAGCCTACCCGCAAAATCTAAATCACGTATTCTAACTCCACGCCAAGTTTTGTCGCGATCCGATACTCCGGGCTCAAATTCGCCCTCTAACTCGATTTCCCCTATTCTCTACTTCTCACATCTACTTCTCACTTTCCTTCTATCTTCCTATTCTTCTAATTTTTCTCCTTCTAACTCTCCTTCCTATTCTTCTTCTAGTTCCCAATTCTTCTTATTCTTTTCCCTCTTCCTATTTCTTTCTTACTTCTAACCTTTCTCTTCTAACCCTTTCTAATCTTCTTCTATTTTCCTTAACTTCTTCTTCTTATCCTTCTAAATCTAATTCTTCTTTCTAATTTCCTTAACTCTTCTAACCAATTCCTCCTCTCTACTCTTTATTACCCTCTTTATATACATCTATCTATACCTATATATATATATATATATATATATATATATATATATATATATATATATATATATATATATATATATATATATATATATATATAGATAGGGGGGGTTTAATGGGTTAAAGGCATAAAAAGGGGGGGGAAGCTGCTGTTGCAGCTGCTCCATAGCAGCTACTGCTGCTGCTGTGGCTCCTGCCACAGCTGCTGCAGCCATCTTCTTCTTCTCCTTCTACTTCATCTCTTCCTCCTCTCTACTTCTATCTCTCTCTCTCTCTCTATATATATATATATATATATATATATATATATATATATATATATATATACACACATATATAGATATAATCTATCATCCATCCAACTCCACAAACACACACTCCTCTATACATACCTATACATCACACACACACACACACACACATCCCCATATACATATACACACACACACACACACACACACACACACACACACATATATATATATATATATATATATATATATATATATATATATATATATATATATATATATATATATATATGTGTGTGTGTGTGTGTGTATGAAAAAAAAAAAAAAAAAAAAAAAATATATATATATATATATATATATATATATATATATATATATATATATATATATATATATATATATATAACACATGCACACACACACTCTCTCACAACACACACAAGCTCACTCACACTCTCACACACTCACATGACACAAACACCACCACCACCATTTCTATTCCTCTACCCACACAAATACACATTCATATATACATATATACACACACACACACACACACACACATATATATATATATATATATATATATATATATATATATATATATATATATATATACATACATATACATATACCACTATATATATAAAAACCCCTATTAATTCCTTAACATTGATTCTAGGGAATCCTACAAAATTCATGGGCAAAAGGTAGAGAATTTCATTCCCTACAATAAATGTGAAGGAAGTAAATGGAGAAGAGGAATTTATTAGGGATTAAATGCATACCTAGGTTCTTGGAGAGGGAGAGAGAAAGCTTGGAAGAAAGGGAATTTTTGAAAGAGAGAGAGAGAGACTTAATGAAGAAGTAAAAGGGGCGGGGGGGTTCTTGACTTGGCCGGCCACCCCTTGGGGGGCTATTGGGTTGGGATCCAATAAGCCCCCAACCCATTAAGCTTAGTTTAGTTTGGTTTGAAATCGGTTTGGTTCGGTTCGTTTCGGTTTAGGTCTAACTAACCAAATTAGCCTCTAAAATGACTAATTAAGTCATGGAAGTTGGGTTAATAATTTCTAGCCTAATTATGATGGTATGTGGGCTAAGTCCAGCTAGTATGGGGGTCCCACTAGGGTCCAGGCTACCCGGGTCTCCAATTTGAGTCCGAATTGGATAAAATCCAAACCAACCCAAATAAATTCCAAAAAAATCACATAAAATCAAATAAAATTCCTAAAAATTATAAAACTTGAAAAATGACAAAAATACCCCAAATTCGAAAACTGGGGGTGACAAATCTACCCTCCTTAAAAATTTTGTCCTCGAAATTGAATGAGAACTAACACAGCAATCATGAATAGAACAAGGAAAGAAAAAGATAGAATTTTACCTCAAGGCTCGAAGAGATATGGGAATCGCTCCCGCATGTCGTCCTCCCTCTCCCAGGTGGACTCACCTGGAGAATGATGTCTCCATGCAACGCGAACCAAGGGAATGACCTGGTTCCGGAGCACCTTCTCTCTTCGGTCCAAGATCTCGACCGACTTCTCTGGGTAGCTGAGTGTCGGTCCCAATACGATCTCTGAGTGGTCCAAGACGTGACTGGGATCTGCCACATACCGTCTCAGCTACGACACGTGGAACACACTGCGCACTCCCTCTAGTGTGGGCGGTAACTCCAGTCGGTAAGCCACTGCACCGACCCTGCCCAGGATACGGAATGGTCCGATGTATCGTGGGCTAAGCTTCCTGCCGCCACCAAAACGAATCGTGCCACGCGTCGGAGAAATCCACAGAAAGACAAGATCACCAACCTAGAACAAAAACACAAGACTTAGAGCTTGATCTAAAATAATCACAATCAGACTCAAATACTAGAAAAATCTAAACTATACCTCAAACTCCAACGGCCTCCGGTAGCTATCGGTCCAATGCCGCTGCCTATCCTGCGCCACCCGAAGTCGATCTCTGATAACCCTGACCTTCTCCGCAGTATCCACTACCATCTCAGGGCCAAGCAAAACCCTCTCACCGACATCATCCCAAGACAAGGGAGTATGGCACCTCCGTCCGTATAGAGCCTCGAAAGGTGACATCTCTATACTGGCTTGGTAGCTGTTGTTGTAAGCAAACTCTACCAAGTGAAGGTGGTCCTCCCAAGATCTCCCGAAGTCCAAGACACAGGTACGCAGCATATCCTCGAGGGTCTGAATCGTCCTCTCCGACTGCCCGTCTGTCTAGGGGTGGTATGCGGTACTGAACTTGAGCGATGTGCCCAAGCTAAGCTGCAAACCCGCCAGAAGTGGGAAGTAAATCGGCTGTCCCGATCCGAGACTATACTCACTGGCACCCCGTGTAATCGGACTATCTGTCGCACGTACATCTCGGCCAACCTCTCCGTCGACAAATCCACTTTGAAAGGCAAAAAGTGGGCCGATTTGGTCAATCGATCAACAATGACCCAAATCGCATCCTTCCCTCCTGGAGAGCGAGGAAGCCCAGATACAAAGTCCATAGTGATATGCTCCCACTTCCACTCAGGAATGGGGAGTGGCTGGAGCAATCCACCGGGTCTCTGCCTCCCGGCCTTCACCTGCTGGCACACCAAGCATCTCGAAACGAACTGAGCCACCTCACGTTTCATGCCATACCACCAAACATGCTGTCTCAAGTCCCTAAACATCTTGTTGGCTCCTGGATGCATAGAGTAGTGAGAACGGTGCGCCTCCTGAAGAACCTCCTCTCGAAGTCCTCCACTCGGCACGCACAATCTGGTACCATGCCTCAACGACCCATTCCCTGCTAAAGAGAACTCATCCAACAGCCCTATCTGGACCTGCTCCCTGATGACCCTCAGAGCCTCATCCTCAAACTGAGCTGCCCTGACTCTCTCCATCAGCTTCGACTGCACCTGCAGACCCCACATCTGCGCCTCGAACCCAGGAACTATCACCTCTATGCCCAAACTCTCCAGATCTGCCAGAAGGTGACGATCCATCGTCAAACACATGGCCACGGGATACCTGCTCAGAGCATCCGCGACCATGTTGGCCTTCCCTGGATGGTACTGTAAGGATATATCAAAATCCTTCATCAGCTCTAACCATCGCCTCTGCCTCATATTCAGCTCCTTCTGGGTAAACACGTACTTCAAGCTCTTATGGTCAGTATAGATCTCCACACGCTCTCCGTACAGATAGTGTTTCCACAGCTTCAAAGCAAAGATGACCGTTGCCAGCTCAAGATCGTGGGTAGGGTAATTCCTCTCATGAGGATGTAACTGCCTAGATGCATAGGCAATTACCTTCCCGTGCTGCTGAAGCACACAACCCAAACCCCGTCCTGAAGCATCACTGTAGAACGTATAACCACCAGATCCAGATGGCAGCGTCAAGATAGGAGCTGTAGTCAACCTCGCGTTCAGCTCCTCGAAGGCGGCCTGGCACTCATCGGACCAAACAAACTCCTCGTCCTTCCTGGTAAGGCGGGTCATCGGCTGGGCAATCCTGGAAAAGTCCTGCACGAACCTCCAGTAGTAACCTGCCAGACCCAGAAAACTTCGAACCTCTGCTACTGAGCTCGACGTAGACCAGGACTCCACCGCAGAAATCTTCTTCGGATCCACTAAAATTCCCTCGCCAGAGACAACATGGCCTAGGAACTCCACGCGATCCAAGAAGAACTCACACTTGGACAGCTTCCCATACAACTGCTCCCTCCTGAGAGTGTCCAACACAATCCTCAGGTGCTCCTCGTGCTCCTCTGGCGTCTTCGAATAGATAAGAATGTCATCAATGAAGACCACCACGAACTTGTCAAGGTACTGATGAAATACCTTGTTCATCAAGTTCATGAATACCGCCGGGGCATTGGTCAACCCAAACGGCATGACGGTATACTCATACTGGCCATAGCGAGTCCGAAAGGCAGTCTTCGGAATGTCATCCTGCTTCACCTTCAGCTGATGGTACCCGGTGCGCAAGTCGATCTTCGAGAACACTCTCACCCCGCTCAACTGGTCGAACAAGTCATCAATCCTTGGCAAAGGATACTTGTTCTTGATGGTAAGGTTGTTGAGCGCCCTGTAATCAATACACAGACGTACCGTACCATCCTTCTTGGGGACGAAAAGAACTGGCGCGCCCCAAGGTGAAGAGCTAGATCGAATAAAGCCCTTGTCCTTCAGCTCGTCGACCTGCTTCTTCAGCTCCGCTAACTCATTGTTGTTGATTCTATAGACGTGTTGGGAGATAGGCTCAGCGCCCGGCACTAGGTATATAGAAAACTCAACATCACGATCTGGCAGTATCCCGGGCAGCTCCTCGGGAAAGACATCCAAGAACTCAGCAATAAGTGGATGTGGCAACACCGGCCCCGCCAACAATGCTCCGTAGAATCCATCTCCCTGCTCCACTGCACCCCTGGTGAACTCATACTCCGGCTCTTCCGGCGGCCTAAACAGAATCCTGCCCCCTCTGCAATCGATACTAGCGTGGTACGTGCTCAACCAATCCATACCGAGTACCACATCGTAACTCGGAAGTGGCATTACGAGCAAATACGCACTCAGCTCTCGGCCTCTCAAAGAAACTCTCCGCCCCTTGCAAACATTATTAACTAGGATGATGCCATTTCCAGTCATAATCTTGCAAGTCCTACCCAGATATTCAGCAATGATGTTGTGCCTAAGTGCAAAAGAAACTGACATAAAACTGTGCGTAGCACCTGAATCAAACAATGCTAAGGCAGAAAAAGAATCAAGAAGAATCGAACCTGCAACTACATCTGCGACTGGCTCGATCTCCTCAGCTGCAAGAGCAAAGGCTCTACCCTGACCACCCCGCTGCTGGTGGTGCTGAACAAACTGCTGCTGCTGGGTCAGAAGCGGACCCCTCTGCTGCACTGCAGGAACTCTCGCCGGTGCCCCTTGAGCTGCTACCGCTCCACGGACTACCCTGCGAGGGTTCGCAGGACAATCCCTCAACTGATGTCCAGCCTCCCCGCAGTAGAGGCACATGCCCAGCCTCTTCCGACAGACCTCCCAGATGTGACCGGGCTTCCTGCAGTAGTTGCAAAGAACCCCATGTTGTGCCTGTCTCTGCTGAGTGTGCTGCACCTGCTGCTGAACTGGTGCTCTGACCTGTACCTGCGACTGGTGATGTTGGAAAGAACGATGCTGAAGCTGAGGGCGCTTAGCAGCCCCTGCGCTGCTAGTAGCCCCCGAGAAATGATCCCGCTCCCTCTTGGGCTTTAAGCCCCACTCCTGCTCAACCTTGCGGGCCTTCGCATAGATCTGGGCATATGTCTCATAGAAGGAGGGAATGAGGTGCTTGATATCCCAAGCCAGCCCCTCCCTGAAATAGCTCACCCTAATCTCCGAGTCTCGAACCATGTACTCTGCGTATCGGCTCAGACAGTCGAACTCCGCTGCGTACTCCTCCACAGATAGATTGCCCTGTTGCAGATCCTGGAACTGCCGTACCAGGTCAATCTTGTCCGTGGGGGAAAAGAACTTCTCCTTGAAGAGGAGCGTGAACTCTGCCCATGTATGGCTCTCTCCAGCTAGGGCTGGCTCATTTCTGAACCAGGTGCGCACAATGTCTAGCAACTGCAAACCTACCGCCTCGGCCTTCAGGTCGTCTGCCAGGCGGCAGGCCCTCATCTGCCGCTCGATATCCTTAAGCCAATCATCTGCATAGACCACGCCCTCGGTCCCGCTAAAGTCACGGGGCCCGAGCTTCTTGAAGTCCTGGATATCCTCGTACCTCGGTCGCGTCCCCGGATGAGGAGCCCTCTGCTCCACGGCTGCAAGGGCCAACTGATGGGCATCCTCCATGCCCTGACGCATCGTGTCTGTCTGCCTCTGCTGAGCCTCGGTCTGGGCTCTCTGAGTCTCCAGTATCTGCTGGAGGAAGGTAAGCATCTGCCCCATATCTGTAGGCAGAGGAGGTGGAGGTGGAAGTACGCCTGCAACTGGCGGAGGAATCTGCTGTGCAGGAGGAGGAAGAGCGCCCACGACAGCTCCCGACACTACGGGAAGAGCACCCGCAACCCCAGGGACTGTCATCGAGGTAGCTGGAGGAGTACCTCCGAGAGCTCCAACAGAAGTCCCATCTGCAGGGGAGGTGACCGGAGCCTACCCGCCAGTGGTGGCAGACCTCTTCGTCTCCCCATGCTCCTCGCCTGGAGAATGAGTCATCACTATCCTGGAGACAAATTGACAAGAAGATATCAATATGGCACATGAAGGCAATATCAAAGGAGGACAGCTAGAATGCAGTAAATCAATATCAAAGACGGTAAGCAAGATAAGCAAGAAAAGATCCTACTGTGATTGAGCACTCTTAGCCTACTACCACCTATGTGTAACACAGGCTCGTAGTCAACACTCTAAAACGTGTAATACATTATACTCGGAATCAATCGGGATCGATTTGAGTCAACAGTTGACTTTTTGGTCAACCGGTCAACTCTGGTCAACCATGGTCAACTGTGGTCAACCCTAGGTCAACTCTAGGTCACTGGTGACTAACAGTTGACTTTCGGTCAACTGCACAAGTCTAATAGAATTTGGGACTAAATTGGGTAAAGTGTTGACCCATAGTTGACTTTCGGCCTAAAAAGTCAACCGTGGTCAACCGGGGTCAAGACTAGGTCTAGACGGCTATTTCTACCCATTACCAACCTCTACAACCTATATCCAAGTCCATCTTCGACTTCGAAACTCATTTCTTGGCCATAGGCCAAATTCCTATTTTACCCTTAAAAATGGCAAAATTCCAACTTTAGCGATTATCTAGTTAGCCTACCTACGCTTGATATTTTGACCCGATCTCCACAGGGTAGTAAGGTACTAGCCTATAGGTATATTATCTACCAAAATACTTAGATAAAGTGGACGTCTAGTCCACCTTATGGCCCGTTGCCAAAATCATGAATATTTCAAGATACGCACCGATACGGCGCGATACCGGCGCCCTACGACTCCGATTCCCACTCGGGAGCCTACCCGCAAAATCTAAATTACGTATTCTAACTCCACGCCAAGTTTCGTCGTGATCCGATACTCCGGGCTCAAATTCGCCCTCTAACTCGATTTCCCCTATTCTCTACTTCTCACTTTCCTTCTATCTTCCTATTCTTCTAATTTTTCTCCTTCTAACTCTCCTTCCTATTCTTCTTCTAGTTCCCAACTCTTCTTATTCTTTTCCCTCTTCCTATTTCTTTCTAACTTCTAACCTTTCTCTTCTAACCCTTTCTAATCTTCTTCTATTTTCCTTAACTTCTTCTTCTTATCCTTCTAAATCTAATTCTTCTTTCTAATTTCCTTAACTCTTCTAACCAATTCCTCCTCTCTACTCTTTATTACCCTCTCTATATACATCTATCTATACCTATATATATATATATATATATATTTTTTTTTTATACCTATATATATATATATATATATATATATATATATATATATATATATATATATATATATATATATATATATACCTACATATATATAGATAGGGGGTTTAATGGGTTAAAGGCATAAAAGGGGGGAGGGAAGCTGCTGTTGTAGCTGCTCCATAGCAGCTGCTGCTGCTGCTGTGGCTCCTGCCACAGCTGCTGCTGCTGCTGTGGCTCCTGCCACAGCTGCTGCTCCTACTGCTGCTGCTGCTGCCATCTTCTTCTTCTCCTTCTACTTCATCTCTTCCTCCTCTCTACTTCTATCTCTCTCTCTCTCTCTCTCTCTCTCTCTCTCTCTCTCTATATATATATATATATATATATATATATATATATATATATACACATATATAGATATAATCTATCATCCATCCAACTCCACAAACACACACTCCTCTATACATACCTATACATACACACACACAAACACACACACATCCCCATATACACACACACACACACACACACACACACACACACACACACACACACACACACATATATATATATATATATAAACACTCATACAGATATATATATATATAACACATACACACACACTCTCTCACAACACACACAAGCTCACTCACACTCTCACACACTCACATGACACAAACACCACCACCACCATTTCTATTCCTCTACCCACACAAATACACATTCATATATACATATATACACACATATATATATATATATATATATATATATATATATATATATATATATATATATATATATATATATATATATATATATATATACATATACCACTATATATATAAAAACCCCTATTAATTCCTTAACCTAGATTCTAGGGAATCCTACAAAATTCATGGGCAAAAGGTAGAGAATTTCATTCCCTACAATAAATGTGAAGGAAGTAAATGGAGAAGAGGAATTTATTAGGGATTAAATGCATACCTAGGTTCTTGGAGGGGGAGAGAGAAAGCTTGGAAGAAAGGGAATTTTTGAAAGAGAGAAAGAGAGACTTAATGAAGAAGTAAAAAGGGGGGAGGGGTTCTTGACTTTGCCGGCCACCCCTTGGGGGGCTATTGGGTTGGGATCCAATAAGCCCCCAACCCATTAAGCTTAGTTTGGTTTGGTTTGAAATCGGTTTGGTTCGGTTCGTTTCGGTTTAGATCTAACTAACCAAATTAGCCTCTAAAATGACTAATTAAGCCATGGAAGTTGGGTTAATAATTTCTAGCCTAATTATGATGGTATGTGGGCTAAGCCCAGCTAGTATGGGGGTCCTACTAGGGTCCAGGCTACCCGGGTCTCAAATTTGAGTCCGAATTGGATAAAATCCAAACCAACCCAAATAAATCCCAAAAAAATCACATAAAATCAAATAAAATTCCTAAAAATTATAAAACTTGAAAAATAACAAAAATACTCCAAATTTGAAAACTGGGGGTGACATGCATCGACTTCCGCAATCTGAACGAGGCATGTCCCAAAGATGAATTCCCCCTCCCTATCACGGACATCATGATCGACAACACATGCGGCTTCGAACGCATGTCCTTCATGGATGGTTTCTCGGGGTACAACCAAATCAAGATGTCTCCTGACGACGAAAAGTATACATCATTCCGAACACCGATTGGCACATACTGCTACACAGTCATGCCTTTCGGTTTAAAGAATGCCGGCGCCACATATCAAGAGCCATGAGTATCATCTTCAGAGACCACATGCGTAAGACTGTGGAGTGCTATGTTGATGACATCGCCGTCAAGAGTCGCTATAAGGGAGACCACCTGCATGATCTGAGGATAGTGTTCGACCTGATGCGAGCACACAACCGGAAGATGAATCCCACAAAATCCTTCTTGGGCGTATCCAGCGGAAAATTCCTGGGTTTTATTATTACTACACAGGGAATTCATGTAGACCCAGAGAAGACGAAGGCAATTATGGAGATGGGTCCCCCGAAAAATCTTCGCGAACTCAGAGGCCTTCAGGGGAGGCTGGCTTACATCAGGAGGTTCATTTCTAACCTCTCCGGGCGATGTCGACCATTCACCCACCTCATGAAGAAAGGCGTCTCGTTCGTATGGGATAAAGAATGTCAACGTGCCTTCGACAGCATCAAACAATATTTGTCGAACCCTCCAGTCCTGGGGGCCCCGGTTGCTGGGAAACCATTCTTGCTATATGTATAAGCAATGGAGCATTCCCTTGGCGCTCTGCTGGCACAAAACAACGATGCAGGCCATGAACAAATTATATATTACCTCAGCCGAATGATGATTGGGCCAGAGCACAGATATACTGCTGTAGAGAAGGAATGCCTCGCCCTGGTGTTCGACATTCAAAAGACGCGGCACTATGTCACGGGACAAACCATACATGTGATCTCACGAGTCAACCCTCTCAGGGTCTTCATGACCAAACCAGGGGCACTTAGCTCCCGCCTCACTATATGGGCAATATTGCTGTCCCCTTATCATATGGTCTTCTTCCCGCAAAAGGTTGTTAAAGGTCAAGCTCTGGCAGACTTTTTAGCAGCCCACCCAGGCTCAGAGTCGTCCAGAATATATGAAGGAATCCCAAATGAGGTCGCCGACTCACATGTGACCTCCCACGATGATATATGGCGAATGTTCTTCGACGGTGCTTCGAGAACTGGACCCAAGAGCAACATAGTCGTTGGAGCCGGGGTGGTGTTGATTTCTCCTTCCGGATTAGTGATCAATCGCGCTTACTCCCTCATGGAACCTTGCTCTAACAATGTGGCCGAGTACAACGCGTTGGTCATCGGCCTCCAACTTGCAAGAGAGCTGGGGGTAGAATATCTTGAAGCATACGGCGATTCGCAGTTAATCGTCAATCAGATCCGGGGATCGTACGAAGTCTGCCACGAAGACATGATCCCATATCACCAAATAGCGATCAACATTATCTCATTATTTAAGGGATTCTTCATCGAACATGTTCCCAGACTCCAAAACATCGAAGTCGATGTCCTAGTAGGCCTTGCCGTTTCCCTAGCAGTTCCAAACCATGCTCAGCATTCGGTTGACGTGATAGGCCACGAACTGGTCTGTCCCAAGAACAAGGTTCAAGTCGTGGCGAGTTATTCTTCCCAAGCGGTCGACAAAGCACCGGACTGGAGACAACCATTCATAGACTTCGTAGTCTATGACATCCTGCCCGAGAACCCAAAGGAAGCAACTTCCATCAGAAGACGTTCTCTCAGATTCTTCTACGATACAGAAACGAAAATGCTGTATCGGCGATCTTACGATGGGTTATTGCTTCGGTGTCTATCAAACGCAGAAGCCAAAGAAGCCGTACGCGAAGCTCATGACGGTGTCTGCGGGGCCCATCAGCCTGCCCCAAATTACAAGACCGTCTTCGCCGAATGGGCTACTACTGGCCCATGATGGTAGCAGATACGATAGACTATACAAGAAAGTACAAAGCCTGCCAAGTCCACGTAGACTTCATCCACCAACCATTCGAGTTTCTATATCCGACAGTGGCGTCCTGGCCGTTCGAAGCATGGGGAATGGACATCATCGGTCCGATCACTCCACCTTCCTCCCGAGGATATCGCTTCATACTCGCGATCACAGATTACTTCTCCAAATAGGCGGAAGCTATTCCGCTCGCAGAAGTAAAGACTTCAAACATGATTAGCTTCCTCAAGCATCATGTCATCTATCGCTTTGGACTGCCCCGAAGGATCATCCACGATAATGGTCCGCAGTTTGCAAGCCACGCCTTCTATCGGTTCTGCGACAAGCATCGCATCCAGAATATTGCTTCTACACCATACAATCCGGCAGCAAATGGGTTGGCAGAGGCATTCAACAAAACAATCATCAAACTTCTTAAGAAGTTTGTATCTTCCAACAAACGTGACTGGAACGAGAAGCTTGGTGAATGCTTATGGGCGTACCGTACTACAGTCCGAACGACCACTGGGAACACGCCATTTTTCCTGGTGTATGGGAGTGAAGCAGTCCTCCTATTGGAGACTCAGATACCCTCACTCCGCGTCGCCTTTACATACTAATTGACGACGGACGATAACTACCGTCGCCGGCTACAAGAGTTGGAGGCCTTAGATGAAAAGTGCATCTTGGCTCAACAACGAATCGAGCTATACTAAGCACGCATCTCTGGAGCCTTCAACAAGAAGGTTAAAATCAGAACATTCCAAGTGGGCGATCTCGTTCTGGCAGTCCAGAGGCCGATGGTCATGACTCACAAAATCGCCGACAAATTCCAGCCAAAATAGGAAGGGCCGTTTATCATTGTGGCCGTATTCTCCAACGGTGCTTACCGTATCGCAAAACAAAATGGAGACTTGCTCATGTTGCCCGTCAACGGCAAGTTCCTGAAGAAATACTACGTCTAAACGACATATTTTGATCATCGAATCATGTACCCGCTGGTGCCGCTGAACTCATATTCACAATATTCCGATCATCGAGTCATGTACCCGCTGGTGCTGCTGAACTCATACTCACAATATTCCAAATTATCGAGTCATGTACCCGCTGGTACCGCTGAACTCACTCTCACAATATCCCAGATTATCGAGTCATGTACCCGCTGGTACCTCTGAACTTGCACTTTGATTCCAAAATTCCCGGATTGTCGAGTTATGTACCCGCTGGTATCCCTGAACTTACATTCCGGTCACTCTTTCAGGGGAAAGTTATGTATGACCATACCTCTGAACTTTCTTTCTGAAGGAGCTCCTTCCTCATGATCTACTACCCGCACTCCCAGTGCACAAAAAGGGTAACAGATCCACAAATTTCTAAAACGACCATGTCGATGTCACCTCTGAGTCGTCTCAATTCTGCCAAAAATAAATCACCCCTCTACATAGAACTTCCATGTCCTCATAACCTCTGAGTCATTCTTTGTACCCCCCTTCATTGAGCCTACTCCTGCCATGTCCTCATTACCTCTGAGTGGGAAGGCTCCGTCGAAGAAACCCTCATGCTTGCCATGTCCTCATTACCTCTGAGTAAGTATGTTGATCCATTTCGACTTATTATCTGTTCCCACAACCGGAGTACGCTAAGGATAATAAGTCCACAAATATCCTCCGTTGAGTCCACTCATGCCATATCCTCATCACCTCTGAGTAGGAAGATTCCGCGGTAAGAAAACCCTCATGCTTGCCATGTCCTCATTACCTCTGAGTAAGCATGTTGGTTCTATTTCATCATATTATCAGTATCCTAACCTAGGGTACGCCAAGGATAATAGGCCCACAAATATCCTACGCTAAATTTCTCAGCAAAGGCCCATCATTCCTCATCATGCCCCGGGAGCCCAGCTGTTCCATGGCATTCTTTCTTCCGATACTCGGAACGTCCACGACAACCCTATGGTGGAACCGTTTTGGGTATCCCCAATCAAACTTGTTACCCGTACCTAAAACCAAGGTATGCCAAGGGTAACAGGTCCACAGACAAGTCCCCCATAAGGGACAAACATCACCATAATACCACAGGCACAACAAGCAGTACAAATGAAGGGTAGAATGGAAAGTACTCTTTATTTGAAAGTCAAAAAAAGCATTACATGTTTTGGGGACCATGTCCCTCTAAAAAAAAGAACAGAAACAAAAGAAGGAAAGGCCGACTATAGTTCGGCGTTACACAATTCCAAGAGACGGTTTCTCACCAAGGCAGTAACCCGCTCAAACCTCTGTCTAGCTCAGCGCTCAGCCTCCTAGGACAACCGCTCCCCATTATCCAGGTCCATGAGTGCCCGCCAGTCATTGTCCAACTTCTTCAGAGCCATTTCCAAGTCAGCCGAAGCTTGATTGACTTTGTCAGCCTCCTGGATAATTAGCCCCTTGTCGATACGGGCAGCCTCAAGCTCAGACTCAAAGAAAGTCAACTTCCTCTGAAGCTCAAGGATCTGCTCCCGCGTGTCAATAATCCCGCGGGAGGCAGTCGCTTCCCGAGCCGTAACATCTTAACTCTTATGGCTCAATTGGTCATATTGATCAGACAGAGTGCGGAGATCCTTCAGTATAGCCGGCCTGGTTTTATCCTGAGCAGCCCTCGCCTTCTCTATAGCAGTTGTGAGGGAACCGTGCTCCTGATCTATAGCAGCAGACAGATCAGCCTGTCGTATTACCTAAAGCTAGGCTACCAGCTGATCAGTCTTCAGCAATTTTGCCTCCAGAAGTGCAGCCACCCCTGCCCCACCGGGAAGGGCCTTAAGGATATCAATTTGACCCTGGGCGCATTGTCGGGACAAGACGAAAGAGGTCCCTCTCTCCACAGCAGCTTCTATCCCCCTTTTTAAGTGACGATAAAAGCTGTCGACCATATCCTGTAAGGCTTCGTCCAGGACCTCTGTAGAGGACGGCGTCAGCAGAAGCGTGGTCGGTAACATCGAAGGAGTTGTGCTAGAACTTGCCACCAGGGGGACAACTTTCGAGCAGAACGATGCACGGATAGCGGCTAACTCTTCCTCTGCCACCCGAAGAGCCTGGACACTTGGCAGGGCGGAGAGGTCGACTTTCGGGGCCACCCGAGCAGAAAAAGACACAAGGACCATCGTCCCCTGCCCCGGTTGTCCCATCACCGAACTTGCCGAACTCGAGCCCGCAGGAGGCCCATCAAGACAAGCCAGAAGGGGAGGGGGTACGCTCCTCTCCGCCAGTGCCCCTTCGGCAGAGTCTGTCTCAACAATGTCCATCCTCGACACTGGAGAGGCAGGATCTGTATGTCCATGACAATAATGTCCATGACAATAATCAATCGATATGACCCGAAGGATGTGATAATAGAGCAGATAGGTCTCCTCGTAAGTTAAGATTCGACTTATCTTACCAGGCGAGGAGCATGGAGGTTGCAGCTCGTTCGCAGCTGGCATGGTCTCCTCACCCGCGATCTCTAATTTAAATTCGGCCGGCTCCTCTGTCCCAGCCACCTCGGAGGGAGAGGCAACTCGATCAGCATCATCTTGATAGAATTCAACAATTTCAGGGGCAGGCTCACCGGAACCCCCGTCATCACGAGTCATGACCTCGGCAACTTGAGAGTCCTCTTCTTTTGACGCCTACAAGAGGGAAGGAAGATGATTAAAATCAAAGCTAGAAGAAAGGAAGAACCGATAGTAATTTATTTACCTCTGATGCGGGGTCAACTTCCTCGCCTCTTTCCTTTGTAGTTAGCCCGCGGTGTCTGGTCACAGCCAATTTCCGGGAGCAAGGAATGCTTCCGACAAGAGAAATTTGACTGCTACACTTTCGTGCAGGGCCGGGCACAAAGAATGGCTGATCTACCACCATCTCATCTGGTAAAACAGGCGGCTGATCCGCCCCTACATCTGCCATCGGAAGGGAAGAGTCATCTTCATCATGCTCGTCGCCTTCATCATCTGCAGCAGCGAAGTCCGAATCTGGCAGTTCGACTCTGTTCTTCCTCTTCCTTGTCTTGGCCCCCTGGGAACCTCATCCAGGCCGGTACCAACAATATAACTAGCACCTGGATTAAAACCGACAGGGGGCTTGTTCGCCATGACGTGGTACATAGCCGCCATATACAAGATCTCTACTGACACCTTAATAGCAGGGACTGAAAAAATGGTATGGGTATGGAATGTATCATAGTATTGCCAGGCCCTGATGCCGTCAAGAAGGCTACCTTCGAAACCCAGACAGGAGCTGGGACTGTCTAAAAAAAGCTAACTGTATCCAAACTGTCGGGCAAACCTGCTAGGCAGATAAGGTTCCAGAAAGACAGTATTACGGTTGTGATACACCAGAAGAGCGGGGTAGATGTTACGCAGCCACAAAAGCATCTGGCCGTCCAGAAGTTGAGGGGGCCCAATACCGTCGAGATGGACAACCGCTATTTCTTCAGCAGTAAAACGAGGGACAGATACGAAAATATTGTACATATCTGCCCTCCCCAGTGCCATCCGACAAGCACGCATAGTCTCGAACTCCCAAGACTCATTAAGATAGAGGAAGATAAAAGCGTCATCATCAGTTATGCTGTCTTCAGAGCCCGGTCTCATCAAAGACGGATAATGCATCAACAGCCACCCCATCAGATAATGATAGGGCAGCTCAGTCCGTTCAAAATCTTTTGTCACATCGCGGGCAATGACCTTGGATGTAAAAGTGCTAAGGCCACGGTGTATGCTACACACCATGGCCGGGAGGAGAGCTAGCCGGACTCGTAAAAATAATTTCACAGCCGGAAGGATGAAATTGCGACTGATCCCCTCGATTGAACCTGTTCCTCCCGAGACTACACAATTTTGCTGCCATATCATCAAGAATCCCGCCAGGAGCGCCTTCTCTGACAACTCTTGGGTATCCTGGTAAAAATAACCAAAAGAGTCGGTTTGACTCCCGAATCTGTCACTAGTGGTGGCCACCCTCTTAGCTGACGACACTAAGGCTTTAACCGCCTTCCGGGATTGAGGACGTCGGGAAGTAACTCGACCTGAGGCACCCGTCGTGAAGAGATAGCGCACCCAGTCCTTGGTGTGGGGAGCATTCCCTTCCGAGCTGCTATCCTTTTTGGCTATCTGATGACATGTGCTATAGTGGCACAATATCTCTTGATAAAGAGCCACGAAGCCTGGATACCGTCCTTCTAACTCTTCGAACTCCTCATTCATTGGAGTATACGCCTCAAAAGCTTCATCCCCACAAGGAAGCTTGGAGACCGAGTGCATTTCATGGAGCGCAAGGCCCATTACCCCTACGGGTGTATAGAAGGTCCCCGTACGACGGTTATACATCTCCAGCAGAGATATAAATAATCTCTTGTTTATGGGCAGGCCATGGCTGGTTCCCCGAATAGCATGGTAAAGACCAATCTCACACAGAAAGGACTTATACTTTCGCAGGATCCACACAGACAGATTGGTCTACGAGGGAATGGGATGTACCCAACTAGGGAGCATCAATCGGCCGATGGGATAGGAGCCCTTCCGAGCAAGCTGGTTCACAAAAGTGTCGGCTGTAGAAAACGTAAAATTGGGACCCGACACATTCAAGAAAGTACCCGGGGCCAATTCTATTACAGAACGGCTGGTGTGCACCTTGCCTGTACACACTGATTTCAGGCTGTTGCTATAATGGATGTCTCCCACAAACATCCCACTTCGGGTAGGAGTTAAAGACTCTTCCATCTTCCGGTCCAGTGGGAGCATATTGAACCAAGATAACGGGAAGTGACGCTCCATTTGGGGGATGCGGATTGCCATCCCGTTAGAAACAAAACTCCAGTTCTCTGACACCTCCAGAACCTGACTGTTCTTCACAGTCAAGGCATCTCCAAAGAAGAACACGGGTTTCAAGTATTCCCCTTCTAATTTCTCCGAGTTCATCATAGCATTGAGAAAATAGAAATGCTGGTTCTTGAGGGCATTCAATCTCGTCAGAGGCTCGTCACTGGGAAACTGGTCCGCCACATGCCTAACTATATGGTCACACCTATATCCCAAAGCAGCTTGAGCACGACCTACCAGGAGTTCTCCAGCAGCATTAACTGGCAAATTCACTGAGAAGAAGACAGAAAAGATAAGTTAAAAAGATGGACAAAAAGAACCGATGGATATTTTCGAGCTTATGCGGCTCCAAATTAACAAAACCTCATGCGGCTCAAGAAAACACTTATGCGGCTCCAGCTTAATGAAGCCTCATGCGGCTCAAGCTCAGAAGAACACTTATACGGCTCCGTTCAGTGAAGGTTCATGCGGCAGTACTCTCATAGGGGCTTCAGGGTTCGGATAAGTTCGCGCGGACCATGTGACAGACAAATTTGTATGGATCTATGCGGCTCAGTGTAACTTATGCGGCTTCGATGGCGAAGCACGTATGCGGTCACAGTGGCTATTCTTATGCGGCTCACGGCTCGGCCATAGGACGAACATGC
Organism: Iris pallida; assembly: GCA_029216955.1. Lineage (NCBI taxonomy): Eukaryota > Viridiplantae > Streptophyta > Magnoliopsida > Asparagales > Iridaceae > Iris > Iris pallida. The sequence continues at coordinate 10,131,756 of JANAVB010024600.1, read as the reverse complement.
GGCTCACATGAAGATAAAGGCTCGTGCATAAAGCATGCGATGTAGCCATAGCAGTTAGGGTTCTTTAACCTCACATAATGTCCTTACCAGTAATAGGGGATGGACGTCAGGGTGAGCTGCGGGCACGTCGACCGGCAGAGAAGCGGCCTTCTTGTCCTTCGCCGTCGCGGTCGACGAAGACGCCGCCTTCTTACCCTTCGTCGCAACAGTCTTCTTGGGAGCCATTAGTGATCGAAGAAGAGGATGACAATCGGGGTAGGGAAGGTTCGAAGTAAAGGATAAAGTAAAGAAGTTTTCTCTCTCTTAAACTTCTCTTATTTATAGAAGACAAGAGAGGGGGGAACACGTATACTAATAACCGCCTCGGAAAATACGAAATCGACTCCTTGGATTTCGTCCCCTCTCTCATAAAGGAGATTCACCCAGGGCATAAAATCCAAAGATTTAACGAGCCGACCCTTGAGATTTCCCCTAAAGACGGCACTAAAACGAATTTGAGGCAATTAAAGACACGCACACGTGGCAAGGAGCTATGCGGCCCAAAAGTCCCTGTGGCTAATTGACTCAATACGGCCGAGACATCCATGCGGCCGAGAAATCCATACGACCAAGACATCCATGCGGCCAGGACATCATATGCGGCCAGAAGAGTTTATACATAGCCATGTTTCTTATTCAAAGTATTTCAATTTTGTAAATTGAAAATTTTGAAGGGGGTCTTGTAGAAGCATGGAAAAGAAGAAAGAAAGATCCATGCGGCCAGGGAGCCCCATGCGGCTAAGAGAGCTCATGCGGCTCAGGAATCCATGCGGCTAAAGTGTCTATGCGGCTCGATAAGTTCCATGCGGCTCAGAGAGGAGCCACGTGGCCTACAAAATGGCTCTTCCCTTTGACCTATACTGCATTAAATGCCTTGACGGCTGACAGCTCTGACAAGGTGACAGTTCTGACACAAAGATACAATTATGACTCCCTCATGATGGCGGATTCCTAGGAAAACGAAAGAAATCTCTGACACGATCTTTCGAGATCCAGAAACTGTCAGGCGGCCTTGACACATGGACAGTCTCATACGGCTCGAGCAGAGATCACCCCATACGGCTCAGGCCGAAGCTGTCCCATGCGGCTCAGGCCGAAGCTGTCTTATACGGCTCAAGTAGAGGTTACCCCATGCGGCTCACGAGTACTATCTCCATGCGGCTCACGAAGAAGCTACCCATTATGCGGCTGCCTACGCTCATGCGACTCAGATCATCACCATGCGGTTCAAATGTTCAGGGCCACTCCCAAGCAGCCTTGACACGTGGCCAGCCTTATGTGGCTCAATAAGGAGCAATCCTAATGCGGCTCAGATTTCCTCAATGGCTTACGGTTAAGACACGTGGCATGATAGTGGGACACGTGGCATCAAACAATTCCAATAAAATATTGGGATCAAATCAGATCATTTGTAATCAAGCAAATCAATGACACGTGGCAGAAAATCCGAGATTGGCAAATCATGAGGATTTATGTCAATCATCATTAATTACCCATAAAAGATTAGATGTAATCACATTAATTTCTCAAATCTATTATATTCAAGATGAAAGGCCCAGATTCAGTGATCCTTAGCCGCCGACTTTTGAGAATGGACAATCATTGTAAACCCTAATGATGCCCCCCACTCTTATAAATGGCAAGGTGCCATTCCCTTGCGAAGGAGATTCTCTGAAAAAAAGAGAGAGAGACAGAGATCTAGAGAGCCAGAGAGAGAATATATAGAGATCGAAAGGAGAGCATTTCTTCATCAACGCCAAGCAGTTCTTCTACAGAGCCAAGACTGCATCCGATCGTCCAAGGAGTAAGGCAGAGCGGGCGTCGCTTTCCCGAGCCTCTATCGTCACCCTCCAGAATCTAAAATAAATAATTGTACTTAGATTGCTGTACCTAGACTTTCGTCCATAGGCTTTCTTTGTACAAGAGAGTTTGTATTGTGAAGTAAAAGTCCGGTCCTTCGATAATTGTTCTGTTCTTTTATATTTCATGGCAAACAATGTCTTGTCTTGTGTAGTCCTCATAGTCCTATGCTCTGTAGCCTGCCACCTGTTACCTATCCTTTGTGTGGTCCTATATTGATCCCTCGAAGAGTTGTGATACCATTTGGATGCATAAGCTGGACACAGGGTTGCAGGACAATGCTTGGGTCAGCTACTTAATCTCTTCATCAGTTGTCACCTGTGTGACCTGGTGTCAGTGTCTAGATATGTAGGGGGTATGACCTTGGGATCTCTATTGTTGATAGGAAACACCTTCCCACCTCTATATAAGTACAGGGGATGTGTATCTATATTGTGTTTGGTCCACCTGCGTGTCAGTGTTGATATCAAGTATTAGGTGATCTCAAGATACTCTGATGCGAAGGCCTGGGTTAAGAATGACATCCTACGCCTAAAAGTGATATTAACTATTCAACCTGATCCTGGCTGTCCCTATGGATACCCCTCCCTTCTTCTTGACTAATTCTCTTTCATAGATTTCTACAAATACCTTGCCTACACTGATATAATGGTGAGCTAATTAATCCTTCTAGATCAAATATTGGGGAGAGGAATACCCGTTGGTGGCTCGACTGCTTTCGGTTTTCCAAGTGACCTTGATGCAGAGTAGGGCGGCAGGTTGCAGGGAATAACTTGTGGTAGGGAAAATTAGGGTTCATGGAAGGGCTGATCGACCCTTGATGCATATATATATATATATATATATATATATATATATATATATATATATATATATATATATATATATATATATATATATATATATATATATATATATTCGTGTTTTGATAGGATTAACTCTGTTTTGAAATTGATTCTCCATGATCTGATCATATCCTCTATCCCTGAGTTGAATTTGAATTCGAGTAGCACACGACTACTTGGTGTTTGAATAAGCACAATTGCTTTTAGGCCCCTGTATGTCTTGGGTTTTTGGTTGTGTCCAAAAATCTATTAGTGGCTGTTTTATTAAAAAAATATTAAGGTTGGATGTTTTAATACATCAGCCCCTTAATAAAACAACATTTGCAACACAACCCCCCCATCTGTTATTATTTATAAAAGAAATCCTAATATATGTACATTACTTGTATACTTACTTATTTAATGATTCATATGTACTAATTAATAATTCAATAGAATTTTTTATAATATGAAAGGGGAAATTTGGGCCAGGGGCTCACATGTCGATACCATGAAGGTCGATCGTATTCTGATAGATCCAGGGTCAGCACTCAGCATCATGCCGAAGACGATATTGGATGCTCTAAAGATTCTATTGCATAGCCTCTCTGGCACTATCACCACCATTCTGGGATTCAACCAGGGAAGAAGTGAACCTTTAGGCAAGATACTCTTAAAACTCTAAATTGGCAATCTTCGTACGAAGGTGACCTTCTACATTATAGACAACCATGGTTGCTCTTACAATGCTCTTCTGGGGAGACCATTCCTTCATGAACACAACATTGTTCCTTCTACTCTCCATCAATGCTTCAAGTACGTTGATGACAAAGGAGAGTCCAAAAAGAAGTTGCGGATCTCTACCCTTTTAAAGGCGTTGAAGCATATTGCAATGACGCTCGCATGTACAAAAAAGAGTTTATGAAGTTAGTACTGGACATGGATGTTGAAGAAGAACAAGAAGCAGTATCCAATGACACTCTCATCATACATGTCAAAGGGCGTGTCTCTCATCCTTAATCATCTAAACTACTGGCTATTCACCTGCCGGCCCGGAAGCAATCAACTGGTGGTAATCAAAGTCAAAGGGAGCTCACCTCTTCTGAGCCACTAGCTATCGACCTCCGTCGTAACAAGGATAAAAGGGAGCTCATCTCTTCTGAGCCACTAGCTATCGACCTCCGTCGTAACAAGGATAAAAGGGAGCTCACCTCTTCTGAGCCACTTGTTATCGACCTCCGTCATAACAAGGATAAAATGGAGCTCACCTCCTCTGAGCCGCTTGTTATCGACCTTCGTCGTGACAAGTCTGATCCTCCTTGCTCTTCTTTTCCTCCTCTTATAATCGATCTGACTAAGCCTGTTAAGGCTAAAGGTCTTATTGTAAATACGGATATACAAATCAATGAAAAAGCATTTTCTTTCTAGTATACTGATGTCATTTATCATACTAAATGTTATTTGGATATGCTAGACAGCTTTCAGTCATTTACAATAGGGATCGTACAATCCCTTCAGACAGAGGTCTTATTTGAACATCCAAATGACTCATATTTTGTTGTCCCTTCTCGAAAAAGAGACGAGAGTCCAATACTTTTTTAGTAAAGGGCCAGGACAAAAATTCAGCTATACGGATGATAGCAAAAGTAACGATATGGGACGTCTCCAACTGCGTCATTATAGTCAACAATCAAAAGACATCATCCGAAAGATAGGTTATGACTTCAAGAATGGCCTCAATTTTGGTAAGCAGATGAACTCCTATCTGTACGGTTGTTCTGAAAGGAAAATCAGAGATGTACTACAGCAGAACGAAAAGAGGTCTCGGATATATTTTACCTCCAATCTTATCGCCAGAAGTCTCCAAATCCGATAGTGAGGAACATTCTAACTCTTCTGATTCCAGATCATGGGATTCTGACACTAGCATTGGTCAAGTTCATCGATTGATCGCTAACACGGTCTCCGCTGAACTCCCAGAAGGCTATGACGAGGATATCGAAGAAAATCCTGAAATAGATCCTTGGGTTCAATGAATGGATACCCAATGGGAACTCCGATTCGAACAACGGGAACCTCCTACCGAAGATCAATTGGTTCAAATTGATGTAGGAGAAAATGGGTCACCTCGTCCAATATTTATCAACAAGAACCTCCCAGAGGCGGATAGGCAAGAATTAATTCTTCTTATTCGAGAATACATTGATGTCTTTACTTGGAATTATGAAGACATTCCAGGTTTAGATCCCAAAGTTGCTACTCATAAACTGAATATTTTGCCTAATGTAAAGCCAGTCAAACAGTAGCAAAGGCGATTCAAGCCAGAAATGATGGACGCAATTGATGATGAAATCAAAAAGCTCATAGCTTGTGGCTTTATTCGAGAAGAACAATATCCTGATTGGGTAGCCAACGTTGTCCCAGTCTTGAAGAAAACTGGCAAAGTTCGAGTTTGCATCGACTTTCGGGATCTTAATTAAGCTTGTCCAAAGGATGAGTTTTCTCTCCCTATTACAGATGTCATGATCGACAACACTCGTAGGTTTGAAAGGATATCCTTCATGGATGGATTCTTTGGATACAATCAGATTCGGATGAACCCTGAAGATAAAAAACATACTTTTTTTTGCACTCCTCGCGGAGTCTATTGCTACACTGCGATGCCATTTGGTCTCAAGAACGCTGGTGCGACTTACCAACGAGCTATGAGTACCATCTTTCGAGATCATCTGCACAAGACTGTCGAATGCTATGTCGACAATATTGCTGTCAAGAGTCGTCTAAAGGAAGATCACATCCAAGATTTAAGAACTATCTTCAAACTAATACGCCAACATCAACTAAAAATGAACCCCACCAAGTCATTCTTGGGTGTCTCTAGTGGTAAATTTCTCGGCTTCGTCATTACTTCTAAAGGTATACACGTGGATCCTGAGAAGATCAAAGCCATTCAAGAGATACGTCCTCCACGCAACTTAAAAGAGCTACGAGGATTCTAAGGTCGACTTGCATACATCAGGAGGTTCATTTCAAATCTGTTTGGACGCTGCAGACCGTTTACTTAGTTAATGAAGAAGGGTGTATCTTTCGTTTGGACCGAAGAATGTCAACAAGTATTTGATGATATAAAGCGGTATCTGATGAACCCGCCAGTCTTGGTGCCACCAATCTCAGGCATACCATTCTTAATGTATGTCCGTGCTATGGTCATTCATTAGGTGCTTTACATGCCTAGAAGAACAAATAAGGTCATGAACAAGCCATCTACTATCTTAGTCGTACTATGATTGGTGCTGAACACCGTTATAGTCCGGTTGAGAAAGAATGCCCAGCTCTTATGTTCGATGTTCAAAAGACTCGGCATTATATCATTGGCCAAACCATTCACGTTATTTTCCGAGTTAATCCTCTTCGGGTACTGATGAAAAAGCCCAGCACACTCAATTCTTGACTTGCTACATGGGCCATTCTGCTAGCCCAATACGACATGGTTTATGTTCCGCAAAAGTCTGTTAAGGGTCAAGCACTGGCTGACTTTTTAGCAGCTCATCCTGTTCCGGAGACATCTAAGCTTTATGACGAAATTCTAGATAAAACATTGGAATCAAACATGATCTCTGAAGAATTTCCTACCTGGCGTCTGTTCTTCGATGGAGCATCCTGGATCGGACTAAATGGGACCATTGTCGCAGGAGTTGGAATTGTTCTAGTCTCTCCAGAAGGATTAGCTATCCAAAGAGCTTATTCCTTAGACCAGCCGTGCTCTAACAATATGGCTGAATACAATGCCTTGCTTATTGGACTCCAGTTAGCTAAAGATTGGAGGTTGAATATCTTGAAGTCTATGGTGATTCTAAACTGGTTGTTAATCAGGTTAGAGGAACATACGAAGTTCGCCATCAAGATCTAGTACCCTATCATGAAGTAGCAATTTATATGGCTACATCATTCAAGGCTCTCTTTATTGAATATGTCCGACGAGCTTGCAATACTGAGGCAAATGCTTTGGCTAATCTTGCAGTAGTCTTAGCAATTCCCGTCAAAAGACAACAAATGGTTGTTGTTTCCAACAGAGAGTTGTTCTGCATTGAAAACAATTGCAACATTGAGTTCAGTAACTTCGCCGAAGTCAATGTTATCAATGAAGATTGGAGAGCTCCTTTCATCGACTTTGTAGTTCATGACATACACCCTGAGGATCCTAAGGAGGCTACGAATATTCGTCGACGATCTCTTCGATTCTACTATAATCAGACCACTAAGCTTATGACGGCCTACTTTTGCGCTGTCTTGCTGGTGATAAAGCGAAGCAGGTATTGCGTGAAGCTCATGACGGTGTCTGCAGAGCACATCAACCCGGCCCTAAACTACAGGATCGTATTCGACGAATGGATTACTATTGGCCCTCTATGGTATCTGATGCCATCGAATATGCAAGGAAATGTCGAGCCTGTCAAATCCATGCAGATTTCATCCACCAACCGTCGGAATTCCTTCATCCGACTGCTGCTTCCTGGCCTTTTGAAGCTTGGGGCATGGATATTATAGGTCCTATCAATCCTTCTTCTTCTAAGGGACATCGGTTTATACTAGCAATAACGGATTATTTTTCCAAGTGGGCCGAAGCTATACCTTTGGCTGAAGTCAAAACCAGCAGCGTCATCAACTTCGTCAAACACCATGTTATTTACAGATTTGGTGTACCTCGATGAATCATTCACGACAATGGACCTCAGTTCATCAGTTAAAAGTTTACCAGGTTCTGTGACGATCATCGGATTGACAATGTCGCTTCTACAGCTTACAACCCTGCTGCTAATGGCTTGGCTGAAGCCTTCAACAAGTCTATTATCAAGCTTCTTAAGAAGTTTGTGTCTACTAACAAACGGAATTGGAGTAAAAATCTTGGAGAATGTCTATGGGCCTACCGTACTACGGTCCGCAACCCCACAGGCTGTACACCTTTCTCTCTGGTATACGGTTGTGAAGCAGTTCTACCTCTGGAACTTCAAATTCCATCTTTGAGAATTGCCATCGCTAACGAACTTACTACAGAGAACAATAATCTTCTTCGACTTCAAGAATTGGAGGCGCTTGACGAGAATCGGCTATTGGCTCAACAACATATTGAGTTATATCAAGCCCGCATCTCGAAGACTTTTAACCGCAAAGTTAAAGTCAGAGTCTTTCAGAAAGGAGAACTTGTTCTAACAATCAGACGTCCTATGACTATGACTCACATGAGCAAAGGCAAGTTTGATGCGAAATGGGAAGGGCCTTATATCGTTAGTAAAGTCTTTTCAAATGGAGCCTATCAACTCACAGAGCTGGACGGTCGAGTTGTGATGATGCCTATCAATGGCAAATTCCTTAAAAAGTACTATATATAAATACAAGGGATTTCTTGTAAATATGACAAGACAATTCATAAATGTTTTCTTTTATTTCATCATAAACTATATTATATGATATCAATGACGAGAATTACTATCATCCTTTTTTTAAAGACAGGACGAGGACCACTGTCGTCCTTTTCAAAAATATAGTCGGCAAAAGAGCCGAGGACATCCTTGCTCGATTTCACTAGAAATGCGTAAGCGGCCATCCTTGTCACGACCCACTCCCGGATAACCGAGTACGAGTTCGTGTCCAAGCCCAGCCTATGCCGTGGTATCGGCGGTAGAACGCTGTCTAGTACACACAATAACATCCTCCACAGATACAATAGAACACAAATACAAATTGTACTCAGCAGTGACACGAACCAAGAAGAATAAGAGTACGATAGATAATAAAATAATAATATCCAAATCCAATGACAAAGAGACTAAAATCCAGAACAATAAAATATCGTCCATCCATGAATAAATCTGATCCATCTAAGAAGTAAACTAAGACATGCATAAAGGTAAATCTAGATCCCTCCAGAGATCAACCATGTCTCTTGAGTCTCGATACCAACAACATCAGCACTACCCGCTGCTGGTCCATAACATGAAGTGCTAGAGATACTCTCCCTCACCTACAACAACGATCCAATCAGGAAAGGAGCAGAGTACAACCATATTACAATTAATGTTGTTAGTCCAAAATAAGTTAGAACAAGCGAGAAACAATGATGGTAGGGAATATAAAAAGAACTAGCAAGGCAAGAACTAATAGGATATGAAGTGGCAAAAGTAAACTGGCAAGACGTGATCTAACAAGATAGAAGCTGGCAAGATGTAAACTAGCAGGATATGAACTGACAAGATAATGGACTAGATAAAGAAAAAAATAGAAACCACTATATGTATGAAATACATTCAAATACGTGAATGGCTGAGCTAATATGGCATATCATACGATGACTATCATTCAGTAATTGGTAAGGCTAACTCATACGTGGGTGTGTATGACTTAGCTATCATTCGGTAACGGTAAGTGGGTTTGTTCACGTATTTATCGAGTATTTCCCCTCCCGACTCTCTAACAATAAAAAATGGTCAATGATACGCTAAGAAGAATATGATAACTACAGTATCAAAATCGTGTCTCAATGGAATATCAAGCAATGACTCAATGGGATATCAAACAAGAAAAATATGGAGTAAACATTATAATGAACTAAAACATAAATGCAATACTGTACTTGCCTGAATCCTTGCACAAACTGTAGCCACAAGTAGAGGATGAGGGAATGCCGATCTAGAAGCTGTAAACTATAACATACATCGTACCATGAACATTGCACGAAAACCACAAATCAATTCTAATGTTCTAGTTCTAAATAGTGGCTAGTTGGTTACTAATCTAATAATAATAAATTCTATAATAATTCACTTAAAAACCTAATTTAACCTAATAATAATCTGAATATAATCTAAACATGCAAGTTTGGCCATCAAAAGTCATGTTTTTTAATTTCGGAAACCATGGCACGCAAATCGAGACGTGTCGTTGACTTTTTAGTCAAACGCTGTGAACTCTACATTTTGAAAGTGTACCTTGGTAGATTTCAGTGCCACGAGTGTGCTGGAATCGACCGTGCCACAAAATCACGCTTTGGTCAAAAGATATTGCCGTTATGGCTAATCGTGACCAAAACGGTGATCAACCGATCAATTCTGAGTTCAACAGAATAAATAAAATACTAGATGAATAAAATAATTTCTGGGAAAATATATGTCATAGAGGTCTGTGTTAGCTTTCCAAAACTTCAAACGGTTCATGATTTCGATTTCTGGTTCTGGTTCTCCCGGAATCTCGAAAACACCAAAACGTGTCAAGTTTTAGACAACCGACACTCTACGAATTTTCCAGAAATTTAGGTTCATAAATTATGAAAATAAATTACATAGTCAGAGATTTTACCTCGATACGAATCCAACAGAAAAAATGACGCGCTAAAAGGAGGTCAGGGTTGACGGGAATCACCTCGGGAAGTCGGGGGATCACTGGGATCAAAACCACAAAGTTGACCAACAATTAATCTAGGGTTTCTAAAGAAACCAAAAATATATAATATATATATATAGAGGAGCGGCTCAGCTAGGTCGACGGCTAGGGACACATGGCGCAATCCTGATGATCCCGCTATTAAGGCCAACGGCCAGATGTTCGCCTGGTTTGGCTGAGCCAACTAGGAGTCGGCTAAGCAGCCGACTCAATAAATGAGTGCTGAGTCAGCAGCCTTTATGGCTGACAGCTAGGCCCGCCCACCTTCAGCGGGTGGATGACGGGTGGGCCAGCCTTGCGCTGACTGGGTATTTAATTACTAAAAATTGTTTTATAAATCAATTTAAACCCAAATAACTCCAAATAAATATCTAAAAATTCTTGAAAAATTATAGAAAATTATAGAAATTATATTTAATCCCCTAGAGTCAAAATAAAAATACATAGTCTCATATAAGTCCCAAATGCCCTCATAATAAATATTAGAAGCCTTTAAAAATATATAAACCCTAATAAATAAATACTTAAACATTGCCAAAAATTACAGAAAAATTCTAGAAAATATAAAATAGCATAATGAACCCTAGGAAAATATTTGTGGTCAATATTTGTTCTTAGGCTAGCACAATAAATTCTAGAAGTCCTAGAAAATAGGTTTTCCCAATATTTAATAATCAACATAATTCCAAAAAATTCCTAAAAATTCCTAGAAGATTAAATATAAACTATTCAATTAAAAATAAAAAATATCACTAAATTATAGCCGGGTGGCAGATGCCACAATCCTCATAGCCTCTTCTTCTTTAGTCATCCCTGGCTCAACTAGGAAGTCCAAGATATCCTGTGGCGGCTTGGGTGCAAACGAACCTTCACCCGCCTCCGTCTGGTTTGGCTGGGTTGGCTCGGCTGGACGTTCCTCAGTGACTTCTTCGACCTTTGGGACGATCTCAGCCTTCTTGGATGCATCTTCAGACGACATTTTGGTGTTAAAATTGAAACTGATCATTTCATCTAAATTTCTGTTCTATTTATAGGCAGAGATTATTGATATAATCTATTACGAGAACCGAAGCGACGTGTTCTTTACAACATTAACTCATTTATTCCGACGGTTCATCCGTTCATTCCATTCATCCTACGGTTCATCTGTTCATTCCATTTATCTGATGGTTCATCCGTTCATTCCATTCATCCAACGGTTCATCCGTTCATTCCATTCATCCCACGGTTCACCCGTTCTCTCCATCCATTTGACGATTTATCCGCTCATCCCGATGATTCATTTCGTTCATACATTTTGACGACTCATCCGTTCATCCATATCAGCAACTTGTTACGTATTGATTACCTCTGATTAAGTTGTCTACCGAAATAATGATATTAAAAAAATTATATTCTGCCATGTCCACATTACCTCTGACCAAATATAAGAAATATAATTATTTTCTAAATTACGAAATATATCATGTCCTGAACCTCTGAATATATTTCCTATCGCAATTATTTATATCCGTAATAGGATATGCAACAAATAATAAAGCTACAAAATAATGTCTTTTCATTGATTCATTGATAAAGGTGAAAGATATTACTAAAAGACATATTGCATAGAAGTTAATACATAAATTTTTCTTTCATTCAGCCGGAGGGGTCATAAGATTAGCAATCTGTTGCTTCAAAATTTAGAGCCGTTCATCACGAGAATCCAGTACTCGTCTCTAAGCCTCTGCCATTCCAGATTTAGCATCGAATGTTGGCAAGGTGACTAATCGGCGAGCAATTTCATCCTGATGAAACTTGACAAATTTATTCTTCTCATGGGTTAGAACGTCCTGTTGTTGAACTGCGACCTGATGCTATGTGGTCTCTTCTTCAATAGCAAGCTGAACAATTTTCAACTCCTCTTGAAGCCGAGCGAACTTTGCCTTCAAATCAATAACCTTTTTCTCCTTTTCCCCAGCAGTAGATGCTACTATATTGAGCTGGGAATCAAACTCTGAAGATATAGCGGCAAAAGTGTCCAAAAAATTCTTAAAATCAGCTTTCGAGACCTCAGCTTCTTGAACCATTCTCTTGAATTCGACAGTCACGAACGGCTCTACTTGTAGTGCCCGACCCGCAAGATGCCTTATGATGGATGGTTGGTTCGATGAAGCCTTGTTGGACTTGGGAATATGCGAAGGATCGCTTGGAAGGCTATGCGATTGTGGCAGGAATCGTCCTATGAATGTGAGTAGTGTTGAACCCTTCAAAAATCCTTTAGCTTCACGCTTAAAATAAGGATGAGTATGCTATATTTTTTGTTGAGTTGTTCAATAACACCTGGCATGGAATTTGGAAAGATAATGAAAGATAATAATTACCTGAACGTAAACAATTGTGGCTAAATGAATTGTATGCTTGTACGATGTTGCGATGAATTACATAACAGGTAAAGGCAAAGTCCCAAATACTTGGACGGTGAGTATATCGAGCTTTGGCTCAATGAATAGATGGTAACACAGATATTAAGACCCAAGAATTGGGCAGTGAGTATGCTTAAATTATGTTTGAATGAATGTATGCTAAACAGATGCTAAGTCCCAGGAATTGGGCGGTGAGTACATTGAGTTTGTTGGAAAGATGTATGGTAGCAAAGAAGTGGCAAAGAGATTGGATAACAACATTCTATTATCCTGTGTCGATGTAGAATATTGATTTCACTAAGACCGTAGATTGGGCAGATGATAATATGAGCGTTGGCTCAAGGCAAGATGGCAAGATGGCTAGATGGCAATATGAATAAGAATGGTGGCTAAATTACTTAGTTTTTCTTATCATGCATTATATGTTTTCTTCTTAGATAAGTTGTATATAGTTGCATGGTCATGGATAATTTGTCGACAAGGTGTGGTTCCTTGAACAGTATTCCTGGGCCATGGAACCCGGTTCGTCCTAGGAAGAACAAGGATGGTGTCGACGTACTGACATCGGGATTGCAGGACTTGCAGTGGAGGCTTGCTACCGCCCTTTGAAAGGATACTGAAATCCCATGGTGCTGAAGTAGTAGCACGGTGTTTCTGAAATCTCCTATGGATTTGCACCCTATTTGGATTTAGCCGTTCACCTGTAAGATGATCCAAGATGGTGTATCGCCAGTGACCTTCATATAGATAGGTTCGGTGCTAATGATGTCTTATGCAGGCAGAGTAAGTTATTACTCAAATACAGGGAAGGATGTCAGCTATTGGTAAGAATCACCTAAACGGTGATGTTTATATTGAATCATGATATTGTTCCTAACAATGTCTTGTACAGGCAGAGTAAGTATTATAAATGTACAGGGATGGCTACACGACCGTGGATAAGAATCACCAAAGGGTGATAACAGTATGCTTTAAATTATGTTGGCTATGAGATTCGCATGATTTACTTCTTATCGGCTATAACATGAAATTGACCCTAAGGCAACGAGAAAGACCACTGTCAATAATATGATATAACATGATTACTTAGTGTTGTCTTCTTAGGTGAGTTGGGCCAGCACCGCTCGCCAGTACATTGATGATGTACTGACCCACGTTGTGGGCAATATTACAGGTGTTTGCTTGGGGGAAATCCTATTGAGTCAGTGCTTAGCATCGATGAATCGGATGGGTATACAGAAGCTCTTCTTTCAAGACGATGCCTTCTGCTAGACGGAACATAATGTATGAAACAATATAATTTAGTTGTACCAGTGAGATTGTACCCATATTGGCAAGTTCAATGTAAAGAAGTCGGTATATTCAGTTGTAGCCTAAGGGGCAAGTGTATACATTCAGTTGGCTATTCAAGAGTCTTGTAATCCATTATGATTATCAATAAAGAGATACATTTCTTCATATCTTGTGTGACTTTAATTTATCTGCTTGGATTTTTTGTTGTGTTATCGATGTTTTCTGAGAAATACCAGGAACTGTAATGGTTTTGCCTTGTATAAGCGCAATCTAGACTGTACGGCATCACGCCCAGTGGCTAGTTTCGATCCTTCGGGATCGGAGTGTGACATAATGGTATCAGAGCACGGCTTTACGTCCTTGGATTCCTATTTAATTTGTTTTGTATCAATGTTGCTACTAAGATGATTCTTAGCTGCTTCCGCAGTGAATCAAAGTTGCTTCCGCTAATACTCAAAGTTGTTTCCGCGATGAAATCAAAGTTGCCTCTATGATGACTCATAGTGCTTCTGCGATTATTCCGTATTGCTTCCAAACTATTCTAAGTTGTTCCCTTGACTGAAAGTCCGTTGATCCTTCTAGTTGCTCACTGGGTGTTCCATACAATAAGTCTAAATATGTGGGCTGTGATATGTTTGCTTTGTTGAATTTTTAAAAGATACCAAAAAGATTAACAATAATGCGATGTGATAATAAGTTTGTGATGTCTTATGTGTGGGATTCATTGAAGTCGATTTTTATACATCAATCGACCGTAGGTGATGGCTTGGTATGTTGGAACATAACGTGCATGGATTTCAGTAAATGGGAATCGACAGAATCTTGAGTCGGTATTTGTGGTCAGCATAACCACTACAGGATGGATTGTCCATATTGGACGTTGGTTTGATGCGAGGGAATATTGTGTTAGAATTGCTTGAGCTCTGAGTGGTATATTACATATACCTTCGCCATAATAAGATGTCCCTTGACCCTTGACGTGTTCATAATTTTGTCATTGCTTTACCTATAAGGTATTGGGTGGTATCGAATCGTAGCTGAGATTACGATTGATACATGTCGGCTAGGTGTGTCCCCTGATTTGTTATGTCGGACGAACCGTTGTGAGATTTTTGATGTGTTCGGATAAACCATCACTAGACCTGGACGGTTAGCATTATGTTGGATAATAAGAGAATTGAGAATAAGGAAACGAATTTCAGATTTAGGTGAAGACTTGGATCAGTTGGGTAAAAAGATTGTAGGCTTGGTAATGATGGTGTAGTGTTGCTCTTGAAAGATTTTACGAGAACAACTATGGGCCGAATATTGAACTCTGTCGGAATTGAGTAAAAGAAATTACATGTTGGATATCGACAGAATTGATGGTAATGTTAGATGCCTATCGGGATGTTGCAAATGATTTAGAAGATGCAGAGAGTTGCATCAACGACCGAAGAGTAGAAAGTGGGCTTGAGAAATAGATGATCTTAGCACGTGGTGCAGTTTTGCTTGAGAGAATTTGATGTGTCCCGAATTAACAAGTTACGACCCTTGAATATTTTGAGGCATAGAGAATGAGTACTTGTCCCTTGAAGCATGAAAGAGTAGATGTTCCTTACGAGAGTCGAATGGCTGGGATACAAATAAGTATCGACGTGCAGTGATATGTAATAGACCATGTCGGTAGATGATGTTGTCGTATGAATAACAAGTTTGGTAGAATATAGAATTGTGGGATTTTGACTTAGCTAATTAAGTTATGTCATATTCAATTGGATGATCGAAGTACGAATGCTAGACGATTGGTGCCATAGAGATTGGATCGGTGTATGAATAATAAATCTTCTTATAGAATCACAAGGAGATGATGCAAAACGAATATTGATGGTTAACGTGAATTGCTAAAAGATGACTGTGTTGGTGCTAGTATAAATGATGCCTCAGAAGAAATACGATTATGTAGTTGCCTTATTTTGTTGGTTAAGAGAGTACAGACCGTATCGATGATCTAAAAATATGGGAAATGAATATATCGCAAAGAGACCGTAGGAGGTGATCGTAAGTGATAAACTATCGAGGTAACAATGTCGGATGATGATTCTGAATAATTGACCTGATTGAATAGACAATTTGAGTACGATATGAGGATGCAAGTCGAATTGAACAAGTGATGCTATGTCTATGCAAGTGGAAATTGGAAGTTTGAATATTTGATTGAGGAGTTTTATATGATAGCTTCGGATTGACCCATAAGAATTGTGGGATAAAATTGTTGGATAGAATTGTCTGATAGATTTTGTTGGTTGTAGGTAAGTCTAGAATAAGACTTCGTTGGTTATGACCCGAGCATGAGTATGGGTAGAAAGACTTGACCCTAGGTTGTCGGTTGGTTGCCTAGAATATCGGTTGGTTGCCTAGATTGTCGGTTGGTTGCCTAGAGTGTCGGTTGGTTGCTTAGGTTTCAGATTGGTTAGCTATGTCTTTTCAGTTGTCCGTGTTGGAAATAAGTTTATAAGATTGGGGTGGTGTCCCATGTCCCTAAGTTGGTCAGACCATAGAGTTGCCCTATGATAAGAATTGGTTGCCTCTAAGATAAGAGATAAGTATGTCCCTGATGGCTACTCATCTCATATGAGCTAGCTGAATGTTTGGTTTAGCTTAGATTAGCTAACCATAGAGACTTGACTGAATGCTAAAGTTGACCGTTGGAAAACCGTAGGATGTCCCTATTGATGTTGCATGAGTAAGATGTGTTGGAATATAGGCTTCGGAATGGAATATATATATGGGAAATTTGATGTTATAATGTTGGATGGGATGACGGATCATGTTGGTTTCGGATATTGAGTTGCCTTTGTTGGAATACTGGAAATTATTGGAATGGTTGAATTTGGTTGATTGATATTGAGCTGTGAAAATTGATGGTAGTGCCTTGAGACAGTTGGAATAATTTGATGGATCAGATAAAAATTAAGAATAAGTGTAACGACGGAATGGGATAGTGTATGTAGCCGAGATCGACGAGAGCGAATGTGAATAGGAATGACCCTCGGGATTAATGTTGCTAGAATATGAGAGTTGCTTATGCGAGACGATAATATGTTGGTTTGATCAATATAAGAAAATGTTGGAGTACAACAAGACTTGTTACTAGAGTGTAATGATGGTACAATTGATGGATGAATCATGATCGAAAAAGTTACGAGTTGTAAACAAAATGTATGGATGCGAATGATGACGAGTACAAGATTTGGCTGATGAGTATCGAGGTATCGAAATAAAATGTGGCAATAGAATTTATCAATTTAGTGGCCTAAATGATGATGAACTTGAAAGGAATAATGGATACATCTAAGTCAGAATACTTTAGGAAATGTCTTGAGTTTGAATTGGCAACATCTATTGTGTTATCAGTTGGTTGGAATATTGAATAAACAAGTGGGATTATACGAGATGCTCGAAAAGAATTACTGATGTTCGGAAAAGAAAGGTACACCGTAGCTCGTTCATTTTCTCTATCGCTGAACTTGGCTGAAGTGTATATATTTCGGGGATGCCTAAATATGTGTATGATTCCAACTAAGTGGTATGCTGAATTCAAACGAAGCCACGGGGAGGATTATCATGTGCTAAAGATTTGCACGAGTGTTGTAGGAAAGATCAAAAAGATGGTAAACTATGTTGAATTAATTGTGATGCTGTAACGAGACGGTACATTACTTGAAATCAATCGAGAGATTGCGGAGAAATATTAAATAATGCAAGTCGATCGTTGAGAAGTTTCATGAAAAGTCGGTTGGAGTTTTGGGGATGAGTTTTGTTTTAAGTTTCAAGATGAAACCTTTTCTGAGTGGTATATATTGTAGTGCCCCGACCCACAAGATGCTTTATGATGGATGGTTGGTTCGATACAGCCTTGTTGGACTTGGGAATATGCAAAGGATCGCTTGGAAGGCTATACGATTGTGGTGGGAATCGTCCTATAAATGTGAGTAGTGTTGAACCCTTCAAAGATCCTTTAGCTTCATGCTTAAAATAAGGATGAATATGCTATATTTCTTATTGAGTTGTTCAATAACACCTGGCATAGAATTTGGAAATATAATGAAAGATAATAATCACCTGAACATAAACAGTTGTGGCTAAATAAATTGTATGCTTGTACGATGTTACGATGAATTACATGACAGGTGAAGGCAAAGTCCCAAATACTTGGGCGGTGAGTATATCGAGCTTTGGCTCAATGAATAGATGGTAACACAGATATTAAGACCCAAGAACTAGGCAGTGAGTATGCTTGAATTACGTTTGAATGAATGTATGCTAAACAGATGCTAAGTCCCAGGGATTAGGCGGTGAGTACATTGAGTTGGTTGAAAAGATGTATGGTAGCAAAGAAGTGGCAAAGAGATTGGGTAACAACATTCTATTATCCTATGCCGATGTAGAATGTTGATTTCACTAAGACCCTGGATTGGGCAGATGTTAATGTGATCGTTGGCTCAAGACAAGATGGAAAGATGGCTAGATGGCAATATGAATGAGAATGGTGGCTAAATTACTTAGTTTTCCTTATCATGCATTATATATTTTCTTCTTAGATAAGTTGCATATAGTTGTATGGTCATGGACAACTTGTCGACAATGTGTGGTTCCTCGAATGGTATTTCTGGGTCATGGAACCCGGTTCGTCCTAGGGGGAACAAGGATGGTATCGACATACTGACATCAGGATTGCAGGACTTGCAGTGGGGGCTTGCTACCGCCCATTGAAAGGACGCTGAAATCCCATGGTGCTGAAGTAGTAGCACGGTGTTTCTGAAACCTCCTATGGATTCGCACCCCATTTGGAGTTAGCCGTTCACCTGTAAGATGATCCAAGATGGCATGTCGCCAGTGACCGTCATATAGATAGGTCTGGTGCTAATGATGTCTTATGCAGAAAGAGTAATTTATTACTCAAATACAGGGAAGGATATCGGCTGTTGGTAAGAATCACCTGAACGGTGATGTTTATATTGAATCATGATATTTTTCCTAACAATGTCTTGTGCAGGCAGAGTAAGTATTATAAATGTATAGGGATGGCTACACGATCGTGGGTAAGAATCACCAACGGGTGATAACAGTATGCTTTAAATTATGTTGGCTATGAGATTCACATGCTTTACTTCTTGTCGGCTATAACATGAAATTAACCCTAAGGCAACGAGAAAGACCACTGTCAATAATGTGCTATAACATGATTACTTAGTATTGTCTTCTTAGGTGAGTTGGGCCAGCACCGCTCGCCAGTACATTGATGATGTGCTGACCCACGTTGTGGACAATATTATAGGTATTTGCTTAGGGGAAATCCTATTGAGTCAGTGCTTGGCATCGATGAATCGGATGGGTGTGCAGAAGCTCTTCTTTCGAGATGATGCCTTCTGCTATACGGGACATAATGTATGGAATAGTGTAATTCAGTTGTATCAGTGAGATTGTAGCCATATTGGCAAGTTTAATGTAAAGAAGTCGATATATTCAGTTGTAGCCTAAGGGGCAAGTGTATACATTCAGTTGGCTATTCAAGAGTCTTGTAATCCATTATGATTATCAATAAAAAGATACATTTCTTCATATCTTGTGTGACTTCAATTTATCTGCTTGGTTTTTTTTGCTGCGTTATCGATGTTTTCTGAGAAATATCAAAAACTGTAATGGTTTTGCCTTGTACAAGTGCAATCTAGACTTGTACGGTATCACGCCCAGTGGCTAGTTTCGATCCTCCCGGATCGGGGCATGACACTACTTTCCCTCGCTTAAGGTCTTTGTAAATCTTGATTGATTCCTCCAACTCATCCAACACATGTTCAAGATAAGCGGCCCGAGCCTCATCACCCTGATCTCAGATGCCGCCAATCAGGTAGGAAATTGGACTTCTGACCGTATTGAAACCAAAATTTCCTTTCTCCATTATCCTTTTTTTACTAAAGGTCCTAATAAAGGGAAGAAGAAATTGGTGAAGGAGCCAACTACAAATTTGTTGGTAGCCACTGTACTAGGTGTGGCAGCTACTCCTATAGAAGCTTCAGCAGCGGATGCCTGCGAAGGTGGAAGTTCAGCATCTCGAACATTGGTCGTAGCCTCTTTTGACATGGGAATCATGGTGGAGCTGGTTGCCCCTCCCGGATGTTCTTCTGTAAAATCAAATGAACAACATCAGTTTGCTGTCACTAAGGACTATCAAAAAAGATCAAAATGAAGGCAACTTACCAACGCTTGGTTTGGTGACAAGATTGTCATTTAGTGAAACAGGCTGGAGCCTCGCGGAAGTAGTTTCAGACATTTCTGCCTGACTACTTCCCGCTTCGGAGCCACCTGATAGATGACGGCTTCCACTGGCTATCACCTCTGTCTGGACCATGTCAGTACATGCCGGAAGAACTGTAGGAGGTTGGATTTCTGCACGGGTGAAGGTTAAAACGTCAGTCATTTGATCTATAAATGAAGATTATCAAAATGAATCAATACCTCTTTGATCGGTGACAATAGCTTCTCCCGGTGCTACTTCATTAGCAACATTCTTCTCCTGTGATGCTTGGTCAGCAGCATCCTCTTCCGAAATTATGTTGTCATTAACATCCTCTGCCGGTGTTTTCTCGTCATCTACTGCCTCTTCTTGTGCTTCCTCATCATCAGTTGCATAGACTGGATCTATGTCATGGAAGCCAAAGTCACATCTATCCAGAGCTTCGTTCATTATTCGATCTTCCTCAGCACGACGCAAACTCGGTGTAACTAGAGGATCAGCTGCTCTCATTTCAAGTGTAGGAGGCGACACTACTTCAAGAGACAATTCTGACTCATTGATCATAGTCAGAGCTGCAGTCCTTTCTTTTGCTTTCGTAGCCTCATCTATTGTCTCTGCAGTCTCTCCGTTTACAGTTCCTTCTTGTATATCTATCATCTGTCCAGGCTCAGGAGGAGGTGTAGGAGAAGACATCTTAACCCCAGCGGCAACACTAGCCAAGGCCGATGTGCGGAGGGGTATCGGGAGAGTGTTTGCTTTCTTTCTGAAAGCTATTTTGTTTCTACATAGAGGCTCTTTAGAACTCTCTACGTCTATAACTTGTGTCTATCTTTGGATTGAGGTGGGAGTCGTCGCTTCCTCTCTGTGAGCTGACTCAGCCTGTTGTCGAGACTGTGATCGGGTAGTGACCCTTTCTGAAGAGTCAATGGTGGTTTTCTTCTTAGAGACAGGAGAAGATGGTTCTCCTGCCTTTCTTTTCTTCTCCTTGATTAGAGATTTTGCAACCTTTAAAGAAACCTATAACGGTTCATAGACTTCTTCAGGGAAATTGGCCTCTCTTGAAGCCTCTAAAGGCGCATCAGCAGGTTCGTGTTGGAGGTAGTAGAACAGGTGCCCCTTTTCTAAAACGGGTCACCGTCGCAAAGCTATCCGTCAAATTAAAATTTTAGCAAAAGTATTTACTGACGTATAGAAGATTGAGTAAGTGTGCAGCATGCGCGGGCCTCGGTCGTTCTTTGTGGGCATAGAGAATGTTGTCTTGGTATCACGGACGTTGTAATAGGCCCAAGCATGGGCTCCATCAATAAAGTAACCTTTTCCCTGTAATCATGTCATGGCATTACCCATGTGGAATTGGTCGTAGCCGAATTGACGTGTAAAATGACTTGGAAGATAAGGTTCAAGATAACATTCGTCTTCGAATCGATATATTAGATGCGATGGCCGAATCATTCTCAGCCAAAGGCTGTATGGCCCAAAGGCGGCATTCTCACTAAGTCGGCGAGGTTCGTTGACATATATTCGTAACCAGCTGGAGGGGGAACACAGTAAAAGTTCCATCCCTTGCCGAGATTCAGAGCTCGCCGACAGTCCTTCAAAGTAGTATAAACCCACTTGCATCCGGAGTATCTTCTTAAGAAACTGTCGCTTACCGCTCCCATGGCAGGGTTCATGAGAGAAGGATGGTGTAGAATCAGCCATCCAAATAAATAAGTATACGGCAGTTCTAGCCGAGGGAAATATCCCTTTTCGCCCTTTCCTCGGATCATTGAGTCAACAAAGAGACGAAGTCCGGCGTTCATCATGCACGTCATTGCTGATAACAAATCCATCCGGTAGCCAAAAACTAGACGCATGGCAGCAAACAATACACCGCGATGGAAGCGGTCAACTGCACTGGCCCCGGGAACAACAAATCGTCGAAGCCAGTAAGTAAGGAAACCTATCAGTTGGGCTTCTTTCGATATGGGCCTGTAACCCATCCTCATAAAGCTCTCGATGATGTCTCCTTCCTTGAAAGGAGGATACTGAAGATCATCTTCGATCTTGATGTCCATATCCATCAACTCTATCACCTCGCTATTGCTAAGCGGTTTGAAGAAGTTGGGGTTGCAGTTCTCATGTTCCTTAGTTTTTTTCTCAATAATGTGGTTAAGAAAAAGATACGGCAACCACTTGGTTGAATAGCAAGTGCCGGACGTGCCACTCTTGTGATACATAGAACAAATTTTATAATGGCATAGTAGCTCTTCGAAGACAGCTACCATGTCGGCATTTTCCTTGCGTAGATTGTCCAATTCGACATTTGTCGGGATGAACTCTTCGTATGGGATATCCTCCATCGACAGATTAAAGGTGTATTTCATTTCATGCAAGGCTAAACCGATTTCCCCGTGCGGCGTCATGAAGGTCCCGGTTCTGTAATTATATCTTTCCGCCAACACAAGAAATAAATGTGGATTAGGGGAAACCCATAGACAGTGGCGTACACTGCCTGATACAGTTTAATTTCTTTGAGCTGACTCTCAAATTGGACCAATATCCAATTGGCTACGCAGATCCATCTTTTATTCTCCGGGTTCACAAGACCTGTCAAGCGTAGATCATGGTCCGGATATCTCCCTTCTACCTTTACAAACTCATTAACAAATATTGGGGTCCTCGCTAGCAACAACAGGGAAGAATCCTCCGGTGGGATGCAACTGGGTTTTAGTCCTCGGAGCAAAGAGCAATGTCGTTCAGAAGAGCTGTAGAATATATCTTTATGGTCTGGCCCTTCTTAACATAGATGTTACCCACTCGGGCCTGCTGCAGTGGAGTTATGTCCCACTCCATCTTTCTGGGATAGCTCGCAAAAGCATATCTGGACAGAGGAAGACATATTGAGATCTCTGTCAGATATATTATTTTCTCGCCCCTTCGAAAGATTCTCTGTTCCATACGAGGCCTCAGCTGTGAATTCTTATCAAAATCCTCACCGAACAAAAACAGAGGTTTCTTGTGTGTGACAGTATCAGCAGTCTGTAGAGGTTACCCGTTCATCAGACATAATAAGGTCTCATTATCTTGTACAATCAAGACAGCTTGCCGAGATGATGGTAAAGCATACTGAGAAAAGGAGACATGTGAAAGATCTTCCTTGAACTCTGACTCGGACAAAGTTCCTGCAAGAACTTCGTAGTTTGGGTCTTCTCTGAGGTTAACTGCATTGATGAAGAGATAAATATCAGTATGTGCAAAAGAAATTAA
Organism: Iris pallida; assembly: GCA_029216955.1. NCBI lineage: Eukaryota > Viridiplantae > Streptophyta > Magnoliopsida > Asparagales > Iridaceae > Iris > Iris pallida. The sequence goes on along the minus strand of JANAVB010024600.1, from coordinate 10,108,372 downwards.
AAAGTTCTTCAATGAATTTCATACACAATTCATCCAATTGCGCTGTGTGCACAAAACATCCGATTGCGCCAGCACAGACTAGTTGCACAAAACATCCGACTGTGTCAGCACAGCCTAGTTGCGCAAAATATCAGTTTGCGCATTGATGCGCAAATCGACAGATTGTGCCAAATACTCTGTCAGCGCTCTCTAACCGATTGTACAAGACACAATTTTCATAAAAATGAAAACTGTTGTACATACGGCCAAAACCCTAAATAGGGTGGCGCAAGTGGTTGAAAATACCATCAATCTCTAAAAAAAAGAGGCATGAAGGTTCAAAATCATCAAAAACCCTAAAAAGGGTTTCGATCATTGTCCATCATTTACCTTGAAGAGCGGGGTGGCCTGTCTCATGACGAGATACTCGCAGTACAACATGAGTCGAAGGTTCGGCAAGAGCTTTTTCTTTCTCAGCGGCTGATCATTTAGGCGCCATGGGTGTTGACGACGAGAGGAGGAAGAAGAAGTCGGAGTAGGAGAATCACAAATGCTCAAATGCTCGGAGGTGTTTTTCTCTTGAGGATTCAAAAGTAAATAAAGCTTAAAAGAACGAAGGACGAAACTATTTATAGTTTCTCACAGAAACCTAACAGTCACTTTCGATTGCGCCGAGAAAATCGGAACTAATTCCTCCAAATGCGGAGGCCTAAGTGCAACTTGATTTCAAATTTGAAATTCAAAGTATTTCGAAAGTTTGAATATTTTCAAATTTTGAAAACTTTGAAAGGGGTTTTGTAAGTCCTAAAATCAAGTTGCACCCATCAAATAGTGCACAGAAGTCCAAACTGCGCACCCATCAATGAACAACGCTAACATGAACAGCGCCAAAAAACAACTGCGCGAGAATAAACCGCGCCAAAGCCCGAGCGCGCTATACTGACGTGGCAAAGCCATCATTACCTGACAAGAAGATCAAATCTACTGACAGCCTGATAGCCCGAAAAGCGAGGAGTCTGCTCGTTTCCCATGTCATATCGCATTCTAGGACAGCTGTCAAAACCCCAGCACGGTCCAGCTGTCCAAATCCTAGCGCGGTCCAGCTGTCCAAATCCTAGCACGATCCGACTGTCCAAATCCCAGCGCAATCTATTGACCAGAGCTGAGCGCAGTCTGAAGCTAGCGCTATTCAAGTGGCGCGATCCATCAAGCTTTTTAAAGATAACTGACATTTATTACGTGGCTTACATGCCATCAATTGCTCGCCACGTGGCAACCGTCTGTACACGACCAAGCGCATTTTACTCAAACAATGCCACGCGCCTAAATACAGTTAGCCCACGATCGAGCAACTGCTTAAAAGCCAGTGTAGTTTACAGTCTGCACAGTTTGTCACTGGCGCAGTCCATTGTGCGCCTCCAGAATAACTATAAAACAATTATTTCTAGAACTCTATAAATAGAGTTTCAAGTTCTTCATTAAAGAGATTAGATACTTTTTTTGGAAATCATTAGAGATCAGGAGTTCTTGTCCAAGTGCTGCTGTATTCTTCAAAGGCTATCGTCTTCAAAGTTCACATTGTCCAAGTGCTACTACATTCCTATGTAAACTTTGAAGATGATAGCCTCTGAAGAATGCAGCAACATTTGGACAAGAACTCCTGATCTCTGATGATTTCCAAAAAAAATGATCTGATCTCTTTAATGAAGAACTTGAAACTCTATTTATAGAGTTCTAGAAATAACAGTTTTGTAGTTATTCTGGATTGAGCACAATGGACTGCGCCAGTGACAGACTGCGTAGACTGTAAACTGTGCTGGCTTTTAGGCACTTGCTCGATCATGGGCTAACTGTATTTAGACGGGTGGCATTGTTTGAGTAAAATGCGCTTGGTCGTGTACAGGCGGTTGCCACGTGGCGAGCAATTGATGGCATGTAAGCCACGTAATAAATGTCAGTTATCTTTAAAAAGCTTGATGGATCACGCCACTTGAATAGCGCTTGCTTCAGACTGTGCTCAGCTCTGGTCAATGGATTATGCTGGGATTTGGACAGCTGGATCGCGCTAGGATTTGGATAGCTGGACCGCGCTAGGATTTGGACAGCTGGACCACGCTGGAGTTTTGAAAGCTATCCTAGAATGCGATGTGGCACGAGAAACGAGCGGACTCCTCGCTTTTCGGGCTGTCAGGCTGTCAGTAGATTTGATCTTCTTGTCAGGTAATGATGGCTTTGCCACGTCAGCATAGCGCGCTCGGGCTTTGGCGCGGTTTATTCTCGTATGGTTGATTTTTGGCGCTGTTCATGTTAGTGCTATTCATTGATGGTGCACAGTTTGGACTTCTGTGCACTATTTGATGGGTGCAACTTGATTTTTAGGACTTAAATCACTACGAATACGAGTAATCATGAACCCTTTTTCATTCTGTACTTTCTTGTAAAAGGTGACGAATTCTGATAATGCATCATTCTTGCGTGCAAGAAAATAAACCCATGTATATATACAAAAATCATCTATAATGAGAAATGCATATAACTTACCACCTAGACTAGCAATTCTGGTTGGTCCAAATAAGTCCATATACAACAGTTGTAAAGTTTAGTGGTACTTACAGCGTTCTTGGATTTGAATACGGATTTGGTAGCTTTGTTCTTTTCACATTCACTACATACCGTATCCTTCTTGAAAGAAATATCCGGTAAGCCGCGTACCAACTTCTTCGTAGATAATCTTAAAATTGTATCCATGTTTGCATGATCGAGTCTCATATGTCATAGTTGACTCTCAATGCTTTTGGCCATCAAACATTTACCTACTTTGTTAGCATCTTCCAACAAATAGAATACATATATATTGTCTTTCCTAATTCCTTCAAATATAGTACTACCAGTTGAACTATCATTATAGTACATTTATCTTTTACAAAGTTAATACCATAACCGTGATCAGCTAAATGGCTTATGCTCAGCATATTATGTTTTAACTCAGTAACTAGACAAACATCTTTAATTACTGGATATGAAGCCTTACCAATGTCACCGATATCGATTATGTACCCTCTTAAATTATTACCGAAGGAGGCATATCCTTCTTTATTCCTCTTCGACAGTGTTGCGAATAATGAAGCGTCACCGGTCATATGCCGTGGGCAACCGCTGTCGAGGATCCATTTGCTTCTAGCATGTGAAGGGCGTCCCACCTACAAAACAATTTGCAGACGAAACTCTTGGTACCCATTTCTTGTAGCGTCCTGACTGGTTAGTTTTCGGCATCCATGCATAAATATTTAAATCCACTAACTTTTTTATTCTACATGCAGAAGATATATGACCAATGAGGCCACAATAATAATATTTAGCATGTTGAGTGTTGAAAGTAGTGTGAGGTGCATGATTGGTAGGTCTAGTATAGAAGAATGCATGCCTATTAGTCTTTTTGGGCATAGTTTTGGTATGGTTTAGTCTGACAGTGTTGGCGTGTTCCGATGATTCGGTAATTGACACGTGTTAGAATAGGAAGCAGCAACTTCAGGCCGTTTTTCTAAACTAATTTCCAACTTTTTGGAAGTATCATACAATCTAGTATAGTCAGATATGAGTAATTCTAATCTGACCTGTGCACACTGGAGACTCTTTCTCTCCTTAGATAGGTCTTCCTTTAACTGGATAATAGTTTGGCCTTTTTCTTCGGATAGCTTAACAGTCTCGTGTAACAATAATTTAATAGAAGAAAGCTCACCAGACTCAGTTGAAGAGTCATTATTTCTAACATGATCTAATTGGTCGGTAAGTCTTTCTATTTTACCTTTGTACTCTTTGAGTACCTTCTTAGAGGTTTCATATTTGCTATGCAGTTTCCTGTAATCATCTAACAGTTCACTGAAAACCTCTCCTAGTTGCTCAAAGGTGAAATCATCATAAGGATCAAATAGAGGATTAGTAATTACCTGATCACAAGCCATCAAGCACACATTTACAACGTCATCTGATTGTTCATCTTCTGAGTCGTTGGCTTCACTTTCATCTCATATGCTTGTGTTGGCGTACTTTCTTGATATAGATTTCTTCAGGTAGCCTTTGTCATATTTGCTGCTTTTTTTTGATGATGATGCTAAGGGATAATCTTTCTTCATGTGTCATTTCTTCTTGCATCCGAAGCAAATAGGATCTTCCTCGTTGTTGTTGTTGTTGTTGTTGCTGTCTTTTGTTCTCCTGTTAAATCTCATGAACTTCTTAAATTTTCTTACCAGAAGAGCTTAACTTTAGAGTCGGAGTCGCTGTCATCAGAATCATCTTCGATGGTTTTTCTATGTTGAGCCTTGAGAGCGATCGTCTTCTCTGACTTCTCCTTTGGTGTAGCATCTTCAAAGTCTTGAAGTTCTAACTCGTGAGTGAGTAGCTTACCCATGAGTTTTTCTAGAGACATTGTTGAGAGGTCGTTCCCTTCAATGATTGCAGTAGCCTTTGGAATCCAGTTATTTGTAAGGGCTCGTAGAAGTTTGCGAATCTTCTCATGGTTACTGTAATCCTTGCCTAGTAAAGACAGAGGATTTATAATATCCAAGAATCTTATAAACATCTGAGTGACTGATTTACTTGGCTTCATTTTGAACGCCTCGTACTCCTGAGTAAGTCTGCTGATCTTTGACTCATTGACTTGTGTTGTTCGTTCGTGGGTTACTTCGTGAAGTTTCCACACTTCGTTTGATATTGTGCAAGTAGACACCCTGTTGAATTCAGTTCCGTCTAAAGCATAAAATAAAGCGTTAATAGCACGTGCGTCAAGACTGACCTTTTTCTTTTCTTCCTCTGTATATTTGTCATAGAGTTTTTCAACTAAAATACCATCAACATTAATACGAGGTGGTTTTTTATAGCCATCAATAACTACAGACCATAAGTCAAAATCAAGAGATTTCAGAAAAAAAAACTCATACGTGTTTTCCAATAAGTGTAGTTTGTGCCATCAAACAGTGGAGGTCTGTTTGTGGCTTGGCCTTCACTTGTGAATTTCGTAATTGTCATGTGTAATGTTGTGATCTTTATAAAAATTGAATATAACTGCAATTTTACCTTGCTTTACCAGTATAACCTGCTTTGATACCAATTGTAGAAACAAAATCGTAAAGCAGAATACTCTAGAGGGGGGTGAATAGAGTAGACAGCGGAATATTGCTATTTAAAAAATCTTGTTAGCAGTTAGATCACAGATATAATAATAATCACAAAGTAAATGACATAAATTAAAAGTGATCAGAAGGCAAACGCAAACACCAAGATTTATTCTGGTTTTTCTCTTATGAGGACTAGTCCAGTCGGAAGAACTCTAGCTTCCCGTTGAATCCACTATTGGAAAATCCTGCAAGTTTTCATACGAAGTCCATGCAACTTCTACATATGCGAGCTTTAATACGAAGAACTCGACCAACTTCAATTATGAAGAGTTGTATCTTCTATCAAGCCTCTGATTATAATCGCTCTGAAACTTCTAGACCATACCGCACTGGCAAATCGACTAGAGGATTGTAACTGGCTTAGGATTTGAAAATAAAAGCTTTTTAGAACTCTTTGGAAGAATGTAAACTTAAGAAGATAAGAGATTGAAAGTGAATTGGTGATTTGAAATGACCGAAATACTTTTCTATTTATAGTTTTTCCAAAGACAGAACTCTGACAGAATTCAGGCAGTATTCGGATAGAACTCTTTGTAACAAACCGCAATTGAAGGATGACCAAGTTCAAAATCCAACATTCACTAACGTTCCCCTTGTCCGAACTCTGGCCGAACTCTGGCCAAACTCGGACCGAGTTTTACTAGGGTTATGCCAGTTCATTTTTTGAGAAAATCAATTTAGCTTTTTGAAAGGTCCTTCAGAAGCTTTTTGTAAAAAGGATGTTTTTTAAAAAACATAGGTCATTTGTAAAAGAATATAATAGTTTTGAAAAACGATTTCAGATAGCCTATTTGCCAGTACGACTAGGTATACAATCTATTCCTAGACTCAATAAAATGAAAAATTATATTACTTCTAAGGAAATACATTCGGAGTGGCAAACGGCTTCAATCTTGAACATAGTTGATATCCATCGTTGAGCAGTATCCAAAACGTCGTAGGTAAATATCTGAATTGACTTACATTTATATCGAGACAGAGTTTGATCAATTATTAAAATCAGGTTTGACCATGACCAATGGGCCAACAACGACTTTCTCCTCCGATGAGGAGGTGACAACTCAATATGACACTGCGTCGATCGGCAAGACGCAGAAGACTCTGGTTGTTCAAGTCAACCAGATAGACTATGAAGATATAATCAACAAGAAGAGCAACAAGCGCACGGTGGCTATCACCAAGAACAAAACCATGTGGACTCCAAGTCCTCTCAGGTTGCTATTGCCCTGGCGCAATTTGCTTCTATTGCCAAGGTGCAATCTGCCTCTGTAGCTCCGGCGCAATCTGTTTCTACTACTTGTGCACAGTCCACTCTTACTGCTGCATGCACACAATTTACTCCTCCTGCTGCCCGTGCACAATCCACTACTTTCTTTGCTGCCAAGGCACAATCTGTTCAAGCTGTTGCTAAGGGGCAGTCTACCCATGTTGCTGCCAAGTGCAACCCGTAGCCCATATTGCTAGGGTGCAACCAGTAGCCCATAGCACTGTGGCACAACCCAAGCAATTAGTTGTTCAGGCACAGTCTGCTGCTCTGGCACAACCCAAAGGAACTAGTCTTTTGGCTATTCCCTCTTCCAATTCTTCAGTTCTGAACTTGGAGAAACAATGTTTTAGTTCCAAAACTAGACAGAACAAGGGAAGGGTCCTTTAACATTTCCTCAACTGATGCAACCTGTGCCTAAAGTGATCCCACAACAAAACAGAGGGAAACGCTTCTTAGCTAACCCTCTACAAAATAAAGGAAAACACCCTTTGGTCTTTTCTAAAACTTCCCTAGTTTATGACTCAGAGGAAAATATGTCAGATTCCACTCCTATAAACAGAGGTCTTCAGATCTCTGCTATGGGAAAGAATCCTGATCAAAAAGGTGTTTTGCCAACCCCTATGGGGACTAGTCAAGATCTTCCAACCTTACAAATTTCAAGATCCAAGCAAGGAAAGTTGATGGTATCTTAAACAGAGACACTTGGAGCATAATTCTCTAATTTACGGGCTTATTTCAATAGGCATCCATTAATATCAACTTCGGTGAAACACAAGAATTCCATGCCAAAGGCTACTCTGTACTAGAAACCAAAGTTTGAAAAGAATGACCCAATCACTTATGATAATGAGTTAAGTACCTCTTTGTACACTCAGGGAACTAAACATTTGAAGAATAGGAGGCATGTTCCTAACATCATTAAGGAATATGTTCCTCCGACTTCTTCTCGTCCTGTAGTGGTAACTGATCTCCGGGAACGTCTTACACAAAGACGAGAGATTACAGGAATATCTTCTTCACCTCCAAATCACTCTCCAGATCGCCACTGCTTTCATGGAGTGGTCATCAAGTGTTGTTGCCAATCAGCTAGACGATCTATCTTCGATCGTCTAAACTATGTTTCAACTCCTGAACCAGTAACAGAAGATGAAGACGAGTCATTATATGCTTCCGTCAACATGACTTCCCAAGGCACTAGGGGTGGGAAACGTCTAAGACGTAATGCGATCCGTAATCCTAGTCAGCAATACCTAGATCGAATTCGTACATCCAGTGAAGGGGTCTTTCAATACACCAGATCAAGAAATCAAAATTTGAACCAAGGTGTCTTTTATCAAGAAGATCACCCCATCACTCATCTATGCGAGGACTCTTTTTCTGAGTTTGATGCAGATAGTGAAAGTTCTGAATGAACTATCTCGTCAATAGCAGCAAGAGAAGTAATGGCATATACTGTTACAGAAGATCAAGACACTTCTAGTCCGGCTAATCAAGAGCAACGAATTGTTGTACTAGAAGACAAATTGAAGACCAAGGCTAAGATGGTCGCAAGTACGCACACTATAATAGTGGCTCAACATACACTGCCACTGGTTATAAACCCTGTTACAAATCCAGAGCTTATAGCGTCTTCTGTACCTGTTAATATTAGTCTGGGGGTACCACCTCCTCAGGTTGCTTCTGTGCCAATTCAAGCTGATCCCAGTCAGTCTGGTACTGTGGATGGTAATTACCATGCTGTTCCTCCTCCTAACAATTCTAACCAGCCCACCAATTCCCAAACATCAGGAGATGCTAATGAGGCTGTGAAACTCTTACACACTCAGTTTGAAGCCTTCAAGCAGAAGGATGGCCTACAAAGATTGGGCATAAAGCAACTATACCCTACAGAATGGAAGGAGGTTCCATTCCCTCCTAAATACAAGTTTCAACCATTATGTTGTTTGATGGCAGCACCTCTCCAAGTCAGTACATAAATCACTTTGAAGTAATGACTGACCAATTACAGCCGAATGATGCTCTCCTTACCAGAGTATTTGTCGGTTGTTTAGCCGGCACAGCATACAACTGGTATCGTAGTTTGCTAGATGGCTGCATAACTTCTTTTGCTGGTTTCAAGCAGATGTTCTTGGAACGTTTCTATGAGGGGGTCAACGATATGACAATGTCTGCCCTTATTAAGATCAAATAAAGACACAATGAATCCACAGAGAGTTTTATTGAAAGATTCTGCCGAGAGGCACTTAAAATGCCTTTAGGAACTCCAACTACTGTAACAATAGACACCTGCAAATCAAACTTGTTCCCTATTATCAGTATGTGGACGGGATCTACATAATTCCAGGATTGGCCTTCTTTCATTGTGAATGCCAAGGCGACATAAATTAGTACCGAAAAGTTCAAACAGTTAGGAGTTCAAATGACTCATCCTAACAAAGATGAACATTCTATACCCGGGGGTAATAATCGCCAGAATAATCTCAAGGGTAAAAAAATATTGGCTATCAATCTCAAGGGGAAGGAGTCATTGGCTGTTAATGTTTCCCAGACAACACCTACTCCATCAGCACCTCCACAGAAATACTTCGTCCAAAAGAAGAGTGTTCTTTCGACGAAGATGATACTTGAGCATCTTCGATTGCTTGATCAAAAGTAATAAGCTTCAACTGTCAGAGGCAAAACGATCAGAAGAAGTGGATAAAACAGATCACCCTAATTACTGTGTTTATCACAGATTTATAGGGCATCCAACCAGAGCATGCTACGTGCTCAAGGGCAAAATCTAGGAGTTGCTCAACTCTGGAGCAATTACTCTGCAACAGGGCGAGAAGACGGTGACAGCTAATGTCGTCTCTGTACAATTTGGTAACTTTTTACCACAACTTGTGCAAGATGGTGTGGTCCCCATTCCAAGAACTACTCTCAAGATCGTGAATCTCCTACCTCCTCAAAATGAAGGTCTTGTTCCACTATCAACCGACAGAGGAGATATTATGTGGATTCACCCAGATCTAGTTGCAGATTTTGAAATGCCTTCCTTTTTTAAGCAAAACAAGCACTCCAAAACTAAATCCAAGAACTGCAACATGGTATACTTTGAACCAGTAGAAGAAGAAGAAATTCTAATTGGCACTAGATCTGGGAGACCCTACCTTCGGGAATACCCCGAAACTCAAGAGAATTCTGCCTCATCTCCTGATGATCCTCCTACATCATTTTCTCCTGCTGAGAATATACCATCTATATCTCTACCGGTGGTTGAACCAACTCCTCCTAAACCGACATTAGCAGACAAAGGAAAATAACCTATTCGTTTTGATAAAGCACTGAAGAAGTCCTCATCTCTTGGACTCAAAAAGCCATATAATTTTGATATATTGGCTCAATTAGCCAATACTCCAGCAAGATTGCCAATCTTTGAACTCTTACGTCTTTCAAAAGAAACTCGAGAGATGTTAAGTGAAGCTTTAATGCAGGCTGATGCTTGTCTTACTCTTCTCAAAAAGCCTGAAAAGGAGCTAGTCAACTGTGTACATTGCCATAGTGTGTTTGAGTTAATGCCCAATATTACTTTTACACAAGATGACATGTTGTTAAAAGACAATCGTCATGATCATCCTCTCTATTTTACGGGGTATGTGGACACCATGAAGGTCGTTCGTATCCTGATTGATCCAGGGTCTGCTCTTAGTATCATGCCGAAGTCTTTGCTAGATGCTTTGAAGATCTCGGTGCATAACCTGTCTACAACTATCAGTACTATTTTGGGGGTTCAATCAAGGAAGAAGTGAACCTTTGGAGAAGATACGCCTAAAACTTCAAATTGGCAATCTTCGTACAAAGGTGACCTTCTATGTGATTGACAATCATGGCTCATACAATGCTTTGTTAGGAAGACCATTCCTCCATGAACACAATATTGTACCTTCTACTCTCCACCAATATTTTAAATATGTGGATGGTAATGGAGAAGTCCAAAAAGAGGTTGCAGATCTGAATCTCTTCAAAGGAGTTAAAGCATACTGCAACGATTCTCGCATGTATAAGAAAGAATTCATGAAGGTGGAACTGGCAATAGACACAGATGAAGAACAGAAGTGTATACCAAATGATATTCTGGTGATTCCTGTCAAAGGGCGTACTTCTTGTTCTTAGTCTTCCAAACCACTTACTATCTATCTTCCTTCCCATGAGAAGCAGCTTTCTGGTGATACTCAGGAAGAAAGGGAGCTCACCTCTTCTAAGCCGCTTATAATCGACCTTCGTCGTTAGAAGCCCCCTCCTCCTTCTCGTGCTCCTTCTCTCCCTCTTGTTATCAATCTGGCTAAGCCTACTACGGCTAAAATTCCTGTTGTAAATAATGGTGTAAAAATCAATAAAGCATCTCCTTTGCAGTATACTGATGTCTTTTACTATACTCAATGTTACTTGGATATGCTAGATAGCTTTAAACCACTTACAATAGAAGTCGTATCATCTCTACGAAATGTGGTATCAATGGATTCAATACAAGAGTCGTACTTCTTAGTACCGTCTCGAAAGAAAGATGAAAGGCCTATATTCTTCAACAAAAGAGAGAAACAAAAAGTCATGCTCTATGTAGAAGCATAAAAAGTACTTCATAGGCCAAGTCAAAAAAGTTAAGGACTTTACGCAAAGACAGACTCTACGCAAGACTCATTAAAAGCCTCTATTGAGCCAGATTCAAAATTCTACGCGAGCTCTTTTATACGAGAGACATTCTCAGCTTTTACGCGAGGCACAGGCTGCCAGACCATGCATTTAATACGTGTGATATTGATCTGACAGTATGATTTTCTGACAGAATATTGTACAGAAGCCGAGAAGATTTTTTCATCAAACCAAACACTTGTCGTTTAGTGTGCAGATGGGCTACTTTACGCTCAAGAGACTGCTTCTTTTATGCATGAAAGCTATTCGAGTTTTTACGCTCAAGGCTTTCGTGTGCGTAGAGTTTATTTGAGCTAATTATACGCTCAAGGCTACTTTTCAGCCACTTTACGCAGGAAGTCTATTTTGGGTTATTTTATGCCCAGTCTGCTACTTTATGCATGAAGTATATTTTGGGTTATTTTTACGCCCAATCTTTTCTGGCTATGTGAGAACGTGGTCTGTATACGTGACTTTCATGCAACACTTATCGAAGAACGTGTGTACGTGCTCTTTCCATTTTATTGAAGTTGTGGGACACGTGTCACCTTGTATAGAGATCAAAACTCTACATGGGACATGTGTCATCACACGTAGAGGTTGATTTTTATCGTGGGTGACAGTTACTTGCGTAGAGACCCAATTATGTTACTTTTTACGCACAGAGGGTCTAGTCTATAAATAGACTTATTTTTAACACAAGACATCACGAAGAGAGATACAGAAGAGGAGATTCTGAAAAAACTCATACTTTCAGAGTGATATTCCCAGAAGCATTTCTTCAACTTTTTCTCAAGAACAGGGTGAAGCAAAGCAGGAAAGAATTCGATTGTGCCATCAGTGCCGTTGTGTCGATACCTTTCTGGTGACTTAGTTCTTACGATTGTTCGTCTTCTTCAACCAGTACTCTTCATCATCATCGTGTGGTCCAAGGAACAAAGTGATCGCTCTCAGATCAGACTTTCATAGCAATACTTCCCAGAAATAATTTGTACTTTTGTACTTTTTTTTATTTTCTTTCAAAAGCTAATTTTAGGCATTTTGTTAAGTAAAACAAAATGGCGACTCTGCTAGGGACGACTTTCTCCTCTGACGAGAAAGTAATTGCTCAATATGATGATTTGTCGGTCAGATCGACAAAGAAGACTCTGGTTGTTCACTTCGACCAGACTACTTACGAATAAATGCTCCGATCTGGGGGTTGTACTCGCTGCTCAAATGTTCAAAAATCTCGGAAGGTACGAAAAGTTTGGATTCCTAAGTCCAAAGCATCCTCTGATCCCTGTTGTCTCAAAAGGCAAGGGAATTTTTCCCACTCCTGTTGTGGAGGCTCCCGTCTATGACGAGGCAGTCTCTACTTCAGTGTTGCGCCCTACACGTAAAAATCAGTCTCCCATCTGTCATGTGGTAGACACCCAAGTTTTATGCTCTGTACGTAAAAATCAGTCTCCCGTCTGTGACGTGGTAGACACTCAAATCTTGCGCTTTACGCGTAAGGGTAAATCTCCCGTCTGTGACGTGGCAGATGTTCATGATTTGTGCTCTACGCGTAAAGATAAATCTTCTGTCGGTGACATAGTAGATAAAGTTCACAATGATGTCTTTGCATCTAAAGTGAATTTGCTTACACGTATGCATCGTAAAAATAAGAATTCTATTGTTGGTAAAACTTTAGTTTTTTACCAACAACCTTCTTACACTACTTTACGTAAGATACCAAACCTTCAAATTACGCAAAATGCTGCTGGAGTTCATTGTGCACAAAAATCTCAAAATTTACGCACGCAACTCCAGGCGCGTAAAAATACACAGTTTGGTTCTGCTAATGCAGCCAGTAATCTTCTTTATACGCAAGGGACTAAACATTTTTCTGTTCAAACATAATAAAGAAGATCATGGCACGGATAGTGCAGTGGCGTGCTTTGACTAGTGTTTAGCCATGGTAGGGGAAGGCCGAGCCATAAGATTGTTCTAACTAGAAAAATCAGGCCAAGTTGCGACTTAACCCCCACCGATGAATTATTTATTTATTAATTAGATATAATGATTTTAGATGACCCGATTATACCAACTTAGCCGAACTGGGCCCGAACCGAATCCAAGCCTTTGTAGGTATGTAGTACGATCAAATGTGGCCATGTAGGCATATTTTACGTATGTACAAATATTTCCTAAACTATTTTAGAATCTCTTGTACAACCTCTAATCACTTAACTATTCGTACAAATATTGGTATTTTGTTATTAAATAATATTTTGCAACATTTGTACAAATTATTCTGGACCCGAATTTGGGAATGTGGTATGGGTTCATCAAAACCACCATTGAGCAAATTTATTATTTTATTATCATTAAAGTTATTTTTGGAGATTAAATAAATATATATGTTCACTCTGTTTAGATGTTATTGATTCAGTTTATTGTAGATCAAATATATTATATATATATATATATATATATATATATATATATATATATATATATATATATATATATATATATATATATATATATATATATATAGATGTGTTTAAATACATTAAATAATTTGGATAGATGATATTAAGTTTTATGGATATTTTATTGTGTGTAGTAGATATATACATATATAGATATGATTATTGATGTATATAATATATATATATATATATATATATATATATATATATATATATATATATATATATATATATATATATATATATATATATATATATATATATATATATATACGAGTATTTATATACCTATATATATTCACACCCATACAACCAAATATATATATATATATATATATATATATATATATATATATATATATATATATATATATATATATATATGCGAAAAGAAATAAATAAACCAAGCCCAGCCATTCCCCCCCCAAATCGAGCTCAGCCAGGCCAAAGCAGCCAGGACCGAGCAACCCCAGGTAGGGGTGAGCATTCGGTTTATTCGGTTCCAACCGAACCGAATAAGCAAAAACCGAATTGGACCGAAACCGAATAAGAAAAACCGAAACCGAATCGAATTGGTCAATAATCGAACCGAACCGAACCGAATTAAATCGGTTCAGTTTTTGGTTTATTCGGTTTTTGGGTTTTTTGTGTTTTTTTTGTTAATATATATAATAACTAAATATACCTAGATATGTTCAGTATATATCTATAACATATACCTATATATATTTAGTATATACCTATAATTAACACACACACAAAAATATATATATATATATATTTTTTTTTTTTTATATATATATATATATATATATATATATATATATATATATATATATATATATATATATATATATAAAAATATATATATATATATATATAAATATATATATATATATATATATATATATATATATATATATATATATATATATATATATATATATTATATGATATATATATATATATATATATATATATATATATATATATTTATATATCATATAATATATATATATATATATATATATATATATATATATATATATAAACTAAATTTTCTTATTCGGTTTTCGGTTTTGGACCGAAACCGAATCCCAAAACCGAAACCGAAACCGAATAAGAAAAATTAGTACTTCCAAACCGAAATCGAACCGAATTATTTCAAAACCGAACCGAGTTCCTTATTCGGTTCGATTTTCGGTCCAAAACCGAATAATGCTCACCCCTAACCCCAGGCCAGGCCCAATAGCCCATTCCTCCAAATCGGCCCACAACAGATGCAGCAAGTCAGCCCGATACTCTTATTCCCCTTTCGGCTCGGTTAAAAACACTCAGTATATATATGGTCGAGAGTTCGACAGATAGATGGAATCAAAACCCTAACGACTCTCCACCAGCGCCTACCCCAGGTGACACCCTCCCTACGTGCATGTACCGGCGGCCGGAGAAGACCAGGCACTGCCGGAGGCTGGCCGCACAGTCGCGCACGGATGGCAGCAGCATGCAACAGTAATAGCAGCAGCAGTTGCGACCAAGCAACTTCGTAGCACAAATCCCGTCTACCTGATCAACAATTCCTCGAACCGTTTTTGCTGGTACGTACACAAACCTAACCTCTTTTAGCCCCTTCTAGTAGTTTTGAATGAATCACGTTATATTGTCCATAAAATCCTTGTAAAAATATCAAAAAACTGTCCCAAACCAAACAGGAATTCGGTTCCAAGAACTAGTTTTGGAAGGTAGATTTCTAGAAATCCATAGAGGATTTAGGAATTCTATTTAAATAGATTTATAGACAACATAAACAGTACTAAAACCCTATTATTAGTTTTAGTTCTATTTAAATATATACCTAAATAAATCAGTTTGAATATTAAAAAAAACTAGAAAAACAGTTTTCAAAATTATAAAATTCTTCGAAACGACGTACGTCCCGTCAATCCGGACGATGTGGTCGCGAACCGAAAGCATCGAAAGGTGCGTAACGGCTTCACGGACGTGTGGGCTTTGACGGAATTCAAGTTGGTCGCGTGTGCGCGACGAATTTGATGCGTATCCGTCAAAATTCACCGTATCGGCCTCTGTGCAAATTTCTCAATTAATTTGTGCACGCTCATCAGATCGAGAAAAAACTTATGCCAACAGGACCGTATCATTTTTCTGGTCCTGCATGCCAAGTTTGGTCTAATTCTGAGACAGTTGATTGGACCCCGTTTTGTGGGTCCCACGGTCTGACTCAACGGACGATTTTGTGCACGGCCCGCCGAAATCCAACTTTGGACATACGGTTGGGTTCATATCGAAAAATTGGACCTGTTGACATATAGTTTGACGACTTTAGAGACCATTAACTCTGGCACATTTTTCGGTACAAAACGGGTCCAACGACGGATAATATTTTGGCCCGAAATTACCGTTTTGCCCCTGTATCCAAAATTGGACTTAAGGACAGGAAATCCCAACTAATTTAACTACTCTGAGAATGTTGGCGATGTCCATTTCAGCTTTCGGAGACATTTGTGGATATTGGACTTTATGGCGTACTAGTTGACGGTATCTTATTGGTTCTTCGCGCTATCACCAGGCAAGTATACCTTGCAGCTTATACAGTATAATTTATATGCATGTTCATTACCTCGCTGCTGTCCTTTTTCTTACATTCTTGATTGCTTTGTTCCATGTCTAGTACACTCATCATGTTATAGTTTTACTTTACATGTTTTTAGTTGTCTGCTTATTCTTGTTCCTTTCTGTTATGATATTTCTATCTGTTACACTGTGTTAGTTTCATATGTATTCCTTGATAGAGTCGTCTAGTCCTATACCATGATTCCCTCGACTTGATTATAACTTGACTTGACTTGACATGACTTAAGTAGGACTTGACTTTGACATTCTATAGATTGTGAGTACTTACCTTGAATACGGTCTATAGGATTTTTATACTAGGATTGGCTACCGTCTTGGTTGTGAGTGCTTGCCTTGACTACGATTGAGACATTATAGATTGTGAGTGCTTGTCTTGACTGCAGTATATAGCTATGACCTATTAGCCATTTCTAGTATGGTATGCCAGTGTCTTAGGATCCTTGTGTAGATCTTGTGTCTTAGTTCATCTTGTCTCATTGGATATCCTTGATTGTTCCTTACTTCTTTGTATATTTGTACTGTTACATGTTGGCTTGTATATTATGTATCTTGCTAGTCCTCTGAGGACCTGATGATCTCTTCAGGTAGCTGATTGCACGGAGTTAGTTAGCTGAGCATGTGGTAGTTGACTTCAATCGCATGATTTAGGTATTTTGTTAGTGTTATTGATTGACTATCTTTCTCATGCTTTTATGATATATCTTGTTTATCATCTTAGCTTTATAGACTCATGTTATTTTTGGGGTCTAATCGGACATATATGCTAGTGGGCTGCAGACCACGACCCATACTTATTCATTTTTGTCTTATATATTCATGTGGATTGAGATACACTGTAGATTACTATATTAGCCATGATACCATGATCTTGACAGCTTATACGTACTCAAGTCGGGCTGGAGTCCGATTGATACGTAGCTGGCTTGCTCACGCTCTCGCATCCCGAAAAGTGGGTACGGGTCGAGACACCGTATAACTTCACGATCTGCCTTATATATAAGTCAGCTAGTATCTCAGTGGATTGTCCAACTCTAAATGGCAAGAAATGTGCCGATTTTGTGAGTCGGTCTACGATCACCCACACTGCATCCTTTCCACTAGGGCTCCTTGGAAATCTAGTAACGAAATCCATAGTAATGTGTTCCCACTTCCACTCAGGGATGGGAAGTGGTTGTAATAGTCCTGCGGTCCTCTGATGCTCCGCCTTGACTTGCTGACAGACCAAGCATCTTGCTACAAATCGTGCAATTTCTTTTTCATCTCGTGCCACCAATAGTACTTCTTCAGGTTGCAGTACATCTTGGTGCCTCCCGGATGAATCGAGTAGATAGAACTATGCGCTTCTTCCATCAACTCCTGCCTCAGCTCTCCATTCGGAACATATAGGCGATTCTCATACCTTAATGTCCCATCCTCATGAATGCATAGCCCCTTCTTCAGTCCAGCCTCTGTCCTTTCTCGAAGCCTCCGAAATCGTGTGTCTGTAGGCAAAGCTGCCTTGATCCTCTCTACCAATGATGACTGAACCTCCATGCGTGCTAAAACTCTACTCTGCCCAGGCAATATAACTTCTATCCCAAGCTCCTGAATATTATTCAACTGTTATGACTGTGTTGTCAAGAAGTACGCTGAAGGCTTCCTGCTAAAGGCGTCTGCAACAATATTTTCCTTGCCAGGATGATACTGTAGCTCAATATCATAATCAGCCATCAACTCTAACCATCGTTGTCTCATATTCAACTCCTTTTGCGTGAAGACGTACGTCAAACTCTTGTGATCTACAAATATCTCCACGCGCTCTCCGTACAAATAATGCCTCCAGAGCTTCAATGCAAAGATCACGACAGCTAATTCCAAGTCGTGTGTCGGGTAATTCTTCTCATGCACCTTCAGTTATCGTGATGCGTAAGCGATAACTTTACCATGTTGCATCAAAACACAGCCAAGTTCGCTCCCCAATGCATCATTGTATACTACAAATCCTTGTGATCCAGAAGGAAGTGTCAGGATAGGTGCAGAGGTCAACCTTTTCTTCAACTCTTCAAAGGCTAATTGAGAATCTGCAGTCCATCGAAACTCTTGGTCCTTGCGTGTCAACCGTGTCATAGGCTCTACGATCCGTGCAAAGTTTTCCACAAACCGCCGGTAGTAACCGGCAAGTCCAATGAAACTCCTCACTTCTGCTACAGATGTTGGTGTAGGCCAAGACTCAACTGTAGCTATCTTCTCTGGATGTACTGAGAGTGTAAGCCCTTGACCTGAAATCCCCATTTTATTATTATTATTTTGCTGAATTATTAAATTATGCTTAATATATAATTGAGTAAATAATCAATATACATATGTACCATAAATTCTTTATAAATAATAAGAGATAGAGGGGTCTTTCTCAAAACTTCTCACAGGGAAGGACTAACACCTAAATTCAAAACAGAGAGGGGGGTGAATGCATTTTTCCCATTCAAATTTCCAAACGAGTAGATGGGATAAGAATCGAACTCCATTCAAAATCCTTCAGTTCGATTTTAGATTTGAATTACAGCCGATCTTCTCAATCTTTGAGAGATTCAGCTAGATCCCATGCTCGACTATTTAAGCCAGGTAACAGACCCTGCCTCTCCCCTTCAAACCCTAGAAATTCTAATCCCTTCCCTGCCGTAATAATTCAAAAGAAGCCTGAGGAATCACTCACACTTACATCCGTGATAACAGGTATTTTTCCCTTGTCAAATTACAACCCCTAATACGTTCGATATGTGCTTGAACAAATGCTTAAGAGGAATTCTGTAGGGATAGTATTCTTGTTAGTCGTGGTATGTGCAGTTGAACCAATGGCAGGAGGATTGTAAGGGAATTTCAGAAGAAACACATATAGAGGGCTAGTAAAAATTAGGCTTGACCTATTACTCTCGATTGCATGATAACAAATGGGAGGCAAGGCTAGATGTGTGTCAAGTTTGGGACAGAGTAAACCAGGATTGTTAGGAACTAAGTCCTATTTTCCTTCATTCATATGCCGGCCACCATATGTCCTGTAATCACATTGCACCACAGGGCATTCAAACATGTGGCAGAAACCTTAGACTTGTAGAACAGTAGATGGTATGATAGATTAACCATGGGTTTTGGGTGCATCGGACATCAGGTGAGGCACAGGGTATCCAAGTATCAAGTAGTTAGCAGAAGGTTCCAGTTTATACATCAGAGGCTGTGGTATTATGTGAATTATTGAGTCATGACTAAACCAAACATAACTTCAGAGTTATAAACCTTTGAGCATTCTTTTAGCAGGTGTTTTTCCTATGAACTTGTTTGTGTGAAACACAAACCAATCTCGGCCACAACATCTAATCCATGGTTTTGACAGGGCCTACCTTGCCTAAGACTACTTAGCATGACCACAGGAAACACCAAAGCATGGAAGTGTGTTACCATAAAACCTGATACATTGATGTGGACAACTCTGAAGTATTCAGCTTTATCCCCATCAATGGCATCATACCCTGTTCGATAGTCTAAGATGTTAGTCATGTGAGTTTACTATCCTTAAGTGGTGTGTACCCTAGAGCATTGGCAGGTTAATTCCTTGTTTCTGGGTGGTTTATGAATTTCCTTAAGGTCAATCCATCACCCATATAGGGAAGTACAGTCATGAGCTTACTATTCAGTTTTGAACCCTTGTTCAAGCACTCACTGGACAACCTCAGGTGACAGAGTACCTATCTATGCATTATACATCCAGTGCATTTGTGACTATTCCTGATTCAATGGCATGACCAAATTGATAAATACACATCCCATATGAATGTCTACATATAGATTGGATTATGTGTTTTAGAGTTAGTATCATAAGATTGGGAACTTGTTGGTCAGTCCAGGCCCTATTGCAAGAACACTCTCATGTTTTACCATACAGGCATATGTATTTATGGTCACTCTCCCAATGCCAAATCAATACGTACGTATAAATATTCCACAGTCCCTATTTTGATCCAATTTCAGTAGGAAATGTGAATCAGCCCAATTGCAGGTAGGAGTCGAGATTAGGAAGCCAAGCCACTGACATAAGGCCTTAACTTTCAGTAAACCTATGTGTCCAGGACACTCTTGTTAATCTTGCTATGGCTAGAGTTTGGGAAATTGGTGTTGAACCATGGAGTCCCAATCCACTGTATTCACAACATACAATATCCTGTGCAATGCTATGGAACAGGACTCACTCTTCACATTTAGATGTCCACTGCACTCGAATTTCATGCCATTACCTGCACATCATTTTATTACACCATTGTCCATACGTTTTCTCTACCTGGGAATGTATTCCCAATGTATCAGGCCTGCATCTGGTTGAGAAAACAATGTTTAAAGTTTACATTGGGCTCCAGTGTAATCCAGTAGTTCAATTTCCTTGGGAGCATATGCAAGTGCAGCCCAGGTATGGTTCAGTGATTGTCCTGTGCAATGGGCACACCATTGTTCTGTTGCCTGTTGTTCCCCTTAAACAACTAAAGTATCTGTTTTCTCAGGATTTGGACATTTACTTGCTCTATCTAGAGTTGTTTGGGCTACCCTCTATAAACTTTGGCAAATCACCCATTATGTCTTGCGCATGAGCAGGATACTGCCCATGCCCATATTAATACTTCACTGATACAGGTATCTGAGCTGGTAATGAGGGTTGAAATTGGAAATGGGTTAGAAATGCTTCCTGGCAGCAGTCTGTACAGGATGTATGGTTGCCATATTAGTCCCTTGAACAAATTTGTGACAGTTTAAACCTATTTCATATGTGGGTGCTTAAATCCTACGAGTGCCCAGGTTAGAGTGTTGTTAGAATAGTGTAACCATGTGGAGTGGGATTTTAGCAACTGCTAAGTAGAAAGAGTGTATCCTATGGTTATAAGCTAACCTGTATCATATTTTGAAACTGGGTTTATATATAATGACTGTATACTAGTCCTACTGGGTAAGATCTGTGAACATGCTCACTACATTACTCTAGGCTTCTAACCATCTGGATTTCGACAGTTGCAAGGAACACAATCAGTCATCAACCTTGTGACTCCTCTAAATTCCCATATTGCAATAAGGATTCAACTGTTTAAGACCACAGTAGCAGCACCTACAACAAATCCTAAAGAGGACTACTAACCAACAAGTCAACTCAGGGGAAGTCCACTAGTACTTAAATCTGGAATATACATAAGCTTGTAGGTTTTAAAGACTAAAACTCAAAGAAAGATTTATAGTAGTTAATTCTGTGTGTTGATTAGAAATTCATAAATACAGGTTACTTGGACTGTAACTCAGCTCTTGACCCGTGTCCGCAGTTCAGGACGACAGACAAGTACATTTTTTGTTCTACTTCCAATTCTGATAGTTTTATGCAGTAAATGGTCATATGTTCTTTTGCTTGATGACACGATGTACACACGAGTGAGTGATGTGAACCCCATTGTTATACTCTTGTTTAGCTTCTTTTTCGTAACTTATTTGGGTTCATGAGTATTGGTCGGGAGGGGAAATATTCTAGTAGACGTGTGAACTTTCCATTCTATCCCTCGTGTCTCTCGTGAATGCTAGCCGATGCACACGACACGTGCAGTGAGCCTGATTTACCCCATAGCCATTCACATGTCGAAACAGATATTTCAATTCACTTAGATAGCTTGTCTTTTATTATTTTTCACTACTTGACATGTCACTATATTTTCACATTCTTTTCCAGTTGACATATCATTCTGCGACTCTTATCTTATTCTATATACACCATGTCATCACATTACTGTTCAGTTTCCTTTACATATGTTATATTCATGAACTGTCGATTCTATTATGTTGCGGATAGTTTTTCAGCTTGTGTGCTTGTTCCAATCCTGACTGGATAACCAATATTTTAGGTGATGAGTTAGAGGACTTTTGTACTACCTATTATGAGCACACTGCAGATCCCGACTTTGGTGCACAGGACGAGTTGGAGGCTGCTTATGCAGACTTGCCTACTACAGATAGCTTCTAGTAGCCTTACTTTCCTTATTTTTTATAGTTGTTCAGTTGAGACTCTTAGTTGTATTTTCTATTTTGAGACTCATGAGTTGATATTTAGTACATTACCTTTCTTGGAGATTGTGACATTTGATACATTTTGATATTGGAGGTTCTTCAGATTATTCATTATCTATCTCTCCAAGATATTACATAATTCATTATACTTGGCCTCTTTGTGAAATGTGTACTTTGTGTAAATGATAATAAAACTGCGTGGTTGTATTTGTAAACTGTGGAGATGACTAGACAGCGTTCTACCGCCGACACTGCGGCGTAGGCTGGACGTACCCACGGCTCATGCCCAAATACCGGGTGCGGGTCGTGACACGTTTTAATGGTGGCCCATGCAGGTCCGATTTCGCAAAACACAGCAAAACTTGTGGTAGTACTCAACTTAGATGTACTACTACAGGCCTGCGAGTAGGAAGTAGACTTTAAGGACCATCTCCACATGTTTAATATCGTCATTGAATTCTGTATTTTGATCTCAATTATTCCTTTGATCTGCATCCTATTTGAATTTTCATACCGACTAACGATTTACTTTTGTGACAGTTAGATGGATCAAGGCAGGAACCCCGCTAACCCGAACACCCCAGCAAATGTTTGTGGGTCCTCCATGAATGGAACCCCACCGACTCACGGGAGCCGTTTCACCTACCTAGGCGAGACTCCCCAGCCGCAGGCTACGAGATTTCGCCGTGATGATATTCCGCCACCATCGCAGTTCACTTCGCCGATCCCACCACCAGCTCCTTTCCACCAGCCCGTACCTTTCCAGCAGCCAGTACCCCTTCCGCATCCAGCACCAGCTCTGCCTCCACCACCCCCGCTGGACAATGTTGCCCTCCTCGGGATCTTCCAGCAGATGATGACTTCTCAAACCCGACAGGCTGACGTCTACCGTGATACTATGAGAGAGGCTCTTCAGGCTAGGGAGGCTCCCCCGCAGCGTCCCGGCACCTCCAAAAATTTTACAGATCTCAGGCCCTGGGAATTCAAGGGTACGGAGGGAATTCTCTACGCCGATGATTGGTTGGAGAATGTGGACCGTAATCTCCGGAGGGCCCGAATCCCCAAAGACCAGAAGGTTGATAATGCTAGCATGCAGCTCTATGACATCACATGCTCGTAGTACAGGGACGAGCCCCAATTCAATGTGCCAGGCGTGACCTGGGAGGAATTCAAAGAACTATTCAAGGCGAAGTTTTATCCTGAAGCAGCCCGCGAAGAATTGGAGAATGAGTTCGAGAGCCTCGAACAAGGCAACCTCTCCATTGACGAGTATTCTGCTGAGTTCTCCTGCCTCAGCCGATTTGCAGATGCCTTGACTCCTGCAGCCAAGGCCAAGAAGTTCAGGAAGGGGCTATCATATGAGATCCGCATAGCCATAGCCACCAGCCAAGCCACCACATATGAGAAGATCTTGAAAGTTGCGCAAGACGTAGAGAAGGAGCTGAAGTGCAAACAGAAGAGGGACCGAGACGCCTACGGAGGAGGCAACAGCCAGCCCGGATCGACAAAATGATCCAATGCTCCGGAGAAGACCGTAGTTCAGCAGCAGCAACCACAGCCCCATTACCAGCAGCAGCAGAGCCAGCCTCCAGCTAGAGTCACAACCACCCAGCAGAACTAGCAGAGCCAGCCCAGACAGACGACTACCCCCTGCGGCTACTGTAAGAAGCCAGGGCATACATGGGAAGTATGCAGGAAGCGACTCGGAGTATGCCTATTCTGTGGTTCGAGTGCACATCAGTTACGAGAGTGCACTCTAGCACTACCCCGTTCAGCATAGGGGACTGCTCCTGCTCCAGGAGCACCAACGAGGCCGACGATACCCCAGCAGCAGAGGGGACCCCTGTCCACACAACAGCAGCGCTTCGTCCAGCACCAGCAGCAGGGCAGAGCTTACACCATGGCGGTCGAGGAGACACTCACATCTCCTGATGTGATAGCAGGTTCTGTCCTCCTTGAGTCTTTTTTAGCTATTGTCTTATTTAATTCTGGAGCCAGTCACAGCTTCATATCTGCAGCATTTACCTTTAGACATAGCATTGTATCTAAGCCTTTAAATAGTACCTACAAAATCTCGACTGGCGGAGGCATCATCTTGGTGAAGGATATTTACGTCAATCGCCGCATTACTATAGGAGGCCGAGAACTACGCGCTAGCTTACTCATCATGCCACTTTCGAGCTTTGACATAGTGCTCGGCATGGATTGGTTGAGCAAACACTTCGCCAGGATTGACTGTCACCGCGGATGTGTCATATTGAGTCCGCCGGGGGAAGCTGTGTTCGAGTTCGCTAGAGGAGGAGTGGAGCCACGAGGCGACGCTATTTGTGGGACCATGGTAGCAGAAGAAGAGCTACCTCATCCCATCATCGCAGAGTTTCTTGACGTGTTTCCAGAGGAACTTCCAGGACTGTCGCCAGACAGAGACGTTGAGTTCTCCATTGATCTTGTGCTAGGCGCGGAGCCAGAGTCGCAGCGAGTATAC
Organism: Iris pallida; assembly: GCA_029216955.1. Classification (NCBI taxonomy): domain Eukaryota; kingdom Viridiplantae; phylum Streptophyta; class Magnoliopsida; order Asparagales; family Iridaceae; genus Iris; species Iris pallida. The sequence continues at coordinate 10,083,622 of JANAVB010024600.1, read as the reverse complement.
AGAATTAACAACAAGGAGACCGTAGAACTGAGAAGCAGATTGACAATCTACTAGAGAAGGGGTTTATTAGATCAAGTTCGTCGCCGTGGGGTTGCACCAGTGCTGTTCGTGCCCAAGAAGGACGGGACAGTGCGAATGTGTGTCGACTACCGGACCTTGAACAGCAAGACGATCAAGAACAAATATCCGTTGCCCAGAATTGACGATCTTTTCGATCAGTTGAGTGGTGCACGGGTGTTCTCGAAGATCGACTTGAGGTCGGGGTACCACCAAGTGAAAGTGAAGAAGGAGGATATCCCGAAGACAGCCTTCCAGACCAAGTACGGCCAGTACGAATTTATGGTAATGCCGTTTGGGTTGACCAATGCCCCGACAGTTTTTCATGAATTTGATGAACAAGGTATTCCACCCGTACCTTGACAAGTTCGTTGTGGTCTTTATCGACGACATCCTTATCTATTCAAAGTCGCCGGAAGAACACAAGGAGCATCTGAGGATCGTGCTGGAGACACTCAGAAAGGAGAAACTCTATGAGAAGCTTTCCAAGTGCGAGTTTTTTTCTTGATAAGGTGAAATTTCTTGGGCACGTGGTGACAGGAGATGGCATATCTGTTGATCCGAAGAAAATCACTGCTGTTGAGTCTTGGACTACTCTGACTTCTGTGGTGGAGATTCGGAGTTTCTTAGGACTGGCTGGGTATATCGAAAATTCGTCCAAGACTTTGCTCGGATTGCGGAGCCGATGACTAGGCTCACTCGGAAGGATGTGGAGTTTGTATGGACAGAGGACTGCCAGTCGGCGTTCGACGAGCTGAAGAAGAGGCTGACGATAGCTCCTATATTGACATTGCCGTCTGGTTCCGGTGGTTTCTCTATCTATAGCGATGCTTCAGGGAAGGGCTTGGGGTGTGTCTTAGAGCAGAATAAGAAGGTGATTGCTTATGCGTCCAGACAGCTACGTCCGCATGAGAAGAATTACCCCACTCACGATTTAGAGCTGGCAGCGGTCATATTCGCCCTGAAATTGTGGAAACATTACTTGTACGGAGAGCGTGTGGAAATATTCACTGACCACAAGAGCTTGAAGTACTTTTTCACACAAAAAGAGCTGAATATGCGACAACGAAGATGGCTGGAATTGATGAAGGATTTCGACATCGCATTGCAGTACCATCCCGGGAAGGCGAATGTAGTCGCGGATGCCCTGAGTCGGTATCCAGTGGCTATGTTTTTGACGAGTGATCGGCACTTATTGGCAGAGTTAGAGAGCTTGGGCATTGAGGTAGTCATTCCTGGAGTCGAGACACAGATGATGGACATGCAGATCCAGTCGGGACTGATGGACAGAATTCGAGAGGCACAGCAGCAGGAATGAGCAGCTGAAGGGTATTATTGCACAAGCATGAGCTGGTTTACTAGAGGACTTCACTATTGCAGGGGATGGCTCGTTGAGGCATGGGACGAGAATGTGTGTACCTAGTGGAGAATTGCGAGAGGAAGTTATGCCGGAGGCGTACCGCTCTCAGTATTCCTTGCATCATGGGGCCAACAAGATGTACAAGGATATGAAAGCTCACGTTTGGTGGTACGACATGAAGCGTGAGGTGGCACGCTTCGTTTCTAGATGCCTTGTGTGTCAGCAGGTCAAAGCCGTGAGGCAGAGGCCCGGGGGTTTACTTCAGCCGTTGTCGATCCCCGAGTGGAAGTGGGAACATATCACCATGGATTTTGTTTTCGGTCTTCCACGTTCGCCTGGCGGGAAGGATGCGATTTGGGTCATCGTTGACAGGTTGACCAAATCAGCCCACTTCATACCATTCAAAGTGGGACTATCTACGGAGAGATTGGCAGAGCTGTACGTGAGGCAGATCGTCAGATTGTACGGCGTTCCAGTGAGTATCGTCTCTGATCGTGACAGCAGGTTTACATCCCACTTTTGGGGGAGCCTGCAGGCTAGCTTGGGCACATCGCTCAAGTTCAGCACAGCCTATCATCCACAGACAGATGGGCAGTCAGAGCGGACCATTCAGACGCTCGAGGACATGCTGCGGACGTGTGTACTAGATTTTGGCGGCTCGTGCGAGGACCACCTTCACCTTGTGGAGTTCTCCTACAACAACAGTCACTAAGCTAGTATCGGAATGTCTCCTTTTGAGGTCTTGTACGGACGGAGATGTCGTACCCCATTATCTTGGGACGACGTGGGTGAGAGAGCACTATTGGGGCCCGAGATGATCGTGGATGCCACGGAGAAGGTAAAATTGATTAAGGAGCATCTTCGTGTGGCACAGGACAGGCAGAAACACTGGACAGATAGCCATCGTAGACCGTTAGAGTTTGAGGTATAATTTTGTTAATTGCAATTGTTGATCATGTTAGGAATAGGTAGTAACCTTGCTTGAATCTAGGTGGATGACATGGTGTTCTTGAAGATATCTCCGACACGTGGTACGATACGTTTCGGAGGAGGCAGAAAGCTCAGTCTGAGGTATATCGGTCCGTTTCGCATCCTCGCAAAAATCGGGAAGATGTCATACCATTTGGCACTACCACCCGTATTGGAGGGAGTGCACAACGTATTCCACGTTTCCCAGCTGAGACGGTATGTGGCAGACCCCGGTCACGTGCTAGACCACTCGGAGATCGAGGTGGGACTGAGCCTTAGTTATCATGAGCAGCCCGTGGAGATCTTGGACCGCAGGGAGAAGGTGCTACGCAATCAGGTCATTCCATTGGTACGTGTCGCGTGGAGGCATCATTCGCCAGGCGAATACACATGGGAGAGAGAGGACGAGATGAGAGAGTGCTATCCCCATTTTTTTGAGACTTGAGGTACCAATTCTTACCCTCGTATCTATCCTTAATTTCGAGGACAAAATTATTTTAAGGTGGGTAGATTTGTAAGCCCTTGACCTGAAATCCCCATTTTTTATTATTATTTTGCTGAATTATTAAATTATGCTTAATATATAATTGAGTAAATAATCAATATACATATGTACCATAAATTCTTTATAAATAATAAGAGATAGAGGGGTCTTTCTCAAAACTTCTCACAGGGAAGGACTAACACCTAAATTCAAAATAGAGAGGGGGGTGAATGCATTTTTCCCATTCAAATTTCCAAACGAGTTGATGGGATAAGAATCAAACTCTATTCAAAATCCTTCAGTTCGATTTTAGATTTGAATTGCAGCCGATCTTCTCAATCTTTGAGAGATTCAGCTAGATCCCCTGCTCGACTATTTAAGCCAGGTAACCGACCCTGCCTCTCCCCTTCAAACCCTAGAAATTCTAATCCCTTCCCTGCCGCAATAATTCAAAAGAAGCCTGAGGAATCACTCACACTTACATCCGTGATAACAGGTATTTTTGCCTTGTCAAATTGCAACCCCTAATACGTTCGATATGTGCTTGAACAAATGCTTAAGAGGAATTCTGTAGGGGTAGTATTCTTGTTAGTCGTGGTATGTGCAGTTGAACCAATGGCAGGAGGATTGTAAGGGAATTTCAGGAGAAACACATATAGATGGCTAGTAAAAATTAGGCTTGACCTATTTTCCTGATAACAAATGGGAGGCAAGGCTAGATGTGTGTCAAGTTTGGGACAGAGTAAACCAGGATTGTTAGGAACTAAGTCCTATTTTCCTTTATTCATATGCCAGCCACCATATGTCCTGTAATCACATTGCACCACAGGGCATTCAAACATGTGGCAGAAACCTTAAACTTGTAGAACAGTAGATGGTATGATAGATTAACCATGGGTTTTGGGTGCATCAGACATCAGGTGAGGCACATGGTATCCAAGTATCAAGTAGTTAGCAGAAGGTTCCAGTTTATGCATCAGAGGCTGTGGTATTATGTGAATTATTGAGTCATGACTAAACCAAACATAACTTCAGAGTTATAAACCTTTGAGCATTCTTTTAGCAGGTGTTTTTCCTATGAACTTGTTTGTGTGAAACACAAACCAATCTCGGCCACAACATCTAATCCATGGTTTTGACAGGGCCTACCTTGCCTAAGACTACTTAGCATGACCACAGGAAACACCAAAGCATGGAAATGTGTTACCATAAAACCTGATACATTGATGTCGACAACTCTGAAGTATTCAGCTTTATCCCTATCAATGGCATCATACCCTGTTCGATAGTCTAAGATGTTAGTCATGTGAGTTTACTATCCTTAAGTGGTGTGTACCCTAGAGTATTGGCAGGTTAATTCCTTGTTTCTGTGTGGTTTATAAATTTCCTTAAGGTCAATCCATCACCCATATAGGGAAGTACAGTCATGAGCTTACTGTTCAGTTTTGAACCCTTGTTCAAGCACTCACTGGCCAACCTCAGGTGACAGAGTACCTATCTATGCATTATACATCCAGTGCATTTGTGACTATTCCTGATTCAATGGCATGACCAAATTGATAAATACACATCCCATATGAATGCCTACATATAGATTAGATTATGTGTTTTAGAGTTAGTATCATCAGATTGGGAACTTTGCTGGTCAGTCCAGGCCCTATTGCAAGAACACTCTCAGGTTTTACCATGCAGGCATATGTATTTATGGTCACTCTCCCAATGCCAAATCAATACGTACGTATAAATATTCCACAGTCCCTGTTTTGATCCAATTTCAGTAGGAAATGTGAATCAGCCCAATTGCAGGTAGAAGTCGAGATTAGGAAGCCAAGCCACTGACTTAAGGCCTTAACTTTCAGTAAACCTATGTGTCCAGGACACTCTTGTTAATCTTGCTATGGCTAGAGTTTGGGAAATTGGTGTTGAACCATGGAGTCCCAATCCACTGTATTCACAACATACAATGTCCTGTGCAATGCCATGGAACAGGACTCACTCTTCACACTTAGATGTCCACTGCACTCGAATTTCATGCCATTACATGTACATCATTTTATTACATCATTGCCCATACGTTTTCTCTACCTGGGAATGCATTCACAATGTATCAGGCCTGCATCTGGTTGAGAAAACAATGTTTAAAGTTTACATTGGGCTCCAGTGTAATCCAGTAGTTCAGTTTCCTTGGGAGCATATGCAAGTGCAGCCCAGGTATGGTTCAGTGATTGTCCTGTGCAATGGGTACACCATTGTTCTGTTGCCTGTTGTTCCCCTTAAACAACTAAAGTATCTGTTTTCTCAGGACTTGGACATTTACTTGCTCTATCTAGAGTTGTTTGGGCTACCCTCTATAAACTTTGGCAAATCACCCATTATGTCTTGCGCATGAGCAGGATACTGCCCATGCCCATATTAATACTTCACTGATACAGGTATCTGAGCTGGTAATGAGGGTTAAAACTGGAAATGGGTTAGAAATGCTTCCTGGCAGCAGTCTATACAGGATGTATGGTTGCCATATTAGTCCCTTGAACAAATTTGTGACAGTTTAAACCTATTTCATGTGTGGGTTCTTAAATCCTACGAGTGCCCAGGTTAGAGTGTTGTTAGAATAGTGTAACCATGTGGAGTGGGATTTTAGCAACTGCTAAGTAGAAAGAGTGTATCCTATGGTTATAAGCTAACCTGTATCATATTTTGAAACTGGGTTTATATATAATGACTGTATACTAGTCCTACTGGGTAAGATCTGTGAACATGCTCACTACATTACTCCAGGCTTCTAACCATCTGGATTTCGACAGTTGCAAGGAACACAATCAGTCATCAACCTTGTGATTCCTCTAAATTCCCATATTGCAATAAGGATTCAACTGTTTAAGACCACAGTAGCAGCACCTACAACAAATCCTTTATCCAGTGAGGGTCATCTGCCCTCTATCATAAGCAAGTGTTACCTCCTTTTCGTAGCCATATACCAGCCTGTCAATAAATGGTTGATACCCCTGCTGTGTTTCTCATCCTTCACCTGTACAGGCCATGGAGTAGTACAGATAGTAAAGGCATGAAACTGAGAAGAAAATGTGTCCTTATCAAACTGAAATATGGGAAGTTATTAGAGAGAATAGATTCCAAGTTTGAGAAGTGAGATTCTAGGGTGGGGGTCTAAAGAGGACTACTTACCAACAAGTCAACTCAGGGGAAGTCCACTAGTACTTAAATCTGGAATATACATAAGCTTGTAGGTTTTAAAGACTAAAACTCAAAGAAAGATTTATAGTAGTTAATTCTGTGTGTTGATTAGAAATTCATAAATACAGGTTACTTGGACTGTAACTCAGCTCTTGACCTGTGTCCGCAGTTCAGGACGACAGGCAAGTACATTTTCTGTTCTACTTCCAATTCTGATAGTTTTATGCAGTAAATGGTCATATGTTCTTTTACTTGATGACACGATGGACACACGAGTGAGTGATGTGAACCCCATTGTTATACTCTTGTTTAGCTTCTTTTTCGTAACTTATTTGGGTTCATGAGTATTGGTCGGGAGGGAAAATATTCTAGTAGACGTGTGAACTTCCCATTCTATCCCCCGTGTCTCTCGTGAATGCTAGTCGCTGCACACGACACGTGCAGTGAGCCTGATTTACCCCATAGCCGTTCAAATGTCGAAACATATATTTCAATTCACTTAGATAGCTTGTCTTTTATTATTTTTCACCACTTGACATGTCACTATATTTTCACATTCTTTTCCAGTTGACATATCAGTCTGCGACTCTTATCTTATTCTAGATACACCATGTCATCACATTACTGTTCAGTTTCCTTTACATATGTTATATTCATGAACTGTCAATTTTATTATGTTGCGGATAGTTTTTCAGCTTGTGTGCTTGTTCCAATCCTGACTGGATAACCAATATTTTAGGTGATGAGTTAGAGGACTTTTGTACTACCTATTATGAGCACACTGCAGATCTCGACTTTGGTGCACAGGACGAGTTGGAGGCTGCTTATGCAGACTTGCCTACTACAGATGGCTTCCACTAGCCTTACTTTCCTTATTTTTCATAGTTGTTCAGTTGAGACTCTTAGTTGTATTTCCTATTTTGAGACTCATGAGTTGATATTTAGTACATTACCTTTCTTGGAGATTGTGACATTTGATACATTTTGATATTGGAGGTTCTTCAGATTATTTATTATCTATTACTCCAAGTATTACAAAATTCATTATACTTGGCCTCTTTGTGAAATGTGTACTTTGTGTAAATGATAATAAAACTGCGTGGTTGTATTTGTAAACTGTGGAGATGACTAGACAGCGTTTTACCGCCGACACTGCGGCATAGGCTGGACGTACCCACGGCTCATGCCCAAATACCGGGTGCGGGTCGTGACAGAGATTCCATCCCCTGAGATAATATGTCCAAGGAAAGTGTCATGTCCCGCATCCGATTTTCGGATGCGAGCTCGGGAGCAAGCCAGCTACGTATCGAACGGAGTCCAGCCCGACTCGAATACGTAAATGCTGTCAAGGCTATGGTATACTACCAGATCATGGCAAACAAATTTATATCTTAATCCATAATAAGAATATGAAACATGAATGAACACTATGGGTCGTGTTCTGCAGCCCACTAGCATATATGTCCGATAAGACTCTAAAGAAAGTAGCAAGAGTCTAAACTGAATCAGGAAGCATGATAAAGTAAGAAAGCACAAAAGGATAACAACGTAATAATGATACCTGAATCCCACAAGCCGACCATCGCATCCGAAACACACAAGAATCGTAAATCCTCCGTCACCCAGAACTACTAGCTAACTCCATGCAACCGCTAAACCTGAGGAGATCATCAGGTCCTCAGAGGACATAGCAAGATACATAATATACATGCCTATCAAACAGTTTTATCATGCGTAAAAAAACAAAAAAAATAGGAACACGACAAATGACTACGAACACGAACACGAACACACGAATACTAGAACAACTACGTATAAATGAACTGCCGAATGAACGATAAACACGAGATCAATGGAAGAAACAAACCCTCATCTCGAGTGTGGACTCACGGGTTTTAACTAAGCATTAACCCTCGTCCCGAGTGTGGACTCTCTTGTTAGTTCACGACAAGGCACCCTCGTCCCGAGTGTGGACTCTCTGGTGCAAGTATAAATCCTTGTCCCAAGTGTGGACTCTCTGATATAAAGACCCTCGTCCCGAGTGTGGACTCTCTGGTGCAAATAATCGACATCCTAGTCCCGAGTGTGGACTCACAAATGTAAACAGATCAAGAAAAACACCCTTATCCCGAGTGTGGACTCTCTGGTGCCAAGGAAACAATATCAAGGATATAACAATTCAATTACACGTACTCGTTCTATGACACGACTCAAGCAAATTACTGACGATAAACTCCAAGTGTGAACCACAAGACCAAACATGAATACGGCTAGATGCAATAAAAACAACTCAAAAGAATATAATACGAAAAGCACATGTCCATAAACAACCAAAACTAGAAAATAAAATACAATACATGCAAATAAAATTGTAGAGGAAGACAAGGTATACTTGTCTGGAGGTTGCACGCAGATCCCACAAAATATAGTCAACTGGTGAGCCAAATAAGTCCACATCTCACAACTGTCTCCAAAAGCTGAAATAAACATCACCAATATTCTCAGAATAGTCAAATTAGCTGGGGTTGCATGTCCTTAAGTCCAATTCTGGACACAGGAGTAAAACGGTAATTTCAAAAAAAAAATGGTGTCCGTCGTTGGACCCGCTTGCATCGAAAAGCATGCCAGAGTCAATGGTCTCTAAAGATGTCAAACAATATGTCAACGGATCCGGTTTAATGATACGAACCCAACGGTAAGTCCAGTTTTGGATTTCGGTGGGTCGTGCACAAAATCGTCCGTTGAATTGGATCGTGGGGCCCGCGAAATGGTGATGCAATCAACTGTCTCAGAAATGGACCAAACTTGGCATCCAAGACCAGAAAAATGATACGGTCCAGTTGGCACAAGTTTCGTCTCGATCTGACGAGCGTGTACAAAGTAATTGAAAATTTTGCACAGAGGCCGATACGGTGAATTTTGACGGATACGCATCAAATTCGTCACGCACACGCGACCAATTAGAATTACGTCAAAGCCCACACGACCACAAAGCCGTTACGCACCTTTCGATGCTTTCGGTTCACGATCACGTCGCCCGAAATGGTGGAACGCACGTTGTATCGAGGGATTTTCAATATTTTTAATATTTTTGAAAAAGGTTTTTCTCTAACTTTGAAATATATTTTCTGATCGGTCATTCGATGATTTCAAATTCTGCAAGATGGGTTGTAATCTCCTATAAGTCGTCTATAAATTCCTTTAAACATAAATTCAAAACTGGTGATGGTTTGGCGGGAAATTTGACGCCAAGTTGGGTGTTTGGACTGTTCTTGGCTCTGTTTAGAACGTATTTTTTGTCGAACTTCCGACTTAACTTCTGGGAAATCCAGAGCACCTAGGGTTGAACTATCTGTCAGGCCTCATAGCCGTATATATTGTGGTTATGATGACCCAATCGGTTCATCGATTGACTACGAGATAAAGGAGTAATGTAACGACGAACCTGGGTACTTGATGTCGATGTGTTCGCGGTTGCTGCTCCTCAATTCCTCAGTTTCACGCGTGCGCGATGGCCGGCGATGGGCGGCCGGTGGCGGTGGCCCCCGGCGGCGCACGGCCGCGCTGGCTATCCAGGGTGTAGGTGCCGCGACTTAAGCGTTAGGGTTTGATGGTTTTTCCCGAGCGGCGTTGGTTATGTATATATACACAGGGAAAAAAAATGGGAAGGAGGCTCAGGTTTAACTGCTGTTGTTCCTCTGCGGGCTCGGGCCTGCTAAGCTAGGGAGAAAAGGATATGGGCCTGGGATTTCGGTTCTATTCATTTATTTCTTTTTCTAGGCTAATATATATACATATATTTTTATATATATTCGTATTTTTTTTTTATATTCGTATATTTTTATATATATTCATATATATATATATATATATATATATATATATATATATATATATATATATATATATATGTGTGTGTGTGTGTGTATATATAATATGTAGGAATATATATGTTTATGTGTGTGTGTATATATATATATATATTTTTTTATATATATATATATACACACACACATAAACATATATATTCCTACATATTATATATACACACATATATATAATATATATATATACATACAAATATACATGTATAATATACATTTATATATACATACACACATTTATTATATATCTATATTTATATACACACACACACACACACACACACACACACACACACACACACATATATATATATATATATATATATATATATATATATATATATTCCTTATATATTTATATACCAATAAATACTCAATTAACAAATAATAATATCTAATAGTAATAATATATTTATTTAATCGCCACAGAATAATAAAATAATACTAAAATAATTAAATGGCGGTTTGGTGAATCTATACTATTCACCTTTGCCTGGGTCCAGAAAATTGTACAAACATTGTAAAACAATATTTAATAATAAAATACCAGTTTTGTACAAATATTCAAATAGTTAAAATTGTACCTCAATACCTAAAATAATCTAGGAAATATTTGTACACACATAAAATATGACTATATGGCCGTCCCTGGTCTCACTGCATGCCCACATAGGCTTGGATTCGGTTCGGGCTCAGCTCGGGCTAAATAGACACAAACGGGTCTCCTACAAGTCAATAAGTATAATAATAATTAATTAAACTTATTTATAATGGTCATGCTATAACATGGCCTGGTTTTCCTAGTTAGGACACTCTTATGGCTCGACATTCCCCTACCATGGCTAAACACTAGTCAAAGCACGCCACTGCACTATCCGTGCCATGATTCCTAGTCGTCTAGTACTCAAAAACTCAACTATGGCTAAAGTCACCTATCGTAATAATTAACTAAATAATGATTTATAAAAATCTAAAAATTACCATTTAAATCAAATAAATAATAAAAAATAATTCAATAATTTTCGGGAATGAGAGCTACAAATCTACTCACCTTAAAAATAATTTCGTCCTCGAAATTCTAATTCATAGCTATTCCTTAAAATTTAAAGTCTACTATTACCTTAATCTCCTCAACTTTAATTTCTCCAAAAAAAATTTATAACCTCGATTACTTGAGGACTTCAACCTACCTTTGGTCACACTACTCCCTCAAGGTATGTCACTAAAACTTATAACCTTCCATCAAGTCGTTAGAGTCATTATCCTTAGATATCAAAGACATATGGCATTTATAATCCCCACATATCTATCAGACAACCAATATTCAAAATCAAGCAATATTATACTATAACTTAAGAATCTCTGATGAATTCTAGACAGCACGATCATTCGTCACCCCGGAATAGGAAGCGACGAGAATCAATGGTACGGAAAGCAAGGAAGTATAATCGAGAGCAAATATGGAGTTTTCAAGGACGTAGAGAATTTCTAGGAGAATTTTTAAGGCAGTGTGGATTGAGATTTCTAAGGTTTAGTCATAGTCACAGGCTCGTATCAGTACAGTTATGTAACCGATACGATATGCTCTGACCTGCATGGGCCACCAAAAAAACTTATCACGATCCGCATCCGATTTTCGGACGCGAGCTCGTGAGCAAGCCAGCTACGTATCGAACGGACTCCAGCCTGACTTGAATACATAAACGCTGTCAAGGTTATGGTATACTGCAAAATCATGGCAAACAAATCTATATCTCAATCCACAATAAGAATATAAAACATGAATGAACACTATGGGTCGTGGTCTGCAGCCCACTAGCATATATGTTCGATAAGACTCTAAAGAAAGTAGCAAGAGTCTAAACTGAATCAGGAAACATGATAAAGTAAGAAAGTACGAAAGGATAACAATGTAATAATGATACCTGAATCCCACAAGCCGATCATCGCATCCGAAACCCACAAGAATCGCAAATCCTCCGCCACCCAGAACTACTAGCTAACTTCATACAACTGCTAAACCTGAGGAGATCATCAGGTCCTCAGGGGACATAGCAAGATACATAATATACATGCCTATCTAACAGTTTTATCATGCGTGAGAAAATAAACAAGAAGAAACAGGAACACGACAAATGACTACGAACACGAACACGAACATGAACACACGAACACTAGAATAACTACGTATAAATGAACTGCCGGATGAACGATAAACACGAGATCAATGGAAGAACCAAACCCTCATCCGAGTGTGGAGTTACGGGTTTGAACTAAGTACTAACCCTCGTCCCGAGTGTGGACTCTCTGGTTAGTTCACGGCAAGGCACTCTCGTCCCGAGTGTGGACTCTCTGGTGCAAGTATAACATTCTCGTCCCGAGTGTGAACTCTCTGATGTAAAGACCCTCGTCCCGAGTGTGGACTCTCTGGTGCAAATAATTGACATCCTAGTCCCGAGTGTGGACTCGCAGATGTAAACAGATCAAGAAAAATACCCTCGTCCCGAGTGTGGACTTTCTGGTGCCAAGGAAACAATATCAAGGATTTAGCAGTTTAATTACACGTACTCGTTCTATGACACGACTCAAGAAAAGTACTGACGAGAAACTCCAAGTGTGAACCACAAGACCAAACATGAACACGGCTAGATGCAATAAAAATAACTCAAAAGAATATAATACGAAAAGCAAATGTCCATAAACAACCAAAACTAAAAAATAAAATACAATGCATGTAAATAAAACTGTAGAGGAAGGCAAGGTATACTTGCCTGGAGGTTGCACGCAGATCCCACAAAATATAGTCAACTGGTGAGCCAAATAAGTCCACATCTCACAAATGTCTCCGAAAGCTGAAATAAACATCACCAATATTCTCAGAATAGTCAAATTAGCTAGGATTGCATGTCCTTAAGTCCAATTCTGGACCAAAGGGTAAAACGGTAATTTCGGACAAAAACGGTATCCGTCGTTGGACCCGCTTGCACCGAAAAGCGTGCCAGAGTCAATGGTCTCTAAAGTTATCAAATTATAAGTCTGCAGATCCTATTTGATGATACGAATCTAACGGTATGTCTAGTTTTAGATTCCGGTGGGTCATGCATAAAATTGCCCGTTGAATTGGATCGTAGGGCCCGCAAAATGGCGATCCAATCAACTGTCTCAGAATTGGTCCAAACTTGGCACACAGGACCAAAAAAATGATACGGTCCAGTTGGCGCAAGTTTCGTCTAGATCTGACGAGCATGCACAAAGTAATTAGAAATTTTGCACAGAGGTCGATACGATGAATTTCGACGGATACGCATCAAATTCGTCGCGCACACGCGACCAATTTGAATTCCGTCAAAGCCCACATGACCATGAATCCGTTACGCACCTTTCGATGCTTTTGGTTCGTGAATACGTCGCCCGAAATGGCGAAACACACGTCGTATCGAGCAATTTTTAATATTTTTAATATTTTTGAAAAAGGTTTTTCTCTAACTTTGAAATCTATTTTCTGATCGGTCATTCGATGATTTCAAATTCTGCAAGATGGATTATAATCATCTATAAGTCATCTATAAATCCCTTTAAACACAAATTCAAAACTGGTGATGGTTTGGCGGAAAATTTGACGCCAAGTTGGGTGTTTGAACTGTTCTTGGCTCTGTTTAGAACGGGTTTTTCGTCGAACTTCCGACTTAACTTCTAGAAAATCCAGAGCACCTAGGGTTGAACTATCTGTTAGGCCTCCTAGCCGTATATATTGTGGTTATGACGACCCAATCGGTTCATCGATTGACTACGAGATGAAGTAGTAATGTAACGACGAACCTGGGTACTTGATGTCGCTGTGTTCGCGGTTGCTGCTCCTCAGTTCCTCAGTTTCGCGCATGCGCGATGGCAGGCGATGGGCGGCCGGTGGCGGTGGCCCCCGACGGTGCGCGACCGCGCTGGCTGTCCAGGGTGTAGGTGCCGCGACTTAAGCGTTAGGGTTTGATGGTTTTTCCCGAGTGGCGTTGGTTATGTATATATACACAGGGGAAAAACGGGAAGGAGGCTCGGGTTTTAACTGTTGTTGTTCTTTTGTGGGCTCGGGCCTGCTAAGCTAGGGAGAAAAGGATGTGGGCCTGGGATTTCGGTTCTGTTCATTTATTTCTTTTTCTATTTCTTTTTCCAGCCTAATATATATACATATATATATATATATATATATATATATATATATATATATATATATATATATATATATATATATATATATAAACACATATATTCCTATATATTATACATACACACATATAATATATATATATATATATATATATATATATATATATATATATATATATATATATATATATATATATATATATATATATATATATATATATAATATATATATATATTTTTTAATATATATATTATATATATATATATATATATATATATTTTATATATATATATATATATTTTTTTATTTATATATATATATATATATATATATATATATATATTTATATATATATAAAATATATATATATATATATATATATATATATATATATATATATATATATATATATATATATATATATATATATATATTATATATATATATATATATATATATACAAATATACATGTATAATATACATTTATATATACATACACACATTTATTATATATCTATATTTATATACACATATATATATATATATATATATATATCTATATTCCTCATATATTTATATACCAATAAATACTCAATTAACAAATAATAATATCTAATAGCAATAATATATTTATTTAATCGCCACAGAATAATAAAATAATACTAAAATAATTAAATGGTGGTTTGGTGAATCTATACTATTCACCTTTGCCTGGGTCCAGAAAAATGTACAAACATTGTAAAATAATATTTAATAATAAAATACCAATTTTGTACAAATATTCAAATAGTTAAAATTGTACCTCAATACCTAAAAATAATTTAAGAAATATTTGTACACACATAAAATATGACTACATGGTCGTCCCCGGTCTCACTACATGCCCACATAGGCTTGGATTCGGTTCGGGCTCAGCTCGGGCTAAATCGACACAAACGGGTCTCCTACAAGTCAATAAATATAATAATAATTAATTAAACTTATTTATAATGGTCATGCTATAATTTGGCCTGGTTTTCCTAGTTAGGACACTCTTATGGCTCGGCATTCCCCTAACATGGCTAAACACTTGTCAAAGCACGCCACTGCACTATCTGTGCCATGATTCCTAATCGTTTGGTACTCAAAAACTCAACTATGGCTAAAGTCACCTATCGTAATAATTAACTAAATAATTATTTATAAAAATCTAAAAATTACCATTTAAATCAAATAAATAATAAAAAAATAATTCAATAATTTTTGTGAAGGGGAGCTACTGAAAGGAACTCTATCCATGCAGAATTCACATTTGCTCAGCTTAGCGTACAGTTTCTTCCGTCTCAGTATTTCTATCACAATACGAAGATGCTCCTCGTGCTCTTCTTGGCTCTTGGAGTATACTAAGATGTCATCAATAAACACAACCACTTGTCCAAATACTGGTGGAACACTTTGTTCATCATACTCATAAATACAGCTGGTGCATTAGTTAAACCAAATGGCATAACCAGGAATTCATAGTGTCCGTACTTGGTTCAAAATGTCGTCTTTGGGATGTCTTCCTTCCGCACTTTGATCTGATGATATCCAGACCTAAGATCGATCTTTGAGAATATGCAAGCTCCACTCAGTTGATCGAACAGATCGTCTATGCACGGTAGGAGGTACTTGTTCTTGATGGTTACATTATTGAGACCTCTATAATCAATGCACATGCGGACCGACCCGTCCTTCTTTGGTACAAAAAGGATAGGTGCTCCTCATGGTGATACACTATCTCGAATGAAAACTTTGTTTAGAAGGTCATCTATTTGCTTCTTCAGCTCCTCTAATTCCCTTGGGGCTAACCGATAAATAGTTGATTTAATCGGCTCGGCTCCTGGAATTAGGTCAATGGTGAATTATATTTCCCGATCAGGTGGTAAACCTGGCAAGTCATCGAAAAATACATCTATGAACTCCGATATAATTCTCGGATGCTCATTCTCTTCTTCAGCAATTTGTACCCTTAATGTAGGTGGGATACCTTGCTCTCTAGCTCCACGAAGAAATTCGAACTCAGAATGTCCAGGTGGTCTGAATATAACCTTTCCGAGTCGGCAGTCCAACGTCGCATGGTACTGACTCATCCAGTCCATACCAAGTATAATGTCGTAATCCGGCATCGAAAATATCAGAAATTGTGCCCGTATCTCTCTACCACATATAACTACTGAGCAAGATCTACAAGTGTCACTAACGGGAATAATCCCTCCTTCCGTCAGAATCTTCATAGTCTTAGGAAGTGGTGAGGTAGCTACTCTATGCGTGGCTATGAAGCTAGTAGCGATATAAGAATGTGATGCTCCTGAGTCGAATAAGGCTACAGCAGGTAAGGATGCTACCAGGATAGTACCTGCTATCACCTCTCCTACAGTCGGCTCCTCTTCTACAGTTATAGCATAAGCCTGTCCACGACCTGGTGCTGGTGCCCTCTGTTGCTGAGCCTGCTAAAGTAATATCGCCTGTAGTGCCAAGGGAGGCCTTGGTTGAAATCCTCCAGGTGCCGATGGTCGTATGGCTCCAACCCCAGGCTGTTGAACTCTCGGTGCTGGATATGCTGGTTTGGGTGGCTGTGGTGCTGGCCTCGGTGCAGGCAACTGTGCCATTGGTGCTGGTCGGGGGTACTCTGGACAATCTCGTACTGAATGTTGACCAGATCCGCATCCCAAACATAATCCCAGCCTACGTCTACAATCCTTCGAAAGTGTAGGACCGATTGTAGGAATGAGTTGTAAAGCGCAATACTCTAGATGGGGGGTGAATAGAGTAGGCAGCGGAAATTAACTATTTAAAAATATTAGTAACATGATCACAGAATATATATCACAAATAAGTAAATAAAAAGTAGAGAGTAGAGAGCAAACGCAAACACAAGGAAGTATACTGGTTTCCCTCTTATGAGGACTAGTCCAGTCGGAAGAACTCTAGCTTCCAGTTGAATCCACTATGGAAAATCACCACAAGTTTTCATCTGAAGTTCTTGCAACTTCTACAATGCGAGCTTTGATCCGAAGTACTCGACCAACTTCAATTGTGAAGTATTTTTCTTCAATCAAGCCTCTGATTACAATCACTCTGAAACTTCTAGACCGTACCGCACTGGCAAATCGACTAGAGGATTGTAACTGGCTTGGGATTTGAAAATGAATAGCTGAAAATACTTTGGAAGAAGTAGTAGGCTTATAGAGAAGAGATATGAAAGTGAATGAGTGAATTGAAATGATCGAAATCCTTCTCTATTTATAGTTTTTCCTAAGGCAGAATTCTGACAGAATTTGGACAGAATTCGGACAGAACTCGATGAGAAAATCTCGTTGGGATCCGTAACTGCAGGAAGACCAAGTTCAAAAAGCAACGTTCACTAACCGAACTTTGGCCGAATTCGGGCCGAACTCTGGCCGAGTTCTGTTGGAGTTCTGTCAGGGTTTATGCAAATTAGTTTTGGGCTTTTTGAAAGTCAAACAGTTAGGAAGTAGTTTGGGCTTTTGTAAGTGGGCTTATTTTTAAAATGAAAGGATATTTTGAAAATGTTTCTCGGGTAGCCTATTTGCCAGTACGATGCAGTTTACATCGTATTCCTAGAATCAATAAATATGAAAAATACATTGATAAAAAAGGAAAACCAAGAGCCCTTTGATGACGCCTTTCTTCAGTTATTTGAGCAAACATGAAGACGACTTTTTTCTTGACGGCGGTCGTCCAAAGATAAACAGCGGAACCCCCAATGCGAGGTCCCGGATAGGTCGTTAGGCGGTTCAGAGAAATCTTCTTGTATAACGCCGTCTTTGGCCCATCAATAATTCTCTATTACATATGTCATGGTTTGTCAAAGTTTGATCATGCTTACAACATGTCTACAAATACATGTTAGACAAACAAAACAATATGACTGATACAGAACATTAGGACAATACTAAGTTTTAAGTAGCAACATGATAATGATTATGATTACATGAATATTAATGACGTTATTATGTTAAACTTAATTGATTAGCCATATTCAAAAACATGATATAATCATTGGGCTAACAGAAAGATGTCCCCTTTTGCCGCAGTAATAACAAGTAGGTAATGCCGCTGCTAGTGGCCTCTGCTGGTGTTGTATTATGGGTCTCTTTGCTGGTCCTCCATGGGGTGTTCGGGTTGGTACAAGCGGCCTCTTATGAATAGCCTCCTTCCTCTGTATGCGTTCCATACAACGTGTAGCAGTGAGTACCCCTAAATACGTAGTGGGTACAGCCGCTCCAATAAAATTCTTCAAGTCGTAGCTCAGTCCTTCATAAAACTTCTCGACCTTCCCTTCTTCTGTCTGAATCAGGACTGGCGCATATCGGCTAAGACGTAAAAATTCAGCATTGTTTTCCTCTAGTGTCATGTTACCCTGGACAAGATAAATAAACTTATCTCGAAGTTCTGCCCTGAAAGTAGATGGGATGAACATCTCTTGGAAGAGCTTGGAGAACTCCTCCCAAGTGACATTCTCTGGTCCCAACCTCTTCTCCTCTGAAAGCCACCAGTCATGAGCGTTGCCAGTCAGTTGCATCCTGACGGCGATCATCCAACGGTCCTTTGGAACTTCAGCTGCTTCTAACTTATGTTGAATGTTGGTAAGCCATTCATAGACTGTTGTTGGATCCTCTTTGCCTGAGAAAGGATTTGGCTTCTGCTGGCAAAAATTGGCAATAGTTCTCGTCGATGGTTGTGGAGCTGGTGGAGGTTCTTGCGCTATTGCTTCTACTATGCTGTCTCGCATGCTCTCAGACTGCCTCAACTGTGCCTCCATCTGGATATGTTCTTGTGCTTGCATCATAGCGTAGAACATTTGAAACACCTATTGGGGATCCATCGTTTGTCCCATCCGGACAAATGACATCGGTGATATCTGCGGCAGCGGTGGCATCAGTGGTATATCCTCCCTCCTGAATCTCGAAGATTGTGGATCCACTACATGGCCTTGGTGGGCAGAACACTACCAAAATAAGTGGTTTTAGCGACGCCCAAAAACGTCGCTAAAACAATAAAATCCGTCGCTAATATGAAGCACCGACGCAATTATCGACGTTTAAGTTTTGTCGCCGTTTCCTTAGTCGCTGATTACAAAAACGTCGCTGAACGTCGCAATTACCGACATCCAGCGACGTAACTGTACGTCGATGAGTTCTCGACGTCTACCGTCGTCTCGTCGGTATATTAGCGACGTATATGTAGTCGCTACACGTCGGTGAAGTCCTGGAATAATTCCCGACGTCTACCGTCGTTTCGTCGGTAATATAGCGACGTGAATGTAGTCGCTAGACGTCGGTAAAGGTCCTGGATAATACCGACACTCACCGACGTTTAAACGTCGGAAAAACGTCGGAGACCTATACATTTTTTTGCAGCTAGTCGTCGGTAAACGTCGGAAAAGCGTCGGAGACCTGTACTTTTTTTGCAGTTAGTCGTCGGTAAATGTCGGAAAAACGTCGGAAAAATGTATTTTTTGCAGCTTGTCGTCGGTAAACGTCGGAAAATGACGTCGATAAACGTCAGTAAGCGTCGCTAAACGTCGCTAAAATTGTAAAAAAAATAAAAAAAATAAAACACAGATTCTATATTACCACTCACAATTCAAGATGCTACACATATAGGTACACATTCAAATCCCCACTCACAATTCCAAATCACAGCGCATTCAAACCCCCACTCACAATTCAAGATGCTACACATATAGCTTTAATCTAAGTTAATTAACATCCAATCCAAACACAATTAACATTTATCGACGAAGGAATTAACATCCAATCCAAACATCCAATCCAAACAAGTCACAAGTCAAATCGATACAAACACAATTAACATCCAAATCCAAACATCCAATCATAAGTCACAAACATATGATGATACAAACACAAACAAAAGTCCTAACTAGGACTACTAGTGATCTGGTGCAGGAGGGGCACCGCCGCGACGAAGGGATAACAACTCCTCATACTCCGCAAGTAAAATCGATACAGATGGAGCGCCAGGCTGTGACGTCGGTGGAGTCGGTGTCGAAGAAGAAGGCGGTGGAGGCGGCAGAGTCGACGACGATGAAGGCGCACCCAGAGTACCAGCATGCTCCAACGCTGTAAGTCGCTGGTTGTATGAATCCATGATAGATAACATTCTACCACTGCTCTGGACCATCGAATCCTGCGCCAATCTCACCGTCTCGGCCATGGTCACCTGTCCTGTCTGCAACTCCGTCACCGTGCGCTCTAACCCTCCAACGGTGCGCTCTGTCCTCTCAGTCGTCTCTATGAGCCCCATAATGCCGCGGTCGAGCGCATCCAATCGTGCTATCAACGCAGGATCGTCCGTAGGGTGCTGAGACTGCTGCTCGATCCGTCGTAGCAGGTCGTCACGGAGAGACTCCATCATCTGGTGGACTCGGGCAGACTCCTGGGACGGCTGTGGACCATGCACACTAGCAGGAGATGTCCTAGAGGACTGGGTCGCAACTAGGGCGCCATAGGATCCCGTACCGTAGTACGTACCCCTATGGAGGCCACCAGCGGCGGTCATCCACAGCTCGTCCGCCGACGGAGCTTGAGTGGGCTGCGAGGAAGTACCGGCCACTCCTGCATCAGGTGCACTAGCAGTCGCCCGTTCCCGCAGCCTCTGATACTCGGCCTAGAAAGTATGGATAGTACTCTATGATTTCTAATTTCTAATTAATGTACTTATTTTTACTAACTTCATGAATATTTATTTGCATCATATTTACTAAGTTATATTAAAATTAACACGAAGTATTAAATTAAGATAACGTATTGTAATACTTACATAGGTCTGCTCGGCCCTCTCGTCAATAAGGACTCCGTCCTTCCGATGGGTGGCCAGGAAGACGGTCACCATGTCGGCGTTACCGACCTTCCTTACCTGTAATTAAATATATTATCTTAGTAATAATTTATCGGATTTGCATTAAAATAATATTTCTAAAAGAGAAAGACATACCAGACGACGGAAATGTTCCGTCATCGGAATCGACCCACCGCACCACTTCGAGGCATGTTGCTTAGCCGCCTTAGCCTTCTCCGACTTCTCCTTGTACCTTGGCTCGTTGAATCGAGCCTTCATCGCATTCCACTGATCAGGGGTGATCCAACCTTTGATCGGCTTTCCGGCACGATCACGTTCCTTCTGATCATTAATAGAGTCGCGGATCAGCTTAGCAGCGACGGAAGGAAACATCCCCTCGATCAGCTCGGCCCGGTGCGGTGGATAGTAAAACATATCCTAGAACAGTACGAAACCAAATATTTATCAGTTATATATAATATGCATAAATTAAATGATTCATGTTAAAAACAAATCTATTTTAACCTTGAAGCGCGTAAACCAGTAGTTCTTCCTTTCGTCTGGAGCATCAGAGTAGTTAATCCAGGGACCACCATAATTATGCCTCAGCATATCGCCTAGGCGTCTCTGTACCCCTGGAGGACGATATCTATACAGACATATTATATTCATAAAAAAAGTTAATTTATGATAAAAATAGAAAAAAAAATCATAAACCAAAATACCTACTTTGTACCGTTGGCCCAGATCTCCGTCCTCCCCTCCTCCGGAGGTGCGCACGCATCATCTTCATGATGCTGGTCGGCCGTCGGCGCATCCTCCTCCATCGGCTCATCGGTCGTCTCCATCGTCGTATTAGCAGTAGGAACGCTAGACGGGTGAGCACTCTCATTAGGCCTGGAACTACTCGTCCCATGAGACAATCCACGTGGCATCGTCCCAGGAGGCCCAGCTACTGGCCGATACGGCGGAGTAATCGGCGACGAGGATCCTGAGCCGGTACCAGTAGGAGGTACCGAAGGAGGACCTCTACCAGTACCTATAGGAGGACCTCGCCGTCCTCCTGGTCGGTACCCTCCGCGACGACCTGCCATACCTGATAACAACATTGGATAATACAACAAATTAATAATAGAGACTAGAAATATGAAAGTACAACAAAGACAAGATAATAACCAAGACAACATATGATGATATATTCTACAAGAATCATCTAAGTCCAGATAAGTACATCTCTCTCAATCATCTTCAGAATAATCATCTTGTTCGTCTTCCTCGACCTCATCTTCCTCTTCCTCCTCATCTTCACTTTTGTCTTCACCTTCGTCGGCTTTGTCTTCCTCTTCGGATAATTCTACATCTTCTACATTATGTGTCGTGTAATGCATAACTTCCGTGGAGTCCACATCGACAATATTGGTTACAGGAGGTAGCTCGTCCTCCTGGTAAGCTTTTTCATCAACATCAAAAGTATCTCTAGCTTTAGTCTTGCATACTGCCCACCAGTCAGACTTCGTTGCTCCCCGTCTCGGATAAGCTGTGAAGTACACGAGCTGAGCCTGAGTTGCTAGGACAAACGGTTCGTAGCCTTGATATCTACGCTTGTAGTTTATATCCACAAGACCTTGCTTGTCAATTTTCCAGCCTTGATTTTCAATCGGATCGAACCATTCACACTTGAACAACACGATCTTTGCAGGTTCTCTGCCATAATTATATGACAACTCCACAATCTCTCGCAAGATGCCAAAGAAATCATTTCCTGGATCGACGTCTTTGTAGTTCGAAGACTTGATACACAAACAACTGTTCTTCGTGGAATCAAGATCCAGGAAGCTGTCTCTAATCGGAGCATTTGTCGACTTGAACCGAAAGCCATTGATACAATAACTTGGCCATGTTTTAAC
Source organism: Iris pallida (assembly GCA_029216955.1). NCBI lineage: Eukaryota > Viridiplantae > Streptophyta > Magnoliopsida > Asparagales > Iridaceae > Iris > Iris pallida. The sequence continues at coordinate 10,060,763 of JANAVB010024600.1, read as the reverse complement.
AAAAGTAATTGGTCCCTTGGCAAGAGTTCTAATTAATTCAATCTCGGGTGAAATTAGACGATCGACCTGAATATCAAAGAAGAGATAATAAGTTATTTATTGCGCAGTTGCATTAGAAGAGGCCAGTAAATATTACCGAGCTGCTTACATATTCGCTCAACCAAGAAGGAAAATGACGTCTCATTTTTTGTTCTAATGCTTCGTCTGTTAGGTAGGGTCTAACCAGCCTCAACTCATCATTATATGTGCTGGAAAACAACGAAGCATTAGAACGATTAGTACAATAATATTAGCTTATACTATTACATTGAGATGACGTAAACTCATCATTCCTTACTTACCCCTCTAGCTTCTCCACTTCATCCTCGTCGCAATTGAGTAATACATACAACTGAGCAGCCCTTAGCTCTTCGTCATTCAAATATCTCTTCTTCATTTTCCCCGAAGGCTTTCCGGACGCATTGAATACTTTCAGTATTCCATCATTAAATTCTTGATATCCGTCTTCGTTTCTCGGAGCCCTCGTTCTATTCGTAGCAACATGAGGTTTGAAATAGGAGGAGCAGAAATTTGTAATCTCCTCGAGAATATAGGCTTCACAAATAGAACCCTCGATCCGAGCCTTATTTTTTACCTTTCTTTTTAGGTGATTCAAATGTCGCTCGAACGGGTACATCCATCGATATTCGACGGGTCCACCAACACGTGCCTCGTAGGAAAGATGAATCGGCAAATGCTCCATAGAGTCGAAGAATCCAGGAGGAAACACCCTCTCTAGCTTGCACAGTGTTACCGCAATGTCCTTCTCTTGCTTTTCTAGACGATCAACGAGCAATTTCTTAGAACAAAGGTCCCTGAAGAATATGCTAAGCTCCGTCAATGGATCCCAAACTGCCTGCAGTAAGAATTCCCGAAATGCAATCGAAATTAACCGCTCCATGAATACGTGACAATCATGGCTCTTCATACCTGTCAGTTTGTTCTCCTTGAGGTCGACGCATCTTCTCAAGTTTGAAACATACCCATCTGGAAATTTCAGACCTTGAATCCACCTACAAAGCCTCACTTTATCCTCCTTCTCCAGTGAGAAAATTGCCTTAGGCTGCTTCAACTTCCCATTCCCGTCCTCTATCAAATGCAATGTAGGACGTCTACATATTTCTTTCAAGTCCAATCTAGCCTTAGGATTGTCTTTCGTCTTCCCCTTTACGTCCATTACAGTATTAATTATGTTGTCAAACACATTCTTCTCGATATGCATGACATCAAGGTTATGTCTAATCAGATTGGTGCTCCAGTATGGCAGATCCCAGAATATACTCCTCTTCGTCCAGTTATGAGTGTGACCAAATCCGTCACACTTGTAGCCCGTAGCAGGCTGCTCAATAGCACTTGGTAAATCTCTAACCTCCTTCCATATCGTGGCTCTGCACCACCTTGTCGGTGGATCACCCTTCTCCACAACGCCAGCACGAAAAGCATTCCTGTTCCTCCGGTACGGATGATCCTTCGGCAGGAATTGTCGATGACAATCGAAGAAGCACGGTTTGCCTCCGTGTTTCAAACGGAAAGCCTTAGTGTCGTCCATGCAACACGGACATGAAAGACGACCATGCGTGCTCCATCCAGATAATATTCCATAGGCCGAAAAGTCGTTGATGGTCCACATAAGTGCTGCCCGCATCTGAAAATTTTGTTTTCTAGATACATCGTACGTGTTGGAACCTACTTCCCACAGCTGATTCAACTCATCAATCAATGGCTGTAAATAAACATCGATGTTCCTTTTCGGATTGTTCGGACCTGGAATAATAACGGTGAGGAACATATATGGAGTCTTCATGCACATCCAAGGCGGTAGATTGTACGGGGTGACGATCATAGGCCAACACGAATACTGGGATCCCGAAAGTCCGAATGGGGTAAAACCGTCAGAGCAGAGACCCAATCTAACATTACGCGGATCAAAAGCAAAATCTGGATACTCTCGATCAAAGTGCTTCCATGCTTCTCCATCAGATGGGTGATCCAACACTCCTTCGATATGTTCCCGCTTATGCCAACTCATGTTTTCTGCAGTTTCCTTCACCATAAACAACCGCTGCAAATGCGGCGTCAACGGCAAGTAGTGCATCGAAGAGGTAGGCTTCCTGGCACCGACAGACTTTCCTCTACCACAGGCCTTGTAGCGATCGACACCATAAAATCTGCAGGCGTCTTCATCCTTGTCGTCTTTGTAGTACAACATGCACCCGTTGCGACAGGCATCGATTTTTTCATATCCCATCCAGAGCGATCTAACCATCCTCTTAGACCGGTAGAAGTCTTTAGGCAACTTCGCACCCTCAGGCAATATTTCTATAAGCAACTCTATAATACGGTTGTAGCAATCTTGCGACATGTTAAAATCGGACTTGATGCTCAACAATCTTGTAACCACCTCCAACGGTGAATGATCCTCACAACCAGGATATAATGGAGTCCTTGCATTCTCCAGCAACTCCATGAACTGTGCAGCATCGGGGTTCGGTGCCTCCTCAGGTGCATCATGATCATCCGGATCGAAACTAGGCCCGGCCGCGTCGAAAACCATGTTCACCAACCCATCGTCGTAAGGAGCGTTGTTGTGGACATCCACATAAGGCTCGTACTCCGATGCTAAAGACACAAGTTCTTCGTGCTCGCTCCACTGATAGTAATTCGGCGTAAAACCCTTCGAGTACAAATGATACGTAACATCCACTTCTGGATGATATTTCAAGTTGCGACATCTCACACACGGACACTTAATTTTGGTACCGTCCATGTACTGAGGGAACGCCTTGGCAAACTGCAGGAACTGGTGTACACCCTCTATGAATTCATCCCGCACACCGCACATGTCATCAGGATGACGGTTGTACATCCAAGTACGATTCCGCAGATAGTAATTCAGCTCCATAATTCTGTAAGATAGATACATCAAGGTAGTGAATGATATGCAAGTGTCAAAGCTTTTTCGATGGATTGTATTTATCTTTTCATCCATTCATTCATGCATTGCATTTATCTTTTCAGTTTTGCATATCATACCTACTATTATACATGCATTTATCTTTTCATCCATTCATTCATGCATTGCATTTATCTTTTCGATCAACAATCTAGTAAAACAAGGCTAAACTAGGTCAATAAGACAACATCTTGGGTTACATTGGTCAACTGGATTACATTGGATGTGAAAATCTGTATCGTAAGACAAACTAAACATAATTAGTATATAATCATGTAACTGGTGGATCCGCTAGCTAGTAAGCCGGATGTACTTAATATCAGAGAGTATCAGATTAGTATCAGTATATAGGTTAGGTAGACCGTATCAAACGCATATCGGAATAGTAGGCCGAATAGGAGGCCGAGATAGTCGAATGAGAAGAAGGGAAGAAGGGAGGAGCAGATGGGTCCAGAGCCAAGGTGGAGGAGGAGAAGTAACATGAGAGCAGTTTCCGCCGTAACATCTCCTGGCTCTGCTGGCAACTGAAGTCCAGATGCTACAAAGGACGATCCTTCGCTGAAATCGACTACAACACCCATCAGTTCAAGTTCATTCCTAGATGAGTATATTCCAATGCCATAGAAGAAGGTCAACAAACTGATGGCTTCTATGGCATTGGAATCTACTCATATAGGAATGAACTTGAACTGATGGGTGTTGTAGTCGATTTCAGCGAAAGATCGTCCTTTGTAGCATCTGGACTTCAGTTGCCAGCAGAGCCACAGGAGATGTTACGGCGGAAACTGCTCTCATGTTACTTCTCCTCCTCCACCATGGCTCTGGACCCAGCTGCTCCTCCCTTCTTCCTTTCTTCTCATTCGACTATCTCGGCCTCCTATTCGGCCTACTATTCCGATACCGATACTTTGAACCTTGATCTTAACACAAACCTATATACTGATCGATACTAATCCGCTACGCCCGATACTAAGTATATACGGTCGATACTGATAGCGATAGTCCGATACCGATAGCGATAGTCCGATACCGATAGTTCGATCGATACCGATAGTTCGATACCGATAGCGATAGTCCGATACCGATAGCGATAGTTCGATACCGATAGCGATAGTCCGATACAGATACACATGGACCTACATATCTATATATCACTAGTAGCCATACTCCTCTACATACTACTCTACACTAGGATCTAGTAACCATATACTAAGTCAAAATCTAGGGTTTGACTGAATATGGGTTAACTTTCTGGTCAAACTAAGTCAAAATCTAGGGTTTGGTCAAACCTAGACTAGTCAACAAGGTCACTTAGACTATTAAGTCAATTCTATGATATACTAACTCATAACTAACTATAGGCCAATATAACTAGGATATCCTAGGATACCATAATACTATATCATATATACATATCAAGGTATATATACCCAATGTCTATAGTCTAAACATATATCCCTTACAAGGACTCTCAAACACATTACATAGTGTAGCATCTCATTAGCCATATACCTATACTCTAATCCATTACCTACTCTATAACTCAACTGTTACCCACCATACTCTAAGAGCATCTCCAACCCTATTGTCTTGTTATATGTTGTGAATCATATGTGGCATTAGGCACAAGACAATGTCTTGTCTAGGTGGCAAGATTATATTGACAAATGACAATGAAGTAAGAAAATCTTCTCCAATGCAAAATGTTTACTTTTTTCAACTTGGAAGATAAAGTATTAAGATATTTACTTCTTTCCCAACTTTCAAGACAACTACTCATATTCTTTCTTTTTCCTAATATTTTTTATTCATAATTGATGACATGGAGAACAAGACATTATCAAGTGCATTGTCTAGAACTAGACAACCAACTTCACAATGTCTTGTTTAATTTTTGCCACATAAGCTTCACAATTGACTTGACAATTGCATTGGAGAAGAACTTTTGAATAAAATTTTGTCATTCCTATGTGGCAACAACTTTTTTCCAAAGTCACAATAGGGTTGGAGATGCTCTAACTATCTACTTGCATTCACACACATTTATAGCAATATGTATAATATACTCACTAACATCTAACCCTCTCTTCCATTTGTTCCTTTAAATCAACACATATCTATATATAGATAGCCCAAATCTGTAAGGTATACAACCGGTTAGGGTTAGGGTTTACCTGACCGTCACGGCGAGGGGGAGCGACGACGGCGAGGGGGAGCGGCGGTGGAGGTGGCTGCCGGGAAGGAGTAGGAGGAGGAGCGGCGGTGGAGGTGCTCTGGCGAACGGCGGCGGTAGGGGGTCGGGTTCGGCGGGGGCTGCCGGGAAGAAGGAGGAGGAGGAGGAGGAGGAGGTGCTCTGGCGAACGGCGGCGGTAGGGGGTCGGGTTCGGCGGGGGCTGTCGGGAAGGAGGAGGAGGAGGAGGAGGAGGAGGAGGAGGAGGTCGGAGAGGCGGTGGAGGAGGAGGCTGGGCGGTGGAGGAGGAGGCTGGACGGGGTCGGTGCTCGCGGCGGTCGGTGGGGGTCGCCGAGGGCGCGGTCGGACGGGGGTCGAGGGGACAGGGGTGCTCGGGGTCGGGAAATAATGGGGGGGGAGGAAGGAAAATATTGGGGGGGGGGGGGGGAAATAGGGGGAAGTGAAATCGAAACTGACCTATATTCGCACATTAGCGACGTAACATAAGCGCGGCGGTAACCGTCGCAACTTTATTGATATTAACGACGCCATAGTAAAAACGTCGCCAAACGTCGCTAATATCAATGATATTAGCGTCGTTCACCGACATATCCGCGACGTGAGTTTTTCAATACGCAAACATAGTTACTATACGACGCTGAACGTCGCTGAACGTCGCTAGTAGTGACGTCTTGCGACGTCATAAGAAAACGTCGGTAAATTGTTTTTTATCTGCGACGTTTTCGGAAAACGTCGCAAATTACGTCGGTAATATGACTTATTTTGGTAGTGGAAAAACCCCCAACTGGTGGCATAATTACATCATTCTGGTTGATGATTGCATCATGAAGAGTGTCTACTGGTATCTCGTTGCTCTCTCGTGGGTCCATCGTACTGCGTGTAATAGATTTTATAAGATTAGGACAGATGATATCAAAGCAGGATGCAAGCCAAGCAATTAATTTGAAATCGATGTGAAGTGATCAAAGATGAGTAATTTATGTGGATGAGATCCTATGGTCCTTTCCTATCATATCGGTACAGTTATGTATCCGAAATGATGGAGACCTGCATAGGCCACCACAAAAACATGTAACGTCTCAGTCCCAAAGTACGCGAAACTAGGCATACGAAACATGCCAGCAGTACCTCTCCAACGGTCATATATTATAATAGACTCATTAGGAAGTACTTAAGCTGTAAATAATCTAAGTAATTTAGTTACAATAAATGACCACAGGTACAAATGCTAATCTCATCCACACAATATATTCAAATATCAAGAGTGCCAAAACAGGATAAATAAATAGTTTGAATAACATGAAAAGAGCTGTCCAGCAGATAAGAACTAGAGAATGTCTCGGGCATATCCCAGCAATAAACAAAAGGAAATAAATAGCAAGTCTCAACACAAATCTGCTAAGAAATAATCATCCAAAGATGGATGAACTACATACTCAAGTGAAGTCCTCTGGCACAACCTCGTCCTCATGTGTAGGCCGTCACCTGCAACAACACCTGATCCGTACACCTCAGTATATGCCTCCTCAGATACACCTGGTAGAGATGACCAGGTCCTCAGGGGACATAAAAAGGTACAAAATAAAGCATGCCATGTATAGTAAATGAAAGTACTCCAGATAACTACTCAAGGGTATCTATATAAACCAGTCTAAGTGTAATGCAAGTGAGAACAAGCTCTGTACATCGGACTACTACGTCGTAGGCACCGTGTCGGGGGACCTCAGGCGTACGAGTAAACACTGAAGATCTGCTACAGAGACCATAGTATACGAGTATGGGTAACAGTCATATCCCGACGATAGAGACAATGACTAAACATGTATCAATCAGGTAGCCCGATGCATCAGTCTTTGTTCTCTCTACCCCATGTACTAGTCTACCATGTCATGTCAAGTAACACTACCCATATCGAGCAAATATTCCTGTAATCTATAATAGAGTCAAAACCATGAATTATCATGTAAGCAACTCCGTAAAATGAGGTGTCAGTGTCCTGAGGCCTTTCATGTCAAAGAACATGATCATACATGTGCGGAATGCCTAACATCATTACCCAATACCCGCGTACGGATATCGACACCCGAGTTTGATCGGACATGTAATATTGACAAGATTCTATGTAAGTAGTAACAATTTATCAAACTCAATAAGAAACAAGAATTGCAACTATAGTAAAGTACATCAATTACGTATCAATGACAAGGTACACTTGCTTGGGTCCTGAGCAGTGTTTTGACAATAATCAGATATAGTCCTAGGAAGTGCGTAAGCGCCTGCTGTAAAAATATTAAAATAATTCTAAATTACTATAAATGGATATTCATGTCCAAATCTAAGCACACGATAAAGTGGTAATTTTTAGATTGATACGAGGTCCAAAGGCGGGCCACGTCGCACAGAACAACATGTTGGTATCAAATATCTTAGAATTTTATAAACTTAGTATCCGCAAATTTAGTTTGACACTATGAATCCATCGGTACTTTCAGAATTGGATTCTGGCATTCCGTTAAGAAGGTCGCCTGTTGAGTTGGACCATGGGACCCGTAAAACGGTGTTCCGGTCAACGATCTCAGATTCTCACCAAACTTGGGCCACAGGACCAGCGCCATGTAACGAGTCCAATGGCGCAAGTTTCGTGTCAATCTGACGAGTGAGTGTAAAATGGTCTGAAAAATTGAAACAAGTCGATACAAATTTTATTATTATGGCCAAGAGTGCATTTAATAATTTGAAGGGTGAAAATATCTTTCAAGCTTGCATTTAACTTATATAGCTGCAGGCAAAAATTTTTAAAGTCACAAAGGAAGACGGTCCGACACTTACTTAATTTCTGAAACTTTTAATTTATATTCTACTATTGATTTCATTAATCTTAACAATATACTCTTCCATGGTGTTATTATTTTAAACCAAATAATTCTAAAGTTTTGAGTCTAATTATCTTCAATCTAAATAGCAAGGAAATTTGAATTGTTTGAAGGGTAGGATATCAGTCAGGTGACGAACGTACCCGAAAAGATGGCTCGGCGATTTGGTTTTAATGTGCACAGTTGCACGTCGATGTCAGCATGCGGTCTTTGACGAGGTCGTTGTCATCCCGGACGATGTCAGGCAGCTAGTCGAATCTGCGGTCAGCGGGCGCTGCTTGGCGGACGGTCACTGGCGGGTCGACAGGTCGACGGGCAGGGTATTGTCGGTGTGTCAAATGATTGGAAAGAGGGCGTTGGCTTTGGATGAAGGAGTGAGGAAGGTGGCCTATATATATATATAGATATAAGTAGGGGGTTACAATAGAGATGAATGGGAAAGGAGAGGTCGTCAGTTTTTTTAGAGTTACTGGAAAGGAAGGAAAGGATCGGTTTCGCACGTTAGCTGAAGGGAAGGGACAAAGGTGGGGGTTTCATTTGTTTGGCTGCTATACATTTATTTTCATTCATGCATGTGAGACAAATGTGGGCCCTAGTTTATTATTTTTTTTTTTTGAAATTCCACTCACACACACAATTGGGGGGCTTGAACCTTGCCAGCCCCTCCGGATGTCCGCTCTAATACCACTAGGCTAAAGAGCTGGGACAAGGGCCCTAGTTTATTTATTTCTACGTTGTAGCTATTGCTACTTGTTGAACCTTTCATTTCTTCTTTCTTTCATTACTTAAGCAAAGAAAAACAAGGTGGGCCCTGGTGGTAGCTACATTTCTTGTCTTTGGCTAAGTTGGAAACTAATTTATTAACTCCATTAGGTTCTGGGAAATAAACTGTAGCTTAGGTTTTAGCTTAAGTATTTTAATTAGTATTTAGTATTAATTAAGGCTTTAAGGAGTTAATTAGGAATTAGGAATTTTTAGTAAAAATAATAAAAATCCAAAATCTAGAAAAGATTATTTAGTTATAAGTAACTCCAGAAAATCATCTCGAACAATTTTGGATAGAAAATGCATAAAATAAAATCTTAATTACCAAATTATCCTTGGTCAAAATTCAGGGGGTTTACAATTCAGTCAGACTTGATAGAGAGGATCAAGTCGGCTCAATTCGACGATGTTACTGTCACGATCCGCTATCCAAATTATTGGGCCGGGCCGAGTCATGTCCAGCCTACGCTTGAGTTAAAGCGTAGTAAGTTGTTCTAAAGACAACAAACTAAGATCAAAGTGTGCCAATAGTTCTATAATGAGTCAGAAATGTTCGAAACACAAAAGTCATCTTATATATAAATATGTTCCGAGTACAGTCCAAAAATGTAAAACTCGATACAGGTCCAGTTAGAAAATACGTAGTCAAAAACATGACTACTCTCAAAGTCCCGAGAAACTACACAAACTAGACGAGTTTTTTCGAAGGTACATCCTCGTAAAGTAAAGCCTGATCCTCGGTAGCAACTCCATAATAGGAATCACATAGCAACTCCTCCTCGGTAAGTATACCTACAACGTTATGCTGTCAGGACGGGAGCAAGTACTGATTCTAACATACTAAATATACGAAACATGAAATGAACAGAAGTGTAATAAACTGGAATCATGGCATATCATGGTTTAATTGGTTTTTAGATATGGCAACATATGTTTGTTTAAAATTTAAAATCGTAGCATGTACGTGATCAGTCAATAGGTAAATAGGATGTACGGTGGTACATATTAATTTTTTTTGGAATGCACATACGTGCACTAACGGCATCGGTGTACATCCATACACAAACGCGGGATCAGACCTACGACAAAGTTACATATAGAATATTACCGTGCGCGGTAAATACATACGGAGAAGGGGGCATGATCACGTACTCTACTAACAGTTTTCCCTTAACCTGTTTTTATAACATGTGGGTGATACGAGAACAGTATGAAGCATGGTGGATACTGAGAGCAGTATGAAGCACATGAGAACATGGTGATATATGACTTGTAGTTTAGATACTAACATGGTTTATACACAATTCATTATATGCTGTAAATAAAGTTTGTAGAGGTAGTTGCCTCTAGCAAAGCAAGGTAGTGAAGGAAATGCTATAGATGTCTGGTGTCTCGTCACTATAAAAATAATACATAAACTTAGTTTTATACTAAGTTAAACACTAAGACACTAGTTGTGCGACACGACTTTCTGACTGGACACCTAGCCAAATGATGACTTTAGCATAGGAGACCAATGTGGGATGATACAATACCTAAAATAACTTTCTAGGGTCTTTAAGCTATGGTAAGGTGGGGTCCAATACTACAATACCCCAAAATCACACAATACAAAGTAAGTCGTAATTAATCAATAATTAAATCAGACTGTACACCGTGTTCTAATAATTTCTAAGATAGACAAAAAGCTCAATTATACATAAAATAAAGTACCAAATTCTTGTTAATTATAAAAATTTATACAATTTTTTCTGGAATTTATAAACCTTCATAGATATTTATTAAAAATCAGTAAACATAAGTATCCTGAAAATGAGTTCTATTTTCCTATTTTTATAAAATGCCAAAAGTACTTACTAAATGCTTGAAACATTATATTAAATTAGCTAAATTAAAAAAGTATTTAAATACAATTTTTTCTAAATTTTTACAATAACTAATATATATATATATAATAATTCAAAAATAGCAATAACAATTTCTGAAAAATAAATAATTAATTATTTAATATTTTATCTACGTATTCGAAATTGAACCAAAGTTCAGATACGGGACCCAAAACCATGAATCAAGCCCAATATGACTTGTATAGACTTTGAATGTATTAGACACATTTGGGCCCAAAAAATTCATGCTAGGTTTGGACACCAAATGACCATGATAAATAAAATACAATAATTAATATATTAAAATATATATTAAGGTATTTTAATAATATATTTTAAAGGGGTGAAATATACTAGTCATAAAATTATATGATAAAATAACTTGTGAATTTATACATAATAACATTTGCACAAAATTGTATTTGAAATATATATACATATACAACAAATATATATATATATATATATATATATATATATATATATATATATATATATATATATATATATATATATATATATATATATATATATATAATAAACATATATATATAATAAATATATATATAGAAAATCTATTGTATAAAACACAAAGGTTTTTGAATCCTAGGGCTGACTGTGACAAGATAAAGAGTGGTTGGGATTTAATCTTGGTGAATCAACGGTTGTGGGGTTTTATGGGGAAGAGCATTATTGGGAGTGGGGTTTTATGGAGAAGAGCATTATTGGGAGTGGGGTTTTATGGGGAATCCAAAGATGGGGATTTAATATTTTGATGGTTGGAATTTAATATTAAAAATTTAAGTCTTTATTACTCTCCATTATCCATGTTATTTAACTGGTGTTTATTATTCTCCATTTTCCAAAGTTCAAGAGAAGTCTCCATTCCATCTGACTTCTCATCTCTCACACGCATATATTCATTGCAATCTCAATCTCAACCTCAATCTGCAGTGTCAATGGATCCCAGAAGAGGGGGAGAGGAGGAGGAGGAGAAGAAGGTCAGAAAGACCAGCAGCAGCACCAAGCTCCGGGTGTTCTTCCTTCCGTTCTTCGCGTCCGGCCACATGATCCCCATTGCAGACCTCGCCGCCCTCTTCTCTCTCCGCCCTGACGTGGAGCCCACCCTCTGCCTCACCCCCACCAACGCTGACCTCCTCCGCCCCTCCCTCCCCTCCTCCGTCAACGTCCTCCTCTACCCCTTCCCCTCCGACCAGTGCGGCCTCCCCTCGGGCCTCGAGAACCTCTCCTCCGTCCCCGCCGGACAGGACTGGAGGCTCTACAAGGCCGTCGGCCTCTCGCGCCCCGCGCACGAGCGCCTCCTCCGCGACCACTCCCCCGACGCGGTCGTCGCCGATGTCCCCTTCAGTTGGACTACCGACATCGCCAATGACATCGGCATCGTCAGGATCACGTGGCACGCGGTCGGGGTCTTCTCCTAGCTGGTCATGAACTCCCTCTACAATCATCACAGGGACAAGGTCGATAATAATGCAGTAGTCACCGTCAAGAACCTCCCCGGACCGACGATTGTGATGCCCAGGACGGAGCTTCCGGAGTTCGTCCGCTCCGTCGACCACATGACCGAGGCGTGGCCGACGATGAAGAAGGTGCAGCTGGACTGCTTCGTCGTGATCGTCAACACCTGCTATGAATTCGAGCCGGAGTACTGCGACCGCTACCACGGGACCGACTGCCACCGGGCGTGGTTCGTAGAGCCCGTCGCCCTCACGAGGGGAGAGAATGCCGATGCTGCTATAGAGGGAGCTGGCGGCCACGGGCAGTACCTAAGGTGGCTCGACAGGAAGGAGGAGGGGTCCATCGTGTTCCTCTGCTTCGGCAGCTGGTGCCGGTTCAGCGACGAGCAGCTGGCCGAAATTGCCGTCGGGCTGGAGGAGTCGAACAGGGCGTTCCTGTGGGTGGTGAGGACGGGCGACACCGAGAGGTGGATGCCAGAAGGGTGGCAGGGGAGGGTGGGAGGGATGGGGATGGTGGAGGAAGGGTGGGCCCCGCAGGTGGCGATACTGCAGCACGCCGTGGTGGGCGCGTTCCTGACGCACGGCGGGTGGAACTCAGCGCTGGAGTCGGCCGCAGCGGGGGTACCGATGCTGACCTGGCCGCTGATGTTCGAGCAGTTCATCAACGAGCGGCTGGTGGTGGAGGTGTGGAGGACAGGGCGGAGGGTGTTCGGCGGGGCATGAAGCACGAGGGAGGAGGAGAAGGTGCTGGTGCCGGCCGGAGCGATTGCGAGAGCGATTTCGCAGTTCATGGAGGGAGGGGAGGAGCTGCGAGGGCAGACGGTGTTGCGAAGGAGATGGCAAGCGTCGCAAAGGCTGCGGTGGCCGAGGGTGGATCGTCGTGGAAGGACCTCAACAGGTTGATCGATGAGCTCAGGGAAGTTCGTAACAAGTAACACGGAAAATGCGCAATGTGTTTGAGATTGTTGGTTGTTATGTTTCTAAGTTTACAGTCTGCTAAAATAAGCACATCTTTTGTTAATTTCTGTTGGTTAACTTCAAACGCGTAGACTAATATTGATGCATCTTTAGGCTTATATATATATAAGGAAACGGATCAAAAGTCCCCCTTAGAAAGCCCCCTAAAAACTTCCCTCACTCTAATCCGTAATTTAATATTAATATTAATATTAATGTTAATATTAATATTAATGTTAATATTAACATTAAATACTAAAATTAATATTAAATTTAATATTAATATTAACATTAATATTAACATTAACATTAATATTAACATAAAAATTAACATTAATGTAAAAAAAATTTAAAATAATTAATATTAACGGTTGTGGATGAGTGAATCAACGGTTGTGGATGACTGTGCCAAGATAAAGAGTGGTTGGAATTTAATCTTGGTGAATCAACGGTTGTGGATGAGTGGGGTTTTATGGGGAATCCAAAGAGTGGGGTTTGCACTCATAATGGTTGTGGATGAGCATTATTGAGAGTGGGATTTTATGGGTCATGAGCATTATTGAGAGTGGGATTTTATGGGGAATCCAAATTGTGGGCTTTGCACTCATAATGGTTGTGGATGAGCATTATTGAGAGTGGGGTTTTATGGGGAATCCAAAGAAAATTCACATCCAGCAGTGGTTGGGATTTAATATTTTGATGGGGGCCTCATAATTATTATTGTTCGTTTAAAATTGGGGGTCCAAGATTTTGAGGAGGAATACCTTAAATGAACCGTGCCCGATGGGCACGGGTTATGACTAGTACTTAATATAAATATATATATAAATTCAGTATATATATTATATATAACAGTATATATACATATACATATATACATATACATATATATATATATATATATATATATATATATACATATATATATATATATATGTATTTTTTTATATATATATATATATTTTATATATATATATATTTTATATATATATATATATATATATATATATATATATATATATATATATATAATAAAACAATTTAAAACAAAAATAAAATAAAGAGAAAATAAAAGGGGGATTCGAACACGACCCGCTGGGACAAGGGGTGGGTTTGAGTGCCACTCAGCTGACCAAGGGGCCAACTCGAGCTTGCTGGTCGGGTTAGGGCTTGGGTTAATTATATTGTGAAATAGAGTAACGGGTTGGAAAAAAAAACAAAACCCGATAACCAAACCCATTAGCCCAAGTTCTGTGTCTTCGTGTCCTGACCGTTAGGGACACGAAGACACACGAGTCTTGTGTCCAAAGCGTATACCACACACACGACACGAGTTTCTCGTGTCCGAGCACATCAATGGACTCCTCGTGTCTAGGCGAGTCCAGTGACACAAATACGAGACACTGAACGACACGAGGGGTGAAATGACACGTACGTGTCCGATGGGTAGTGGCCATCGAGGGTGCTATATGGCAGAGGAGGCGTCGGGGTCGTCAAAGGAAAATGGCGCTGAGTTCGTCACGTTGTGGCGAACAATGTGACAGTGGTCGGAGTGGTGTCTAGGGTTAGGGTTTAGGTCGGGATCTATTTATAGGGTCAAATGGCGGTGGTATTACGGTTAGGGTTACGAAAAATTAGGGTTTTAGGTCGGTCGTCGGTGAGCTCGTGGGGGGGGGGGGGTGACGGGTGTTTTACGGTTAGGTCCCCCAAGTTTGGGATTTTACAAACTAACCCTACCGTCATAGCAAAATGCAAAACTTAAATTGCAAAACCTATCCCGTAGTGTTATGTGCAAATTCTAATTTACACAGACAATGCAAAAAATTGTAAACCGACTTAAAAACAATCTAATAAATTACAAACTGATATACAAATAATTTAAATAATTACAAAATAATATTTTTAGCTTTAAAAATTATTTAAAAATTCTAGAAAATTTTTAATAATTATAATAATTCATTTCAAAGATATAAATGCTATTTATAATTATAAAAAAATAATATTTGAATATCTAGGGGCATAAAAATCTTTTCTCCTTAAAAAATTTTGTCCTCGAAATTTATAAGGATAGAAGACTCTACAAACATTTAATAACGCAAACAATGCAAATAAATGACTAAGGCTAATATTAAGACTAACCTCTAAGGTATCAAGCGGGAACGGGTGGTTCCCTCGCAGCTGTTGGGTCGAACAAGTAGGGATATCTCTCCCTCATGTCCGACTCCCTCTTCCAAGTAGATTTTCTCGGAGAGGACGGCTCCAAGCTACTCGTACCAAGGGTATGACTTTGTTCCTCAGTCTCTTCTTTCTCCTGTCCAATATCTCCACTGGTTGCTCAGTAACTGCAAGGCTCGGTCCGACCTCCAAATCTAAATGATCTAGCACATGGCTGGGGTCTGGAACGTATCTCCTCAGCTGAGACACATGGAAAACATCATGAACTCCTGCTAGGTTGGGTGGAAGTGCAACCCTGTAAGCTACCTCTTCGATCCTCCCAAGTATCTCGAACGGTCCAATATATCTGGGGCTCAACTTGCTGTCTCGTTCGAACCAGATCGTCCCTCTAGTAGGTGATAACTTCACCAGTACCATATATCCGTCAGCGAACTCCATCGGTCTGCGATTAACATCGGCCCAGTGTTTCTGCCTGTCATGAGCGACTCTGAGTCTGTCTCTGATCATCCTGACCTTCTCTGCTGCATCCTTGATCATCTCTAGCCCAAGCATAACTCTATCCCCAACATCATCCTAAAAGAGCGGTGTACGACATTGTCGTCCATATAGTGCCTCGAAAGGAGACATACCGATGCTGGCTTGGTAGTTGTTGTTGTATGAAAACTTTACCAAGTGAAGATGTCTCTCCCATGATCCACCAAAGTCTGGCACACAAGTCCTCAGCATGTCCTCTAGCGTCTGTATCGTCCTCTCGGACTGTCCGTCTGTCTGTGGGTGGTGCGCTGTACTGAACTTGAGCCGACTGCCCAACTCCTCCAGTAGTGGGACGTGAATCTACTATACCGGTCTGATACGATACTCACTGGTACCCCGTGTAAGCGAACTATCTACTGCATGTATAGCTCCGCCAACTTCTCAGTGGAGAGCCCCACCTTGAAGGGTATGAAGTGCGCACACTTCGTCAGCCTGTCAACGATGACCCATATGGCATCCTTTCCTCCTTGAGAACGAGAAAACCCTAAGACGAAGTCCATCGTAATATGTTCCCACTTCCACTCAGGAATGGGTAACAGCTACAATAGACCAGCTGGCCTCTGACGCTCCGCCTTGACCTGCTGGCAAACTAGGTATCTCGAAATAAAATGTGATACATCCCTCTTCATCCCGTGCCACCAAAGATGTTCCTGCAAGTCACGATACATCTTGTTAGCACCAGGGTGAATAGAATATCGCGATTGATGTGCCTCCTGTAAGACTGCCTCTATCAGCTCTCCCTTCGGCAAGCATAACCGACTTCCATGGCTCAAGGATCTATCCTCTGCTATGGTGAAGTCATCTAGCAATCCAGCTAAAGCCTGGGCCCTGAGTCTGCGGAGGCTCTCATCTGTAGACTGTGCCTCCTTGATCTGCTCCATCAAACCTGACTGAATGTCTAGCGCCATCATCTGTATCACTGATCCTGGCCAAACTATCTCGATATCGAGCTTCTCTAGATCTTCCCGTAAATGCTAATCTATTATCAGATACCATACCGTCGGATGCCTGCTCAGCACATCCGCTACCACATTTGCTTTCCCGGGATGATGCTGTAAATCGATGTCGAAGTCCTTCAGCAACTCTAACCATCGTCTTTGCCTCATGTTCAGCTCCTTCTGCATGAACACATACTTCAAGCTCTTGTGGTCAGTAAAGATTTTCACTCGCTCTCTGTATAAGTAGTGTTTCCACACCTTGAGTGCACAGATCACTGCAGCTAACTCTAGGTCATGGGTAGGATAGTACTGTTCATGAGTCCGTAATTGCCTAGATGTATAAGCAATTACTTTCCCATGCTGCTATAGGACACATCCTAGCCGCTTTTCCGAAGCATCATTATAAATGGTGAAACCTCCAAACCCTAAAGGTAATGTCAGAACTGGAGCGGCCGTCAGCCTCCTCTTCAGATCCTTAAATGCTGTCTGGCAGTCCTCTGACAAGATGTACTCTGCGTCCTTCCGCGTCAGTTTCGTCATGGGTTCAGCTATCCTAGTAAAGTCCTGGACGAACTTTCTATAATAGCCTGCTAAACCCAAGAAGCTCCTGATCTCTGAAACTGACGTCGGAGCCTTCCATGTCTCTATGGCAGCAATCTTCCTGGGATCTACTGAGATCCCCTCTCCAGTGACTACATGACAGAGAAACTCCACTCGGTCTAAAAAGAACTCGTACTTCGACAATTTGGCATATAACCTCTCCTACCTCAGAATCCCCAAAACTGTCCGCAAGTGCTCTACGTGCTCCTCCGATGTCTTCAAGTATATCAGGATGTCATCGATAAATACTACGACAAACTTATCTAGATACTGGTGAAATGTCTTATTCATCAAGTTCATAATGACAGCTGGTGCATTTGAAAGACCAAATGGCATCACCAAAAACTCGTACTACCCATACTTCGTGTTGAACGCCGTCTTCTGGATGTCTGCAGCCCTGACTTTTACCTGGTGGTAACCGGATCTCAAATCTATCCTAGAAAATACCTTCGCCCCACTCATCTGGTCGAACAAATTATCTATCCTGGGCAGAGGATATTTGTTCTTAATGGTGATGGTATTCAACGCCCGGTAGTCAATACACAACCAAATTGTACCATCCTTCTTCGGTACAAAGCGTGCTGGCGCTCCCCATGAAGAAACACTAGATCGAATGAAACCCTTCTTCAACAGGTCATCAATCTGCTCCTTCATCTCTATGACCTCTTTGGGGTTTACTCTATAGCAAGCCCGGGATACTGGTGATGAACCCGGTACTAAATCTATAGTGAACTCTACATCTCTGTCGGGCGAAAGTCTTGGAAGATCCTCTGGGAATACATCCATAAACTCCCTAATGATAAGGTGTGGCGGTGCTAACTCCCCAACCGTCGTACAACAGTTCGGCTCTAGGCTGATCTCCGACCATGTTCTCCTGACACTGAATGGTGCCGTACCTGGGAGACTGAACAGAATACTACCCTCATGGCAGTCTATAGCTGCGTGAGCATATCTAAGCCAGTCCATCCCCAATATGATATCATACCCGGGGAGTGGCATCACAAAGAATCGTCCCCCAAACTCTCTCCCAGCTATAGTAATAGAGCATCTATAGACAGCCCTAATAGGCACTGGTCCGTCTTCCGTCATTACTCTACTCATCTCTTCGGTAGGTGTAGCTACTAAGTGGTATTTATGCATAAACTCTAATGACAGAAAGCTATGTGATGCATCGGAATCAAACAAGCATAGAGCTAGAAAAGTATACAAATAAATATGACCTGTGATGACGTCAGTCAAATAATCTGGTTTCGAAACCTGCTCCGGTTCTGCCTCAAGAGCCAGACTATAAGCCTTCACCTGGGGTCCCTTCTGCTGCTGCAGATGTTGCCCAAACCTCTGCTGCTGAGTCGGAAGCGGCGATCCTCTAGATGGTGATCCGACACCTGGTACCCTGTCTACTGGACAGTCCCGAAGCTGATGGATGGTAGACCCACAAGCTAAACACTGTCCCAACCTCTTCCTATAGACGAAAGCGTCATGGCCTGGCCTTTTACAGAATGAACACACACCTTCCTTCTGCTGTCGGGGTCTCGGGGCTCTAACGGGCGGGGTTAGGTGATGTGGTGTAGAAGGACGATAAGTCTGCTGGTGCGGCACCGGTGCTCTCGGCTGAAAATCCTGACGCTTGGAAGGTCCCTCGTGGTGTACGGGAGCCGGCCTCTTGCAAGACAGAAGACGCTCCTCTATGCTCTGGGCCAACTCTAGGCTCTGGTAGTAGTCAGTCGTCCCGTTCGCTACTATGAGAATGCCAATATCTGGAACTAGCCAATGGCAAAACCTACGCATCATCTCCTCTGGGTCTGCAACCAGACTAGGAACGAAATAACTCAGATGGCTGAACTCTGCTGCATACTCGTCAACAGAATGGTTTCCCTGCTGGATGTTCTTGAATCCAAGCCCTATGGCTACCCTAACGGTGGTCGAGAAGAATTTCTTCTTGAATTGGATCTTAAACTGATCCCAAATGGCCTTCCCTCTCGCGAATAGCGGCTCGTTCCTGAACCAAACTCCTGCCAAGTCTGTCAGCAAAAATCCTGCTGCCTCGACCTGGAGGTCACCCGGTAACCTAGCTTTAAGGAGCTTCCTCTCTATCGAGTCTAGCCAGTCATCTGCTACTACGATGCCCTGGGTCCCCATGAACTCCTTGGGGTTCAAACCCATGAAGTCCTTGATGTTCTCCGCTCTCTGTCGTACCTCTACCGATGGTGGGACCACGGTACGCTCCTCAGAATGGTCCATGCTCTGGCGAAGTAGGGTGGTCTGCTCCTGATGGGTCGTTAGGAACCCCTGGATCAGAGTGAGCAGTTGGTTCCCGTCGAGAGTGACGAAAGCCTGGGCAGGTATAGTAATAGGTGGTGGTGGGAGTATCGGGTCTTGCTGGGACTGTGATGTGGAAGGTGGTGGAGGCATCTGGGTTGGTGGATTTGTAGAGTAGGGGAGTTTAGTAGGTGGAGGTGGAGGTGCATCGGTCAACTGGTCAACCGACTGGATAGGAAGTGTGCCATTTTCAGGTGTGGCATACTGGGATGAGCAGGTTACCACCATCTAATAAATAAAAGAACTTATAAGGACTCTTTTAAGTAAACAATCATAAACAACAAGAAAATCCAATTTATAATAATGAGCATATGATGTGATGCATTTCCTATGTTGCAATCCTAGTAATCCTCTAGGTGTTCTAAGCGTCATTCCTAGTGTTGTCTAGTTACCTTAAGTTTCTACTTGCAGGCATGCTTGGTACAATAACGTAACCAAACAATTTAGTCAGGACCTGTATGGGCCACCACTAAAAACATGTCACGATCTGCTACCCAAATTATTTGGCCGGGCCGAGTCATGTCCAGCCTACGCTTGAGTTAAAAGGTAGTAAGCTGTTCTAAAGACAACAAACTAAGATCAAAGTGTGCCAACAGTTCTATAATGAGTCAGAAATGTTCCAAACACAGAAGTCATCTTGTATATAAATATGTTTCGAGTACAAGTCCAAAAATATAAAACTGAATACTGGTCCAGTTATAAAATACGTAGTCTAAAACATGATTACTCTCAAAGTTTCGAACAACTACACAAACTAGACGAGTTTTTCCGCAGGCACATCCTCGTAAAGTAAAGCCTGATCCTCGGCAGCAACTCCATAATAGGAATCGCATAGCAACTCCTCATCGATAAGTATACCTACAACGTTATCCTGTCAGGACGGGAGCAAGTACTGATTCTAACAAATTAATACGAAACATGAAATGAACAGAAGTGTAATAAACTGGAATCATGGCATATCATGGTTTAATTTATTTTTAGATATGGAAACATATGTTTGTTTAAAATTTAAAACCGTAGCATGTACGTGATCGGTAAATAGGTAAATAGGATGTACAATGGTATATATCAATTTTTTGGAATGCACATACGTGCACTAACGGCATCGGTGTATATCCATACATAAACGCGGGATCAGACCTACGACAAAGTTATATATAGAATATTACCGTGCACGGTAAATACATACGAAGAAGGGGACATGATCACGTACTCTACTAACAGTTTTTCCTTAACCCATTTTATAACATGTGGGTGATACGAGAACAGTATGAAGCATGGTGGATACTGAGAGCAGTATGAAGCATATGACAACATGGTGATATATGACTTGTAGTTTAGATACTAACATGGTTTATACACAATCCATTATATGCTGTAAATAAAGTTTGTAGAGGTAGATGCCTCTAGAAAAGCAAGGTAGTGAAGGAAATGCTACAGATGTCTGGTGTCTCGTCACTATAAAAATAATATATAAACTTAGTTTTATACTAAGTTAAACACTAAGACACTAGTTGTGCGACACGACTTTCTGACTGGACACCTAGCCAAATGATAACTTTAGCATAGGAGACCAATGTGGGGTGACACAATACCTAAAATAACTTTCTAGGGCCTTTACACTATGGTAAGGTGAGGTCCAATACTACAATACCCCAAAATCACACAATACATCGCAAGTCGTAATTTATCAATAATTAAATCAGACT
The DNA here is from genome assembly GCA_029216955.1 of Iris pallida. Lineage (NCBI taxonomy): Eukaryota > Viridiplantae > Streptophyta > Magnoliopsida > Asparagales > Iridaceae > Iris > Iris pallida. The sequence continues at coordinate 10,039,346 of JANAVB010024600.1, read as the reverse complement.
GTACACTGTGTTTCAACAATTTCTAAGATAGACAAAAGCTCAATTATACATAAAATATAGTACCAAATCCTTGTTAATTACAAAAATTTATACTAATTTTTTTGGAATTTATAAACCCTCATACATATTTATTAAAAATCAGTAAACATAAGTATCCTGAAAATGAGTTCTATTTTCCTATTTTGTAAAATGCCAAAACTACTTACTAAATGATAGAAAAATTATATTAAATTAGATAAATTAAAATAGTATTTAAATACAATTTTTTCCAAATTTTACAGTAATTAATATATATATATATATATATATATATATATATATATATATATATATATATATATATATATATATATTCAAAAACAACAAGTAATAATTTCTAAAAATAATTAATTAATTAATTAATATTTTATCCACGTATTCAAAATTGAACCAAAGTCCAGATACGGGACCCAAAGTCATGAATCAAGTCCAATATGACTTGTACAGACTTTGAATGTATTAGACACATTTGGGCCCAAAAACCCATACTAGATTTGGACACCAAATGGCCATGATAAATAAAATACAATAATTAATATATTAAAATATACATTAAGGTATTTTAATAATATATTTTAAAGGGGTGAAATATACTAGTCATAAAATTATATAATAAAATAAATTGTGAATTTATACATAATAACATTTGCACAAAATTGTATTTGAAATATATATACATATACAACAAATACTTTTATATACATATATATAAATATATAGATATTTATATATATAATAAACATATATATATATATATATATAATAAATATATATATGTATAGAAAATACTTAATATAAAAAATATATATATTTAGTATATATATTACATATAACAGTATATATAATAATATATATATATATATATAAATACATATACATATACATATATACATATATATAAATACATATATACATAATAAAATAATTAAAAACAAAAAGAAAACAAAAGGGGGGCTCAAACTCGGCCCGCTGGGACAGGGGGTGAGTTTGAGCGCCACTCGGCTGACCAGGGGGCCAGCTCGAGCTTGCTGGTCGGGTTAGGGCTTGTGTTAATTATATTGTGAAATAGAGTAATGGGTTGGAAAACAAACCAAACCAGATAACCAAACCCATTAGCCCAAGTTCTGTGTCTTCGTATCCTGACAGTTAGGGATACGAAGACACACGAGTCCTATGTCCAAAGCGTGTACCACACATACGACACGAGTTTTTCGTGTCCGAGCACATCAATGGACTCCTCGTGTCTAGGCGAGTCCAGTGACACAAATACGAGATACTGAACGACATGAGGGGTGAAATGACATGTACGTGTCCGATGAGCAGTGGCCATCGAGGGTGCTACACGGCAGAGGAGGCGTCGGAGTCGTCGGAGGAAAATGGCGCTGAGTTCGTCATGTCGTAATTTATAGGGTCGAATGGCGGTGGAATTAGGGTTAGGGTTACGGGAAATTAGGGTTTAGGTTGGTCGTCGGTCGTCGATTGTCGGTGAGGTCGTGGGGGGGGGGGGGGGGTGACGGGTGTTTTACGATTAGGTCCCCCAAGTTTGAGGTTTTATAAACTAACCCTACCGCCTTAGCAAAATAGAAAACCTAAATTGCAAAACCTATCCCGCAGTGTTCTGTGTAAATTCTAATTTTCACAGACAATGTAAAAAATTACAAACCGACTTAAAAACAATCTAATAAATTATAAACTGATATAAAAATAATTTAAATAATTACAAAATAATATTTTTAGCTTTATTCTAGAAAATTTCTATTAATTATAATAATTCATTTTAAAGATATAAATGCTATTTAAAATTATAAAAAATAATATTTTAAAATCTAGGGGCTTACAGTTACTCTGTGGTTTATTCAAGAGCAGGCTCGAGCAGGACTTGTGGATGAGTTTGTCATTGCAGAGGATGGCGCATTAAGGCACGGTTCCAGACTGTGTGCCTAGTGGAGACCTTCAGGAGCAGGTTATGCAGGAGACCCATCGTTCTCAGTACTCAATGCATCCAGGTGCCAACAAGATATATAGGGATCTGAAGGAGCATGTATGGTGGTATGGGATGAAGCGGAAGGTAGCACGCTTTGTAGCCAGATATTTAGTCTGTCAGCAGGTTAAGACAGAGAGGCAGAGGCCAAGAGGACTGTTACAGCCATTATCCATTCCAAAGTAGAAGTGGGAGCACATTACGATGGACTTCGCTTCTGTATTGTCGCGTATACCAGGAGAAAAAGACGTAATTTGGGTCATCGTAGACAGGTTGACCAAATCAGCCCACTTCTTTCCATTTAAAGTGGGTATGTCTATTGAGAAGCTAGAAGAGATGTATATACGACAGATTGTCAGGATACACAGAGTTCCGGTGAGCATTGTCTCGGATCGGGATAGTCGCTTTACTTTCTATTTTTGGCGGAGTCTGTAGACTAGTTTGGGCACTCAGCTCAAGTTCAGTACTGCATACCAACCTCAGACGAACGGACAGTCAGAAAGGACTATTCAGACACTCGAGGACATGCTGCGGACTTGTGTTCTGGATTTTGGAGGATCCTGGGAGGATCACCTGCACTTAGAGGAGTTTGCATACAACAACAGTTTCCAGGCCAATATTGGGATATCACCATTTGAGGCACTGTACGGGCGTAGATGTCGTACACCATTATCTTGGGATGATGTTGGAGAGCGAGTTTTATTGGAACCTGAGATGGTTGTTGACGCAGCCGAGGAGATGAAGCTCATCAGAGATCGACTTCGCGTAGCGCAGGACAGACAGCGACATTGGTCCAATAGCCACCAAAGACCTTTGCAATTTAAGGTTGGAGATCTGGTGTTCTTGAGGATATCTTCGATGCATGGTACTATTCGCTTTGGTAGAGGTGGAAAGCTTAGTCCGCGTTTCATCGGACCTTTGTTATCTGTAATACCCAGTTTTCCAAATGAGGGTAATTTTGAAATTTTGTAATTATAATTATTATTTATTGATTATTATTTCATATTATGATTTTTGGTGATTTTTAATCATTTTTAAACTATTTAAAATTATGACTTGTGATTTTGACATTTTACTATTGTTTGGTTTTAATTTCGAGGAATTTGTCACCCCCAATTTTCAGGAACATGGGTATTTTTGTCATTTTGTATTTTTAAAATATTTTTGAAATTTATTTTATTATTTATGATATTGTTTGGGATTATTTGAGTCGGGTTCGAATTTCAGCTCAATCCGACTTGAAACGGGGACCCGGGGGTAGTGTTGACTCTAGTGGACCCACACATTAGTTAGCCATGGCCCACATGATAGAAAATTTTTAGTTAGAGGTTAGACTAATTATTATGGATAAGGTTAGTGTGATTAGAGACTTTAGAATGACTAATTTAGCCCCAACCAATTAGCCTTTCCTAATACTAATAGAATAAGTTAGTGGGGGCATTTTGGACCTTAGCATAATAGGACAAATAGTCCCATATGGCCAGCCACTTTGGAAGAGGATAGGCTCAAGTTTATTTCATTATTCTCATCCACACTCTCTCTCTCTTGTTCTTTCCCAAACTTCTAGAGAGCAATCCCTAGTAATTTCTCCACCAAATCTTCTTCTTTCCTTCTCCATTCTAGCCAAGGAGGAAGCTACCCAAGTTTGGGAGGATTCGGAGCTCGTTCGTATCCTTTTAGAATCTCTACGTGTCGGTGTCGCTCCGGGAAGGCTTTTCTTCGATTCGATCTACCGGGAGGTATAAATCCCTTCTCATTTTCATTTCCTCATGCATATAGGTCTATTTTGAACCCATAGAAATGACCCCCATGGTTGTATATCCATTTGTGTCCATTTCGTGTCCATTTGGTGGTCATAGGAGTGTCCTTTGTGTTGTGGTTGTGTCTATGTGGGAAAATCCCAAATTTGGACACACTATGTGTTGTTTTTATGTATGAATGAATTATTACATGTTTAATCTCATATATTTGTATTGGAGATGTGTTATATAGTGTCTTTTATATATATATATATATATATATATATATATATATATATATATATATATATATATATATATATATATATATATATATATATATTAGTGTAGAGAGTGAGTTCTTGATATATTATGTTATACACTTGTGTTTCTTTGTCTCAAACTACCCAAATTCGTCATAATTTTTATCCATGTTTTTAGTAGCTAGAGCAACTTAGAAATGCCATAACTTTTAGCTCATAACTCCAATTAATCTTCCATTTTTTTAAAAGAAGCATATCGAAGTTAGCTTTCCAAATATATATTTTAATAAGCCAAATTCTTTATGTAACTTTCTGTAGAATTATTTGAGTGTCAGCTGTACGAAAGACGAACGTGTTTCAGTATTTTTGCGATTCCGGGAGCTTCCGGATACGAAAATGCGATCCGTTTTAAAGTTTCAGAAAGCTAACACGAAGAGCTACAACATACTTTAATCTTAGAATTTAATGAATGCCCAATTGGTACAGTATTGGTTTTAAGTAGAAGAGTGACTATACGATATATGCATTTTGTGTAACCTATGAGCCTATGTAGTATGGATATTAAATAAATATAGAGTATGTATTGCATGATATGTTAGATGAATAAAATGATATATATATATGACATATATTCTCTTTACATTAATTTATATTTATGGTTGAATGCAAGCATGTAGGAATGCTATTAATATAATGCATATAAGCAATGCATGAATGAAAGAATGATATACAATGTATGCATGAAAGTATATAATGAATGCTAGATATGAATGCAAGATATATATGTAATGATGCATATGAATGCATAATATATAAATCTTGTAATGCAATATATAATGATAACTTGTATGGTAATGTAGAGTATATGATGCAAGCATGAATGAATGGAGGAAATACATGTATATAGGTAATATAGAATGTAATATATGAAAGGAATGAATGATAATATATAACATAATATGTAGGTAATGCAAGGTATGAAATATATAATGTGTGTATGTTTGTATGTCTCTATGTTAATGTATGAAATGATATGAATATACAATGTATGCATATGTATAAAACATGTTAGGTAATGCATAGATGCATGAATGAAATGAATATTTGCAATATGTTAATATAAATACAAGTATCTAATATGCATGAATGTAAGTATAATATATACAAGTATACATATATGTATCATGTAAATGTAATATACATGATATGTATGTATGCATGTATACAAGGTAAGTATGTATGTATGTATTTCTATAAACTGAGTTAACCTATAACCTTTTACACACATGCATTCATACACCCTTTGACATCATGTATCCCATGTCAAATACACCTACCTATCACTAAATTTTAGAATATTAACACATATCCTTTCACGCACATGCCAAACACACACATACTCACTTACTCTTTTACATCTCTTTCTCTCTCTCTCTATATATATATATATATATATATATATATATATATATATATATATATATATATATATATATATATATATATGTATGTGCCTATATATATAGCTTTCCTATATATATCTATGTATATGAATATGTGAATGTGAATAATATATATACATTATATGACTAAGTTTGTGTGCCTTGTTAGCTTATGGTTTAGTTTGTGCTTGGTTTAGCAAGTGACTTAGGCTATGAGTTAGTAGCTATCTTGGATACTTGATTTGTATATACTTAGTTTGTTTAGACCTAGAATAACTTGTTTGACCTAATTTAGACTTGTTAGACCTAGTTTGACCATAGTTGACCTAGGTTTGACTTTCAGGGTTGACCAAGAGTTGACTTTGGTCTAGATTGACCTAAAATTATGTAGAATGCATAGTAGAACTTCATATTGTCATTTTGGACTTGTTATGACTTATGCTGTTCTGATTAGGAGCCAGACACCTCTCATCGGACAGTATATTTACTTTGGACATTCAGACATCAGACGAGTACATTCTCTGATAGTTCTCTCATTTATTTGTCAATTACTGTACTTCAGTTCTAGTTAGTTGTATGTGATTCTCTGTTACAACATGTATGGATATTTCTGGATTCATGTATGCGACACACATACCATATTGTCTGGCCTCTATTACTGGTATCATCATGTTTGGCTTCTATTACTGGAATCACCTACTGGAATCACTTGCTGGTATCATCACGTTTGGCTGGACTCGTCTCGATTCTCATGTCGTATTCTGGATTCACTTGTACTTGATGGGAGGAGAAATACTTGAGTAAGACATGTAGACATACCCCAATTCTGGAATCACCCCACATGCTGGAATCTACTGGAATGATAGCCATCTCACACCCGGCCGAGTGTGTGATGTGCTAGATTACCTATAGCCATTTACATGTCGATCTTGGTATTTTAAAACACACTGTTAGAGTATAGTCTGGACTCACCCTGGAATCTTTGATCACTGACTGGAATCATCTCATATCGGACTCATTTGTACTGGAATCACCTGGTATCAGATTCATGTTGTCTGGATTTACGTTGGTCTTACACTTGTTTACATTTACTGTCTGGACTTATATCATGTTACCCTGGTTCAGCTAGTTTTTATTTATAGTCTTTATTGCCATGATTCTCCACTTGTTTAGTTACTTACTTTCCTTGCACTATATCTGTCTTTCTTACCATCACCTGAACATAAACTGCCATGTTTATCAATACAACTGTCTATAACTGCTTTATAGTTCTCTGTCATTTATTTAGGTTTTCTAGATGAGATTGTGCTCGTTCCTGTCCTGATTGGACCTGTTGAAAAATTTTACAGATAGCCTGGAGGTTGCCTGCTAGCCTAGAGGAGACACAGTAGAGGTTGTATAGTTAGTTATTTCAGTTGTATTGAGTTGTATTTATTCTATGGATTACTGTATTGAGCTTTGAGATGTTTTTTGGGTTTGTGTATCTTAGACACTTAGACTTCTATCTGCTGTATCTCTTTTGGATTTCATATTTTATCTATCTTTTATCTCGCTCTACCTTCGTTGTGATTGAGACTGTATCTGCTATGTAACCTCCATTCGGAGAGTATATACTGTACAGGTACCTTTATATTGTTAGATGTTTGACCTAGGACAGCGTTCTACCGCCGACACTGCGACGTAGGCTGGACGTACCCACATCTCATGCCCTTACTCTAGGGTGCGGGTCGTGACACATTTTTAGTGGTGGCCCATGCAGGTCGAGTTTATGTAGTGGTATTCGAACTAGAGTATCACTACAGCCTGCAGCAGGATTAGGATATTTTTGGAGGTACTCAATCACATTAGGAAAAACTCTTAATCCGATTCCTTTTGTCTAAAATTGTTGCTTATTGACTTCCCTTGAATATAAACTGTTCTCCTTTGAATTTTTGCTTCATTCTCAGAAATTGCTTCTTGTTTTGATCTGTCTTCATGATGGTTATGAAGACACGATCTCATTGCTTTGGTTCGGGGGATACTATCGAGAGGCTGGCCACCTCTCGTCCTGTTCAATAGGGCCTCGAGACCGCAGCTTCTGTTGTGCCGACTCAGGTTGGCATTTCTGCTACATTGGAGGTGCACCTCCGTCTGTACAGAGACTTTTCCCTTCGTTTTCGGTTTCTCTCAGCAGCAGTGATTCATGCAGCATCAGCAGCAGAGATTTGTGTAGTATCAGCATCAGGCTGGAGGAAACCAGCAGGACGAGCTATCGTCAGGACAGTCGAGGATGCACAGACCGTTGGAGATCTTGCTGCAAGTTCCGTTCTTCTCAATTCCATTCCCGCAATTGTCTTTTATAATTACCTTCAAATTCGATTCCATCTGTTCCATGTTGATTGATTAATTTTGTCATGTTACTCTTTTGTTGTGTTTGTTTTTCTTCTGAGAAAATCATATGGGCTAGGTCGCCTAAATCATAGGATCTAGAATCCTCGATAGTCGTGTTAGTTGGCATAGTGAGGACATGTAGTCAGATTTTGGATGTATTCTCGGGTATGGGAATTTAAGGTTTTTGCCGTCGCATGCGGCAGTACGAAAATTTTAAATACCATGAACCTAGAGGTACGTACCTTAGTCAAGGACTCTGTGATTATCGTAGCCTTGCTCACTAGCATGATGAAGACTCTGGACAACATGATTTTGGATAGACGCATATGATTAACAGATTGTATCTTGAGGAGGTTTAAACATCATACCATTTTGATTATTATAAATGACTTAGGAGTAGGGATATTTAGTTTTGTAGAGCTTATTTATAGGTAGTTCCTTCATAGTATAATGGTATGATGACTTGTAGAGTGTCTGTACCCTAGAGGTGATAGTTAGCATTGGTGTTAGAATAGTAACCCATTGCAGATAATTCTCCTGTTATCTATAATACCAACCAGTTACACATAGGATGTTAGTATGCCTTACAGCCTTGATGATTATTACTACTTTTCCTTACCTTTTTCAGTGAGGCACCCATGACCAGAGCCTACCTTTGAGTATAGTTGTAGTTTCACCTAAGACCGAGAGGTCTATTTGCATAGATAGATTGCAGATGCCATATGGGATATAGGTTAGTTGGTATCTATAGGCCATTGTTGTATAGGGTTATAAACATGTTGTTTAGCCTATACTTGGTTCAGTTTTCCATTTTAGTTAAGTTCTCTTGTATTGAGTTCCTTTGTGTTGATCACCTTTATAGGCAGTGTGCAGACCCTTCACTAGATACCATGTCCCCTTGATTCAGACCATTCATCCTTAGCCTAGTTCTAAGCATTGTTTCAGACCCTTATAAGTTTAGTCTGCCTTAACCCTTTGGTTGATCAGTCATGTATATATATATATATATAGATGATATAGTTAGGATATATGTGATGGGTTATTGTTCTTGAGCATGTGCTTAGCTTGTAGGTATTTAGTTATATGTGACTTGATAGGATTGGGAAGTTAAGAGCTAGTCTATTATAGAGTTTCTCTTTTGCTAAATTCTAGTTGCCAACACCTAGATAGCTAGCATAGGTAAAACCCTAAGAAGTTGACCAGTTGATGACCAAGTACTTGGATGTTAAGAAATTGACTAGTGATTGACCCTTGACTATGTTTGACATAGAAGGGGGTGCGATCATCTTAATTTCGAGGACGAAATTTTTATAAGGTGGGTAGGATTGTAACACCCAGTTTTCCAGATGAGGGTAATTTGAAATTTTATAATTATAATTATTATTTATTGATTATTATTTCATATTAAGATTTTTGGTGATTTTTAATCATTTTTAAATTATTTAAAATTATGACTTGTGATTTTGACATTTTACTATTGTTTGGTTTTAATTTCGAGGAATTTGTCACCCCCAATTTTCAGGAACGGGGGTATTTTTGTCATTTTATATTTTTGAAATTTATTTTATTATTTATGATATTGTTTTGGGATTATTTGAGTCGGGTTCGAATTTCAGCTCAATCCGACTTGAAACGGGGACCCGTGGGTAGTGTTGACTTTAGTGGACCCACACATTAGTTAGCCATGGCCCACATGATAGAAAATTTTTAGTTAGAGGTTAGACTAATTATTATGGATAAGGTTAGTGTGATTAGAGACTTTAGAATGACTAATTTAGCCCCAACCAATTAGCCCTTTCCTAATACTAATTGAATAAGTTAGTGGGGGCATTTTGGACCTTACCATAATAGGACAAATAGCCCCATATGGCCAGCCACTTTGGGAGAGGATAGAGTTAAGTTTATTTCATTATTCTCATCCACACTCTCTCTCTTGTTCTTCCCCAAACTTCTAGAGAGTAATCCCTAGTAATTTCTCCACCAAATCCTTCCATTTCGCCACCAAATCTTCTTCTTTCCTTCTCTATTCTAGCCAAGGAGAAAGCTACCCAAGTTTGGACGGATTCGGAGCTCGTTCGTGTCCTTTTAGAATCTCTACGTGTCGATGTCGCTCCGGGAAGGCTTTTCTTCGATTCGATCTACCGGAAGGTATAAATCCCTTCTCCTTTTCATTTCCTTATGCATATAGGTCTATTTTGAACCCATAGGAATGACCCCCATGGTTGTATCTCCATTTGTGTCCATTTCGTGTCCATTTGGAGGTCATAGGAGTGTCCTTTGTGTTGTGGTTGTGTCTTTGTGGGAAAATCCCAAATTTGGACACACTATGTGTTGTTGTTATGTATGAATGAATTATTACATGTTTAATCTCATATTTTTGTATTGGAGATGTGTTCTATAGTGTCTCATATATATATATTAGTGTAGAGAGTGAGTTCTTGATATATTATGTTATACACTTGTGTTTCTTTTGTCTCAAACTACCCAAATTCGTCATAATTTTATTCATGTTTTTAGTAGCTAGAGCAACTTAGAAATGCCATAACTTTTAGCTCATAACTCCAATTAACCTTCCGTTTTTTTAAAAGAAGCGTATCAAAGTTAGCTTTCCAAATATATATTAATAAGCCAAATTCTTTCTGTAACTTTCTGTAGAATTATTTGAGTGTCAGTGTACGAAAGACGAACGTGTTTCGGTATTTTTGCGATTCCGGGAGCTTCCGGACACGAAAATGCGATCCGTTTAAAGTTTCGGAAAGCTAAACCGAAGAGCTACAACATATTTTAATCTTAGAATTTAATGAATGCCCAATTGGTACAGTATTAGTTTTAAGTAGAAGAGTGACTATACGATATATGCATTTTATGTAACCTATGAGCCTATGTAGTATGGATATTAAATGAATATAGAGTATGTAATGCATGATATATTAGATAAATAAAATGATATATATATGATATATATTCTCTTTACATTAATTTATATATATGGTTGAATGCAAGCATGTAGGAATGCTATTAATATAATACATATAAGCAATTCATGAATGAAAGAATGATATACAATGTATGCATGAAAGTACATAATGAATGCTAGATATGGATGCAAGATATATATGTAATGATAGATATGAATGCATAATGTATAAATATTGTAATGTAATATATAATGATAACATGTATGATAATGTAGAGTATATGATACAAGCATGAATGAATGGAGGAAATACATGTATATAGGTAATATAGAATGTAATATATGAAAGGAATGAATGATAATATATAACATGATTTGTAGGTAATACAAGGTATGAAATATATGACGTGTCTATGTTTGTATGTCTCTATGTTAATGTATGAAATGATATGAATATACAATGTATGCATATGTATAAAACATGTAGGTAATGCATAGATGCATGAATGAAATGAATGTTTGCAATATGTTAATATAAATACAAGTATCTAATATGCATGAATGTAAGTATAATATAATACAAGTATACATGTATGTATCATGTAAATGTAATATACATGATATGTATGTATGCATGTATACAAGGTAAGTATATATGTATGTATTTCTATAAACTGAGTTAACCTATAACCTTTTACACACATGCATTCATACACCCTTTGACATCATGTATCCCATGTCACATACACCTACCTATCACTAAATTTTAGAACATTAACACATATCCTTTCACACACATGCCAAACACACACATACTCACTTACTCTTTTACCTTTCTTTCTCTCTCTCTCTCTATATATATGTATGTGCCTATATATATAACTTTCCTATATATATCTATGTATATGAATATGTGAATGTGAATAATATATATACATTATATGACTAAGTTTGTGTGCCTTGTTAGCTTATGGTTTAGTTTTGTGCTTGGTTTAGCAAGTGACTTAGGCTATGAGTTAGTAGCTATCTTGGATACTTGATTTGCATATACTTAGTTTGTTTAGACCTAGAATAACTTGTTTGACCTAATTTAGACTTGTTAGACCTAGTTTGACCATAGTTGACCTAGGTTTGACTTTCAGGGTTGACCAAGTTGACCAAGAGTTGACTTTGGTCTAGATTGACCTAGAATCATGTAGAATGCATAGTAGAACTTCATATTGTCATTTTAGACTTGTTGTGACTTGTGCTGTTCTGATTAGGAGCCATACACCTCTCATCGGACAGTATATTTACTTTCGACATTCAGAAATCAGGCGAGTACATTCTCTGATAGTTCTCTCATTTATTTGTCAATTACTGTACTTTAGTTCTAGTTAGTTGTATGTGATTCTCTGTTATAACACATATGGATATTTCTGGATTCATGTATGCGATAAACATACCATATTGTCTGGCCTCTATTACTGGTATCATCATGTTTGGCTTCTATTACTGGAATCACCTACTAGAATCACCCTGGAATCACTTGCTGGTATCATCACGTTTGGCTGGACTCGTCTCGATTCTCGTGTCGTATTCTGGATTCACTTGTACTTGCTGGAAGGGGAAATACTTGAGTAAGACATGTAGACATACCCCAATTCTGGAATCATCCCACATGCTGGAATCTACTGGAATGATAGCCATCTCACACCCGGCCGAGTGTGTGATGTGTCGGATTACCTATAGCCATTTACATGTCGATCTTGGTATTTTAAAACACATTGTTAGAGTATAGTCTAGACTCACCCTGGAATCTTTGATCACTGACTGGAATCATCTCATACCGGACTCATCTTGTACTGGAATCCCCTGGTATCAGATTAATGTTGTCTGGATTTACGTTGGTCTTACACTTGTTTAAATTTACTGTCTGGACTTATATCATGTTACGCTGGTTCAGCTAGTTTCTATTTACAGTCTTTATTGCCATGATTCTCCTCTTGTTTAGTTACTTACTTTTCTTGCACTATATCTGTCTTTCTTACCATCACCTGAACATAAACTGCCATGTTCATCAATACAACTGTCTATAACTGCTTTATAGTTCTCTGTCATTTACTTGAGTTTTTTAGATGAGATTGTGCTCGTTCCTGTCCTGATTGGACCTGTTGATAAATTTTACAGATAGCCTGGAGGTTGCCTGCTAGCCTAGAGGAGACACAGTAGAGGTTGTATAGTTAGTTATTTCAGTTGTATTGAGTTGTATTTATTCTATGGATTACTGTATTGAGCTTTAAGATGTTTTCTGGGTTTGTGTATCTTAGACACTTAGACTTCTATCTGTTGTATCTCTTTTGGATTTCATGTTTTATCTATCTTTTATCTCGCTCTACCTTAGTTGTGATTGAGACTGTATCTGCTATGTCACCTCCATTCGGAGAGTATATATTGTACAGGTACCTTTATATTGTTAGATGTTTGACCTAGGACAGCGTTCTACCGCCGACACTACAGCGTAGGCTGGACGTACCCACGTCTCGTGCCCTTACTCTAGGGTGCGGGTCGTGACATTATCAGCAGAAGAGTCGGTGATGTATCATATAGATTGGACTTGCCCCCTGCATTAGAGGGAGTCCACAACTTATTTCATATGTCGCAGTTGAGACGGTATGTGGCGAATCCCAGCCATGTACTGGATCATTCCAAGATCGAGGTGGGCCCTACTCTAAGTTATCCAGAACAGCCTGTGGAGATTCTGGATCGATGGAAGAAGGTGCTGAGGAACCAGACGATACCCTTCGTTCGGTAGCTTAGAGGCAACACTCTCCCGGTGAGTCTAACTAGGAGGGGGAGGATGAGATGCGGGAGCAATATCCTTATCTTTTTCAGCCTTGAGGTATAATTTCTCTGTCCTTCTCATCTATTCAGCTTTGTCTTTAATTTTGAGGACAAAATTATTTTAAGGAGGGTAAATTTGTCACACTCACTTCTTCTAATTAGGGGTATTTTAGTCATTGTGTATTATTTTTAATTTATTTAAATTATTAATTAAATTAATTATTGTGTAGTTTGGATTGGTGTTTGGGTAGGATCAAGATGGTATAACCTTAGTCAACCTTGATTAGAAGTCTAATAATGTAATTAGATTTATTATTGGCTTTTTAGATTTTATTTAGAATTATTATCTATTTTAAGAATCATTTAATTCATTTTTAGCTATTTTTTATTAAGCCTTTAAGCCTTTTTGTCAATGGGACTTTTTAGCAACTTGAGGAGTGTTTGGCCCATGACTAAACCCTAACCCTAATCCTCCCATGACTTAGCCGGCCAAATACAGTAGCCCCCCTTTCATTGTGTAGAAACCTAATTGTCTTCACAAATCCAAAACCCTAGTTTTTTCCTTCTCTTCCAAAGGCCCCATTCTCCTCGTTTCTCACCCAAATCCTTCCAAATGAAGTGTTTTGCGACCGATGGGAGGAGAGAAACCTGTTGGAGACTTGCTAGCGAGGGATCAGAGGCGTTTGACCGAAGGAAAGCGACATCGACGTATTTTGGAGGCTTATTTCATTGAGTTTAGACACTCAATAGGTAAATCTCCCTAAACACTTGTTAATTCTATTTTTTGTCGTACATGCATCCATATAGGTACCCTAGACCTGTGCATTAAGTTTGGTAGGTTTGTGATTTCGTTTGATAGCCGTATCGGACAAGTGTCGGTCCTATGGAACACGTGTTTGACAAAATGCCACTTAGAACTGAAAATTATTATTTTTCGATTCTGTTTTCATGAATTCCTTGTTAATATTATTTGTAAAAAGTTTTATGAAGACGGATCTTGATTCGATACGATTTCAGTGTCCAAATCGGACACGGACACGTGTGCACGAGGCCCGTGCATGCCTTGCTGTCTGTGCGTCATAATGCGACGCACAGGGTTCCGTTTTGCATAAATTTTATGGACGCATGGGGGCAAGCTCTGCCCACATGCTCCTAAAATTTTATGACGTTTCATGGAGCGTGTGCAGAGAAATCCGACGTGCACGGTTCAGCCCGTACTGTGCACGCGGCTGAAAAGTTCGCTGACACAGCCTTCGTACGCGAACACGACATGACGAAGACCCGTTCCAGGAGTACGACCACGAACACGAAGCCCTATACCTGGGCTACCCAGGGACTCAATCCCGAGACACGGTGTGGCTCGAATCGTGAGCCACATGGCTCGACACGCGTCCACGGGCACACACGCGCACGCGCACAGCCGCGCAGGATTCACATGTCCTGTGTCACGTAGACACGATGTGGTGTCATGTCAGTATATCCTAGACCTAACCTAGGACCCTACCTAGCTACGTACACGAGCATGAGGCTTCTCGCGTTGTGTGCGACGTCCAATCGGGCGAAAAGCACGTACAAGTACACGTTCCAACACGCGTATCCAATTTTCAGATACGCACTCTGTGGACACGATACGACACGAGTTCACCCCATGAGTACCCGAGCATGTCACACACGAATAGACCTTCGTATTTACAAGTTTCGCGGGTTCTAGTTGTGTTTGTGCGTTTTGGGTCGTTATGTGAATTTTGGGTTTTTTTGACAATTTTAGATTTGAATTGAATAGGAATATTTGAATTCTTATTTTTAACCAATGATTTCTGAGTTTATAACTCGTATACGATATTCTGGACTTGCGGGGAGTGGTCATTAGGTTTTACCCTATTTATCTACTATTTAGTATGTATTTGTGTGTGTTGTGGTGTGTGTGTGTGTGTGTGTGTGTGTGTGTGTGTGTGTGTGTGTGTGTATTACATATATAGCTATATGTATATAAATATATACATTGATGAGTTAGTCGAGATGCGTAATCTCATAGTCGAGTTTCATTCCCTCTTCGAGTGACCAACTTCCTTTACTTATATGTGTATATGTGTATATGCCTATATATATATATATATATATATATATATATAATATATTATATATATATATATATATATATATGTTACTTTATGATAGATATATGTATCTATATATGATATAGTCGCATAGTTAAATATTTAGCTCTTGTTCTAGTTTTGAACACTCACAACAGTCCCTTGTCGACACACATCCACACAAACCTCTTTTCACAAGGTATATATATATATATATATCTATATATATATCTATATATTATATATTATATATATATATTCTATATAAGCAAATGAAATTTATTGAAGTAATAGGCGCAAAATTTCGAAGCCTTACAAGTAAGCGCCACAACGTGGCAAGAGCAAAGGCAAAACAAACTGCGCAGAAAGCACACAAAAGGAGTCGGGTCTCGTGGCTGCGGAATAGAGCGAGACTCCGAAAAAAGCTAAGCCAAGGGCCTCCCAGAAATGTTGGGGGTGTGGGAGCATCGCCTCCTAGCTTTTAGAATTTGTCTGATAAACCTCTCTGACAATTGAGGAGGGGAGTTGACGGCCTTCATCTCTGAATTTGTTGTTCTTTCACAAGATCCAGATACCAGCGGCTGCGACGATCTGATGTCCGTGAGAGCTGTACCCCCTAGTCAGAAGATCGGGGACCCCCAGTATATTTATATTATATATATATATATATATATATATATATATATATATATATTATATATAATATAATTAATATATATATATAATAATAATATATATATATATATATATATAATATATATATATAATATATATATATATATATATATATATATATATATATATATATATATATTATATATATATATATATAAGTGTGTAAATCCCTAAATTTTTACTATAATTTTTTTAAAAATTTGGTTTTAATTTTTGCCTGTATTGTACGTCGCATAGTCGTATTGTACGTCATATGAGTTAATATTTCGTATGTCTCGTCGAGTACGAATATGTGCGAGATACATATTTTTGTAAAATTTATTTTAGAAGCTTGGTTTTTTTCAAATAATAAATATTTTGATTACTTAAAATGGTAAAATGCGCCGCATTGGAAATTTCCAAAACTTATTTTAGAAAACTATGTTTCATTGAGGTGCATAAAAAAAAATATATATCATATATAAATTTATATATATATATATATATATATAAGTCTAATTTCGAAATTAATTAATATTAATATTTTGTTATTCAAAAGATATTTAAAAATTTTACTATTTTCGAAATTATTATTGTTGATATTTTGGAAAATATATTGAAAATTATTGTGGCCATTTTAAATCTCGATTTGATTTTATGGATTTAATTTAAATAGTTTAAAGATAGAATTTATACTTAAATTGAGTTAGATTATCTAGTTTTAAATTGGAATTTTTTGAATTTGGATTTGATTATTGATTTAATATGAATTATCTAATTGGGTTTAAACAAAACCTAATCCTTATCCAATTGGTATTCCCACATCCTATATATAGGCAGGTGCTCCTCCATAATTCTCTACCACAACCGCAATGTGCATCGTGTCTGTGCCCTTCCGCATCCACTATTTCCCAGTACATGTACAAATTCCTCCACCCGAGTCCGACAATTCCGGACCTCCATCCTGCGTGTCGGACACCCCCGACACGAATCTAATCCTAATCCCCTCTCGCCCATAACTTCGTGACCACCATCACACGAGATAGCAGACTCCTCCCTGGACAGCCGAGCCTCTCCCCGTTCGCACGCTGATCCCGTCAGCCAGTCGCCAACCACTGCCACCAGTATCTCCGTCAAACCCGAAGCCCCGTCTCCGCCATCGCCATCATCATCCCGACACCCCACCGTCGATCCCCGACCAACAACCACTGACCACCACTATCTGCGCCACCCCCACATCACCGACAGCCTTCCGGCCAACCAACATCCCACCAGCCATCCATCACCACCAAAATTGCCACACCCATCAGAAAACCCCAAAAATTTCTGCCATCACTGTAAACCATCCACCCCGCCGCCACGGCCGGCGTCGCCCCCCAAAATTGCCAACAATCATAAAAAAAAAGCAAGAGAGGGGGAAAACCTCATCCGGAACTGTGCGACCCCGCCAGTAGAGAAGCACCGCTACGCCACCACGGCATCGACCACCAGCCCTCTCGTGCGCCCTCTCCACGCACAAAATCAACCAATCGGCAGCATCAGCCGGTGATCCCCATCCCCCAATGTCCACCAGAACCGTGCCGGCGATGTGCTTCCACCGACCACCGAGGAGCCTCCGTCCAGATTTGTGCCGCCCGTGGGACCGCACGCTCGTCTCGTCGTCGCTACCCACCAGCGGCCCTCCGCCGGCCGCTCCATCCCCATTCCCACTGCGTGGCGGTGCGCCACCGGTGCAGCTACCATGGACGAGCCTCTCGACCGTGGTATCGCTGGCACGTGCGCCGCCCCAGCGCCTTCCTCCTCGCCTAGCTTTCTCCGTCCTCCTTTCCCCATGTCCGCCGCTCCTTTCCCCATGTATGTTGCCGTGACCTCCTCTCCTCCTGACCGCCCAGATCTGCACGTCCGCTGCTGACGAGGCCCTGTCGCCGCCTCGGGCCGACTTCCTCCGACTCGTCCCCCTCCGGAGCCGCCCTACCACACCGTCGGTGCCGCCTGGCCGCGCAGATACTCTCCGCCGGGACGTCGCTGACGCTGCTTCCCCTGCTGCCTCCACCTGGATCCCAGATCCGCCGCCTCCTCCGACTCTCGTCCCGCCGACGATCGCCAGGTGAACTCTAACTCTCTCTCTCTCTCCTCTCACTCATTGTTCCAATTTGGGAAGAGAGTATTTGGTATTAATAGTATTATTATATTATTAGTTTTATATTATTATTATTCTTATTATTATTATTATGTTAATTATTATTATCATTATTATTATTATTATTTTTTTTATTAGTATGCTGACATTATTGTTAGTATTAAGTATAATCATTATTATTATTATTAGTTGTATTATTATTATAATTATTATTATTATTATTTGGAGTTAGGTTGTATGGTTACTGTTAATACATTATAAATACTATTATTTTTATCCCTAGTAATTTTGTTCCAGTATACTATTTTTATTTGACTAAAAATATATAATAAATATTTTCTAAAAAAAGTGTTTTGACAAAATAAGTACGGGTTACGAGATATTGCTTAAAATAAATTATTTGACAAAAATTATAGATTACAAAATGGGTTTTTTTTTGCCTTAAATAAATTTAGAATTATTTCGTATTACCTAAAAGTATTTCTAATTAATAAAAATATAGCTTCTAAACCGAAATTTTATTTTTACAAACTTGGAGTTTTTGCCTAAAAACAATTTTTCGATTTTTTATACATAAATAATTTCAAGTGTTTTCGTAAAAGTATTTTACGTATTTTTACAAATAAACATAGTTTAGAGATAATATAAATACTACTAAAAATTTGTATATGTATCCATCTCCACAATTTCTTCTCGCCCATCACCAATTATCCTGATTGATCCACGTTCCTATGTCTTTGCGAATTTGGACCGATGTGCATCGACCATGGCTTGTGAATTATTGGGACAAAATAGGACTTGTTGGACCACCGCACCACATCAGACCCACCAGCAAGACATCTTGCCTTTACTGTTTAATTTCTTGCTCAATATCATGCATACTTTTTCTTTATGTCGTTCTTTCAAAACTATATATAAATGCAATTATACTTTATGCAAGTGGCTTAGAGTTAAAGGAACACCGTATGTTTAGTGCTTCTCATAAACTGTCACGATGTGTCACGGATTGTGTGTGAGTTGTGAGTCGCATATAGATACGGACTTGCGTGCTGACTGATCATTGGTGCGTACAGGTCGTGCGTTAGGATATAACTGCTAATAGATTTGTGTAGGAGAGTTGGCAGTTATTAAGGATTAAACAGTGTCGTGGAGTCGACACATGTATAGTGTCATTGGGGGGAGGGAACTATTAGCGTAGGGGCTACATTTATTTTTACACACAATTTGGGCCGAGGGTGACTCTTATGAGCACTACCTTCTGTCCAGGGCCGATAGTGACTCGGATGAGCGCTACTTACTACTACTCTTTATTTACTCTGCTGAGCCTACAGCCCCTGCGTAGAACGTTGTCCTCAAAGTGCATATCACATAGAATGGTTAAGAACCTTTACTCATGCATACTTTTCTGTTGAGCTTTATTTATTCAGTTTATCGGCATGATATTATGTGTCTTGTTACGTCCCTCTGAGGACCTGGTGATCTCTCCAGGTGTGTGTTTCGTAGTTTCTTGCAGGTGCACTAGCTAAGGCCATGTCCTTCCATTCCTTAGAAGATGATCGCACTTGGTTCGTCTCGATATTTTGCGGGACATTTCCTTGTATACTTTCTCTCATTTTGAAAGTTGGTAGTGGACTTTGTCTCCGTCCAACGATTGTACTATAAATATTTAAGTTGATTTATACTATTATTCTTTTCATTGTGGATGAGATTTAGTTTGTCTTGGATTACTAACTATACAACTTATGTATACATACGAGTCTTCATATATTGGAGTAGACTTCGTATGTATACAGCAGGCATGATACGTATCTAGTCCCAAGTATTTTGGGACTGGGGCGTTACAAAGTGTTTTGCTTGTGAATGTAACCTAGGGAGTATTGAGTCAGTTTAGGATTGACCCAATGAGCCTAGAATGGCCGAGTCGATCGACAAGTTGATCAAGTTGACAAAAGTCAACTTTGGGTCAAACTTGATCCAAATCGACTCAAACGAACTTAAAATAACTTGGAAACTTGTGCTTGACCTAAAAATTAGTAAACGGACTAGTTGACTTATAGTTGACCAGGTTTGACAAGAGTTGACCAAGGTTGATTTTGACCTAGAAGGACCTAGAATCATGTAGAATTGTATTGTAGACCTTTCTTATAATATTTTAGACCATGTTATGACTTATGGTTATTTTAAATAGGATTACATTACTCCAGTTCAGTTATACTTCCTCATTATCAGCGTAGATTGCCATGCAAGTACATTCTCTGACCGTTACTTGTTTGGACATATTTACTTGTTATAGACTAGTTTACTTGCTGCTGTCACGATGTTATCACGGATTAGTACTATATGGATCTCTTCATGTGATGTTAAACCCTCGGATACATTGGGTATATTGTGCTCATGTACTTTATCATGTGCATCGTCTACTCTTGTATTCGTATTTATTCATGTAGAATCATGTGACATTCATTTACACTCATGATCATGTGAGCCTTCATGTATAACCCAGTATTCATGTGGACTAGCTATCCATATGACACACTACTTTCATGTGCAATAACATAACCTGGACAGATCCTTGTGTACTGATTAGGGCAAGGGGAGTATTTATTTGGTTATGTGATCTACACCCTTATCATGTGCAACTCCAAACTAGATTTAAGTCATGTACAACCTAAGCCAGTTTACATAACCAGATTGTGCTCTGTTGGATGGAGTCCTATCTTGTCTAGTCTTGCCTAGATCCAGTACATGGCTATCTCAGGACATGCTTGTGTATGCTTTACCTTATCAATAATTGGTTAGAGACTAAGTTCTGTTCAGGTGAAGGGTTACAACCCCGGTCCTTGTTTGGTTTACGAGTTGTAACTTGGTTACCGGAATAGTCCTTTAGTTATCTTATCGTTTATCACCTTGTTTTCTCTAACTCATGTCTTTCGTTATTTCATTTATGTCCTTATGTGCTAATATGCTGATTTTAGTTCTTAAGTGAAGCCTTCCTTGTAGCACTTGCTCTTTTTGGGGTCTACCCAGCTGGTTTTGTATGGCCATATTTCAGAGTAGCACCCGAGGATCTTCCAGTCTTCCAGCCAGATGGTGAAACACTAGAAGAAACCCTGGCAACGAGTGGGTAATTTTGCTCTCCCACTCTAATTATAAAATTATTCTTTTGAGGCGTTAGCCGCCGAGCAAGTGTTAGCTCGTGTTGAATACATATGATTCCTGTCTGCCTAAGGGTTGTAACATGATTGACAAATACTAGGGTTGATCATGTATGACTGAAATTGTAAGCCCTCTAGATTTTTAGGGTTATTTTAAATTTTTAAAAGATTTATTTTCGATAAATATTTTATTATAATTAGTTTTGATAATTAAATATACTATTCGTGACTTTGATTTTTGGAGTGCTAGAGATGTCAACCTCTCAAAACACTCTTTATGATTTTCGATCTAGACTAATTTATCTTCATGTTGATATATCACGTCCCACCCAAACTTGTTCCCTTGTACTCTATTTGTATCGCACAACTTTCGGGTCAAATTAGGCCATTTGAATCATTTTTAATTATTATTAAATTTCCACTTTTATTTTTGATCATCATGTGCACCTTACTGTGACTTTTAATTTAGGAGCACAAGACAAGTTATTTCTCCAAACCAACTTGTCATGCATGATCTACTCGATACGCTCTACGCCCATGACCTTCGTGTCCTACTCAGACACACTCTCTTATGATTCATTTTTATCGCACAACTTTCCGGACAATTGACCCAATCTTGATTTATCCCACGGAGTCACATTTACTTCCAACTTAAATTGGAGATGCCATTTTGGCTCAAACTGGTCGACCCAAGATATGGACACGGACCATTTTGAGCCTACTACACACGTGCCACTTGTGTCCCATCCAATTGAGTCCCCGTGTACTATTCATTTATCAATAATTACAAATAGCTAATTTAAGTTATTTTAATTATCGATACCCAATTAGAACCAATTGTGACCCAACCCAACCCATCGGGACTCAGTCCAAGCAACATGACAACACTCCTTCATCATGCCCCTATACACACAACACCAATAAAGTATATCTACAAAACACCAAACACCCAAACATCACTATCACCCTATATTTAAAACACACACCCACACCATCACTTCTCTCTCCTCCTTGGAAACACACCCACACCCATACATCCTCTCTCCCACACCAGCCAACACTCCCCCCTCTCTTTTCATACGTTCCTCTCTTCTCTCTCTACACATCACTATCACCCTATATTTAAAACACACCATCACCACCACCATACTCTCCCTCACTCCAACCCCCCAAACCCGACAGCAACTCAACCCCCCTTTCAACCCTAGAGTACCCCACCACCACCACCATTCTCCTATCTTCCTCCTCATTTCCAGCATCTCCTTTCCCCCTGGCCGAGCGGCCATTGTTGCTGCTTCAAGCTGCTGCAAGCTGCTGCAGCTGCTACCGCACACCACCTAGGCCAGCCGCCGACCTCCCCCTTGCTCCGGCGACCTAGGCCGGCGCCCCCCGCTGTCGGAGCCCCCCTCACAGCAGCACGTACGCTGTTGTCGTTGCAGCTGTTGCGTAAGCTGCTGTAGTGGCTGTTGTGCGCTTCCCGAGTCGCCACACATGCGAGGCCAGCCACCGTCGGTCGCCCCTAGGTCGGCGACCCCCTGGAGGGAGGAAACAATCTCCGACAGCCCCCCCGACCGTTCAGACTCGACGTACGACGCTTATCGCCGTGCGACGGGTTCCGACGTTCCCCGCGTCGTCGTGACGAGCTCGCCGCGTCGTAGCCACTGTCCAGCCCCCTCACGGCGCCCCCCCCCCCCCTCCGTTGTCGTGGCGAGTCTACGACGGAGGTGAATCTCTTCCCTTCCTCATCCATGAATGTTTTATTTGTGTATATATGTAGGTATGTATAATTGTATATATATGTAGCCGAATGTACAGATACTCGTATATATATATATATATATATATATATATATATATATATATATATATATATATATATATATGTATATATATATATATTTTATTTATATATATATATATATATATATATATATATATATATATTTTTATATATATATATATATATATATATATATATATTTTATATATATATATATATATATATATATATATATATATATATATATATATATATATATATATATATTCCAAAATACATTTTCGTATGTATATATTGTCGAATATATATAATACATGCACATATATATATGTTTTCGTATGTATATATAGCTCGTATTTATAATTTTCTTTATATATGTATATAACTTATATACATATATTTACGTATATATATATATATGCATATGTGTTTTCCTTCACATTATATATATATATATATATATATATATATATATATATATATATATATATATATATATATATATATATATATATATTTTATATATATATATATATATATATATATATATATATATATATATATAAAATATATATATATATATATATATATATATATATATATATATAATAGTATACATAGAACCATATTTATACAAGTGCACATAGAGCATATATATATATATATATATATTATATATATATATATATACATATATTATTTTTTATTTTATTTTTTTAAGAAAACCCCCTCGTTTATTAAAGGCGGCTCAAAACCGCAGACAAATCGTATACAAGGCGCAAAATGCCAAAGCCTATACAGGTATACCGCAAAAGGAAGGAGGGGGACAATCTTTAGGGGCTAGGCAAGCACCGACCAGAATGCTGTCGAACTGTGGGAACACAGGGTGCTCCGCTTACGGCATTGGCGGGTGACTTCCCGTAAGATCTGGTCAGTCGAGAATAGGTGACCTTCGAATCTCGCCTTGTTGCGATTCTTCCAAAGGACCCAAGTAGCAGCCGCTGCGACGATCTGGTGGCCATGGAAGGCAGAACCCCAGGAGTCCAAGAGATCGTGGAAGCGTCCACCGCTATGCTCGATGCTGAATAGCTGGTTAAGGGTAGTCCAGGTCCTGTCTGGCAGCGACCCCTGGCGGAATATATATATATATATATATATAAATATATATATATATAATATATATGTTTTCATATACAAAACTTGTATATATTTCTTAGATATATATATTTCCTATATACATTTCTGTATATATACTCTTATATATATATATTCCCTTTTATATAAGTTTTCGTATATATACTTTATATATATATATATAAAATATATATATATTAGAAACACTAGATTTTATTAAAGAAAAAACAGGGAAAGCAGGATACAGCAAACAGCCAAACGGCTGAACTTTCGAATTTTAAACAAAATTCGTAAAAAACCAAAAAGTCAAAAAAGTAGGGGAAAGGAGTTTCGGGGCGTGCGAACGCTCTGCCCGAGGCGTCCGTAGCGTACAGCCCGAAGTACACTGTGCCCCGACCGAGGAAAGCTCGATGCGCCACCCGAGAAAGGACCCCGACGGAGAGGAAGGGGTGGAGGAGAGGGGGGATCACCCTGGGGAGGAGAAAGGGGAGCCGCGGCGAAGGGTGGAGGCAGAGGGGGAGCCGCAACGAAGGGTTGTGGCGGAGGGGGAGCCGCGGCGAAGGGTGGCGGAGGGGGGCTCGAACATGGGGGAGCCACGATGGGAGGGAGCCGGTGGTGGGGGGGCTCAACCCCGGTAGAGGAGGAGGGGCGGCGGAGATGGAGGGTCGACCCCCGTGTCCGACGAGAGAGGGGTGCAAAGAAGCAGACCGGCCGACGCTCTACGGAGCCTACCACCCGTACGGTGTTTTCCAGGCAAACTGAGCAAAGGGCAGCTTTGCAGCTACCGACGAGGGGAATAGGGCGAGCAGGTCCTCCTGGAAAATCCGCCCGGAGGAGGGAAGATCAGGGAGGCCCGGCACGGACCTGGACCTGGTGGCGCAGGGACCACGCCGCTCCGGTCGGGAGCTACTAGAGGCCAGATGGGGGGTGCACCACTCGCTGGAGGGAGGGGATCCACCGTCGTGGGGTGGGCGAGGGCACACCGGAGAGCCGGGGCGGCGACCGGAGCTGGAGGAAGGGGAGGGGTGCCAAGGAGGACCGAGACGGTGGCTTGGGGGAGAAGGAGGGGAGCCGCGCCCTCGCTGCCGGGGATTAGGGCACATGAGAGGGACGCAGACGGAGGCCACCTCGGAGCGAGAACAGCTAGGAAGGCCACTGCCGAGGAAGGTATGCCCGATGGAGGAAGGGGCGGGGGAGCGGCGAGGGGAGGGGGGAGGCGCCGGAGCCGGGCAAAGCATGCCCGAAGTAGGAAGGAGCGGCTCCGACGGAGGACCGAGTAGGAAGGGGACCGGAGGGGGGACAGCCAGCGGAGGAGGGCCGGAGACCTCCGATGAGCCCGAGGGGGCCGATGGCGCCGGGGGTGGCGACGGCGGCGCCGAGGGGGGAGGAGGTAGGAGAAAACTGCCTGGCGATGGGGGATCCACCACAAGAAGGGGGAGGGGAGACGACCAGGGGAAGACCGGCCAGCCAGGAAGGCAGGGACGGCGTGAGGAGGGGGCCCTCCGAGGAGATGGGGGAGGCCAGGGCAGGCGAACCAGCCGAAGACAAAGAGGTGGGGAGAGGGGTTTGCGGCGAACCCCGGTGCCGGGGACGACCGGCCGCCTCGCTTCTGCCTGGAGGAGGGACTCCCCATCATTATACCTATGTGTGTGTATATATATATATATATATATATATATATATATATATATATATATATATTTTATATATATATATATATATATATATATATATATGTTCTCGTATATATATGTAAAGGCTTTCGAATGTATACATATAAATATTTTCTTATACAACTTTTACATATATAACATGTATGATGGTCTCTATGCAGAGACTCGTATATATATTTCATATGCACAAAAATTGTATGTATATTCCCTTGCGTATATGTAGCATATGCACAAAAATTATATATGTAGCTTAGTCTATATATTTGTGCTTTCATGAACGTATATATACGTAAGTACGTATATACGTATGCACAACTTTGTGTGTGAATGGAAATGTAAATCATGAATGTTTGTTTAACTTATCGTAAATCGTGGTTGTTGTATTTATAGGTACCCCAGACGATACGATCTTGATTGAGGAGCCCGGATCTTCGCTTGCGACTCTCGAAGTTTCAGGCAAGTATACCTTGCCTTGTATTATTGGTGTCACTACCACATTTCTAGTTTGAGGGTATTTTTGTCATTTTAAAATTATTTGAATTTAATATATTTATTGGAATGGTGTGGTTTAATAATTATTTAATTAGTTGTCATGTGTTGTGATTAGCCCTAACGTAGATTGGACCTAACCTTGATTAGTCATAGTTAGTCTTAGTTAGCCATGGTTAGTATTAGTTAGTCATGATTAATTTTGGTTAGTCATGGTTAGTTAGAGCTAACTAGGATGCAACTTAGACTAGTGTATAAACCTAGACTTTTGGACCCTTGATTTGACTAGATGTTAGGAGAGCCATTGATTGATCCCCCAAAACCCTAACCCTAGAAAATAGGGTCGACCACCTAGGGATCCACACCCCCCAATTTAATGCCCCTCAAATTCTTGCCTCTTTTGTTCATTCTTCCATTTCTTAAGAGCAAGGTTTGGTTCTTCCTTCAACCTTTCCTATTTTGATCATTACTCATCCATTTTCATTCAAATCTCTTGCATTGTAATTTGATTTTTGTTCTCCTACTGTTGGTGGAGGTGAATCTCAGTTTTGGTCTCTATTGGAGCTTTGGGCTAGCTAGAGAGGATCTTCATTTTGGGTTTTCTTGAGAAGGAGCACCCTATAGGTAACTTTCTATTTAGCCATTAGATTTACGATTTCTTGGCATATTTGCATAGCCCTAGGTGTCCTCTAACTGTAGGAATAGATTTCGTGTGGAGACATGTCCCTTACGTGTCCGTATCGGACACGTATCAGCCTACGTGCTGTGGTGTTCGACGTAATGCCACAGTGGGCTTTTTGTCTCTATTTTCGAATTGTTTTTGAATAGAAAATTATATTTTAATGTGGCTTAACACCTTCCTTGTGACTGAGCTGGATTCGTGTCTTGTTCGTATCGTTTTGGAGTCGTGGACACGCCACGCGCGCGCGCAGCCAGGCTGTCCTGCTACTCGGGTGCTCGTGCGGGTATTGTAGGGCTCATGGACACATGAGATTGGACACAGAGGGAGGGGCAATGTCTAACACGACACCCCCAAGGCCTCGTGTCCAGTGGCTTCGTGTCGAGTGAGCTAGGGCTCGTGGACGGGTCACATTGTTCGAGTCCAGACTAGTGTTCTATGTTTGTAAGTTCTTGGACACGTTCGTATCCTATTTTTGGACACTATACTGTATGAATAACACGTACACATGTTGGTCATTAAATACCAATCATTAACCCAACTATTTAATTGTTGTTTCAATTCGAATGGGCAATCCCCATTTTACTGATAATGTCGAGTATCAGTGAGTTAACACACTGCTTTCCCCATTTTTGATTTACATTTAAATGTTGATATCATGTAATTTAATGTGGTTTAGTTGCTGTTACAATTAGATATCGTGTTAGGGTTTGTGTTTAGCATGAATATGAGTGTTCGAATTTACATTTGGGGTTTGGCATTCGATTTCCCAGTTTCCTGTAAACTGAGTTTATGGTTTACATTTCCTATGTCTAAATGCTTACTTGAACTGATGATGTGAACCTGAGAACATGGGACTGCCACACATGAACACACACTGATTTGCTCTCACGTTGACACTGAGGACACATTGGCACCTATACTCTAATGTACACACGAAAACCTGAAAGCTACTGTCACATATACTCCCATGTACACATGTCCCACACACAAATGCACATTGATGATAAACACATTCCTGAGAATCCTGAGAACATGAAACTGAACCTAGGATTAACCCGATGCTAACCTATACACACACTCATGTGTATTACACACTCACCCACCTATCTAATTGCAGTCACTGTACACATTACCTACAAGCCCATGACACATACACACATTACACACACACACAGGACACTGTTTGCACACACTATTTTGTGAACCAGAGAACACTTGATACTCTAATATACACACATGTTTAGATGACACATGAAATTAACCTAAACACACACAAATCTGATTTTTCCTGAGAACATTTCCTACTGAAATTCTGTTTTTGTAAACCTGAGAATGGCTTGTTTCTTTACACTAAATGTTTCACTGATACACTATTCAGGGAACTGAGACATATGTACACACATTAAACCCACACACAAGTACACTGTTTCCCACTGTTTGCACTCACTGAAGCCTTGGAGGCACTGGCAAATCTGAGAATGATATGCATCTTCACACACACATTTTCATGTACACCCATATACATTCCCCTCTCTATACCTCTATCTATGTTCACATGATACCTATGAACACACAAGTTATCCCACATATGTACACATATGAGACATACACACATATGCCTTGTTTTTCCCCTCTCTAACTCTCTCTCTCTCTCTCTCTATATATATATATATATATATATATATATATATATATATATAATATATATATATATATATATATATATATATATATATATATATATATATATATATATATATATAACATAATTGTAATATAAAAAAAAATATATATATATATATAACATAATGTGATAATTGTAATACAATGTAGGATTACCTATATGAATAGTGTGTGTGTGTGTATAAATGTATGGAAATTGTATGTATATAGCCTATGGCATATAAACTAGGAACATAGACTATGGTCCTTGTGTGGTCTTGGCATATGGTAAATATGCACATGAGTAGTCATATAGACTTGTGTATGGTGTATACTTGCTAGGGTAGACTGGTTAGGCCTAGTGAGACATCATTGGGTCTAGGTTGACCTAGCATTGACTAGTTAGTTGACTGAAGTTGACCAGGGTTGACTTTGGTCTAGAATTGACCCTATATATATATATATATATATATATATATATATATATATATATATATATATATATATATAGCATAATGTGATAATTGTAATACAATGTAGGATTACCTATATGAATAGTGTGTGTGTATAAATGTATGGAAATTGTATGTATATAGCCTATGGCATATAAATTAGGAACATAGCCTATGGTATCCTTGTGTGGTCTTGGCATATGGTAAATATGCACATGAGTAGTCATATAGACTTGTGTATGGTGTATACTTGCTAGGGTAGACTGGTTAGGCCTAGTGAGACTTCATTGGGTCTAGGTTGACCTAGCATTGACTAGTTAGTTGACTAAAGTTGACCAGGTTGACTTTGGTCTAGAATTGACCCAATATCATGTAGACTGCATCATAGTAGCTTACTTTATTAGTTGGACATGTTATGACTTGTACTGTTCTGATTAGGAGCCAGACACCACTCCTCAGGCAATATTTCATTCAAAAGTTCAGGATATCAGGCGAGTACATTCTCTGACCGTTTCATACTTGCTAGGAGTATTTTCTTGCTCTATATTATTTTACTTGATGCTGATACGATGGAAACACGGATTAGTACTATATGGATCTTTTCATACGATATTATCCCCCTCAGGAGCATCAGATACATCATATCATGTGCGTTTCACTTTCATCATGTATTCTTGTGCTTTTACCATTCATGTGCACTCTCGTTATTCATATACTCTCATGTTCACGGAGCCCCCAGGTTTATATTCATGTGCACCCATTTATGGGCCCCCATGTGAAATCATGTAAAATAACATAACTTGAACGGATCCTTGTGTATTGATTGGGGTACGGAGGAGTATAAATAGTCATGTGGACAATTTCTAAAGTAGTATAGCCATGCACAACCTCTCATATTTATTATCAAGCCGTTCACATGTCTAGCTTATACTCTAAATTACTAGTTCATTGTAGCTCTTTACTTATAGTAGATATTTCATTACAGTTTTCTCTTTTACTCATGTATACTCTTCAGCATTTTATGTTTCTTACTCTATTGCCTGTATTTTATTTCTGTCATGATATGAACTGTGTGAGATGTACTGTGCTCGCTCCAGTCCTGACTGGACCTATTGAAATATTACAGATGACTTTGAGGAGCTGTGTCCTACCTATTATGGAGCAGGCTTAGACGACACACTTGAGTTGGACCCTCAGGAGGACCCAGCACTTGCTGATGACACTACCCCTATAGACTAGGCTAGTTAGCTAGGCTAGTTCTATTTATCTTCATGTTATGTCAGATACACTTGTATATATTAGACTTTGTACTCTGGATTTGTGGAGATGTTTATCTTAGATTTCAGCTATCTCTTTATCTTGTATTTATTATCTGTGGATTCTGTGTTTCATCTATTCTATCGTATCATACTTTTTCCTTAGTTGTGATTGAGTTGTACTTATTTATGTCACCTCCATTCGGAGTGTATCAACTATACAGGTACCTTATAACTGTTTAGATGTATGTGACCTAGGACAACGTTCTACCGTCGACACTGCGACGTAGGCTGGACGTACCCACTTCTCGTGCCTTATACTTGGTGCGGGTCGTGACACGTTTTTAGTGGTGGCCCATGCAGGTCCTAGTTTAGAAATGCAGTACTATTCGAACTAGAGTATCACTGCAGCCTGCAGTAGGATTAGAATATTTTGAAGGTACTCAATCATATTAGGAAAAACTCCTTATCAAATTTCGTATATCTACATTTTGCTGCTTATTGTCTTCCTTTGAATATAACTGTCCTCTTTTGCTATTTCGACTCATTCTCAGTAATTGTTTCTTTTGATCTGTCTCCAGGATGGTTGAGACGAGATCACATCACCCGGGCTAGGGGAACACAGATGAGAGGTCTGCCACCTCTCGTCCTCAGCAGCCAGTCCCTGGTACCGCAGCCCCAGTCATGCCAGCTGGGGTAGGCGTTTCAGCTGCGTTCGGAGGAGCCCCTTCACCGGTAGGGCCCAGGCCGAGTTCGGTGATTCCAGAGGTACTCTAGAGGCAGCAGCCACCTTCGGGGACAGTTGATGCAGTTCAGCTGTTCTCGTTCTTCCAGCTGTTCATGGAGGCCCAGCAGGCCCAGCAGCAGAGGCAGACAGCAGAGTTTAGTCAGGACATTCATCTGGCCCTGACTACAGTGGAGAGAGCAGCAGCTCAGGCAGTGGCCGTTCAGCAGTCGTACCAGCCGAGGGAGAAGGGCATCTAAGATTTTCAAAAGATGCACCCGAGGGATTTTCGGGGTACAGAGGGCATCATATACGCCGACGAGTGGATAGAGCACATGGAGGAGATATTCAGATTGGCTGAGATTCCGATGAGGATTCAGATTGAGGCAGCGGCCAGCATGATATAGGATCTGGCCCGCACTTGGTACCAGACCGACCCGCGGGTTGGTACTCTAGGGCAGACTTGGATAGCATTTAAGAAGCTGTTCAAGGAGAAGTTTTTCCTGGATGCAGCGCTAGGAGCCCTTGAGACTTAGTTCGAGGCCCTAGTCCAGGGTAGCCAGTCCGTGGAGGAGTATACAGGGGAGTTCTGTCGTCTGGACAGATTTGTTGAGGGGTTGTTCGAGGCGACGATGGCCTTGAGGTTCAGAAAGAGGTTGTTAAAGGAGGTTAAGTCCTATACCAAGAGTGCTCGCAGTGCTACCTTTGAGGAGATCTTGGTGGATGCCTTAGCCGTAGAGGATGATCTTGAGCTTAGGCTCAAGAAGGAATGAGACATCTAGGGAGCTAGTGGTAGCGAAGGACCGGCCAAGAGGCCACACTTTTAGCAGCAGCACCAGCAGCACCACCAGCAGCAGAGGTTCCAGCCGTAGCAGTTCCAGCAGCCGAGGCATCAGCCAGTATAGCATCAGCAGCCGAGGCAGCAGCAGCAGGCCCCGAGGCAGCAGACTATCAGTTGCACCTTCTGCAAGAAGCCGGGACACGGATGGACTGAGTGCCGGAAGAGGCTGGGGATGTGCCTCCTCTGTGGATCGTCAGAGCATCAGTTGAGGGACTGTTCCCTCTTTACGAGCAGGGCAGCTCAGGGAGCCGAAGCCAAGGCTCTAGGGGGACCTTAGAAGGGACCGTTGCCGACTCAGTAGCAGCGGTTCGTACAGCACCAGCAGCAGGCCAGGGAAGGCCAGCAGGGACGAGCTTTCGCCATAGCGGCCGAGGATGCAGAGGCCATCGGGGAGTTGATTACAGGTTTGGTTCTTCTCGACTCTATTCCAGCTTTCGTAATATTTGATTTCGGGGCTTTCCACAGTTTCGTATCAGTATCATTTGCTATTAGACACCGCCTAATATCTAAATCATTATATAGGACCTGCAAGATCACGACCAGAGGTGGAGTTATCCTCGTGAGTGATGTTTGCAGAGGGCGGAGTGTCATTTTAGGAGGTCGAGAGTTGGAGGTGAGCCTGCTTGTCATGCCACTACCAAACTACGATATCGTATTAGGTATGGATTGGTTGAGCAGGTACCACGCCAGCATAGATTGTCGAGGGGGTAGAGTTTTGTTTGGGACACCAGGAGAGCTAGAGTTTGAGTACACCCAACGGCAGGCAGAGCAGGACGCAGACTTTTCTACGGAGCTTCAATTGAGAAGCAGGCGACTCCATATTCTTTGATTACAGAGTTCATGAATGTCTTCCCGGAGGAGTTGCCAGGTCTTCCACCAGACATGGATGTAGAGTTCTCGATAGACTTGGTTTCCAGTACGGAACCGATTTTTTAACATGTCTATCGAGTAAACAATATTGAGTTTATGGAGCTGAAGAAGCAGGTGGATGAGCTGCAGGACAAGGGCTTCATCCGATCGAGTTCTTCACCTTGGGGTGTACCAGTACTTTTTGTACCTAAGAAGGATGGATCGGTATAGATGTGTATCGACTACAGGGCACTCAACAACCTGACGATCAAGAACAGATATCCACCGTCGCAGATCGATGATCTCTTTGATCAGTTGAGCGGAGCTCAAGTTTTCTCCAAGATTGATTTGAGGTCAGGCTATCACTAGGTGAAGGTGAAGAGGGAGGATATTCCGAAGACCGCTTTCAGGATGTGGTACGGACAGTTTGAGTTCTTGGTTATGCCGTTTGGGCTGACCAACGCCCCGACGGTATTTATGAACTTGATGAACAAGGTGTTTCACCAGTACTTGGACAAGTTCGTGGTGGTGTTCATTGATGATATCCTGGTGTATTCTAAGACCGATGAGGAGCACGAGGAGCACTTGAGAGTGGTTCTGGAGACACTCAGGAGGGAGAGGCTGTATGGCAAGCTCTCGAAGTATGAGTTCTTTCTGGACAGAGTTGACTTCTTGGGTCATGTGGAGACTGGAGATGGGATCTCAGTGGACCCGAAGAAGATCACAGCAGTTGTGGCATGGGCAGCACTGACTTCAGTGGCAGAGATCAGGAGATTCTTAG
Organism: Iris pallida; assembly: GCA_029216955.1. NCBI lineage: Eukaryota > Viridiplantae > Streptophyta > Magnoliopsida > Asparagales > Iridaceae > Iris > Iris pallida. Next base: position 10,005,404 of record JANAVB010024600.1, on the reverse strand, counting down.
GGCTAGCAGGATAATACAATAGGTTCGTACGGGATTTCTCCCAGATTGCAGAGCCGTTGACTCGGCTGACCCGTAGGGATGATGAGTATGTTTGGTCAGAGGAGTGTCAGACAGCTTTTGATGAGTTGAAGAAGCGGCTTACGATAGCTCCGATTCTGACATTGCCATCTGGTTCAGGAGGGTTCACTATCTATAGTGACGCTTCAGGGAAGGGGCTGGGTTGTGTCTTGCAGCAGCATGGGAAGGTGATTTCCTATGCTTCCAGACAGTTACGTCCCCATGAGAAAAGCTACCCTACCCACGACCTAGAGCTGGCAGTAGTGATTTTTTCTCTGAAGTTGTGGAAGCACTACTTGTATGGAGAGAGGGTGGAGATCTTCACAGATCATAAGAGCTTAAAGTATGTGTTTACACAGAAGGAGCTCAACCTGAGACAGTACAGATGGTTAGAGCTGATGAAGGACTTCGACATCTCACTTCAGTATCACCCGGGGAAGGCCAACGTGGTTGCCGATTCCTTGAGTAGGTATCCGACAGCCATGTGTTTGACTATGGACCGTCACTTGCTTGCTAATTTGGAGATCCTGGGGATTGAGGTAATTGTGCCCAGAGTTCAGATGCAGATGTGGGGCCTACAGATTCAGTCAGACTTGGTGGAGAGGATCAAGTCGACGCAGTTCGAGGATGTTGCTCTGCGGTGTCTCCGAGAGCAGGTTCGAGCAGGGCTAGTGGAGGGCGAGTTTACTCTTGCAAAGGATGGTGCCTTGAGGTACGGTTCCAGGTTATATGTGCCCAGTGGAGAGCTCAGGGAGCAGGTCATGCAGGAGGCCCACATATCTCAGTACTCTATACATCCTGGTGCCAACAAGATATACCGAGATCTGAGGGAGCATGTCTGGTGGTACGGGATGAAGCGGGAGGTAGCTCGCTTCATAGCTAGATGCTTGGTCTGTCAGCAGGTTAAGGCAGAGAGGTAGAGGTCTGGAGGATTATTGCAGCCGTTGTCCATTCTGGAGTGGAAGTGGGAGCATATCACTATGGATTTCGTATCTGGATTACCGTATACACCAGAAGGAAAAGACGTAATTTGGGTCATCATTGACAGGTTGACCAAATCGGCCAACTTCTTACCATTCAAGGTGGGTACGTCTACAGAGAGGCTTGCAGAGATGTACATGCGACAGATAGTCATGATTCATGGGGTTTCGGTCAGCATTGTCTCAGATCAGGATAGTCGCTTTACTTCCTATTTCTGGAGGAGTCTGCAGACTAGCTTGGAGACTCAGCTCAAGTTTAGTATTGTATACCACCCCCAGACGGACGGACAGTCGAAGAAGACTATTCAGACGCTCGAGGATATGCTGCGGACATGCGTCTTGGATTTCAAAGGTTCTTGGGAGGATTACCTGTATTTGGTAGAGTTTGCTTACAATAATGGTTTCCAGGCCAGCATTGAGATGTCGCCTTTTGAGGCTCTGTACGGGCGTAGGTGTCGTACACCCTTATCTTGGGATGATGTTGGCGAGCGATCTTTACTGGGACCAGAGATGGTTGTTAACGCAGCCGAGAAGGTAAAGCTCATCAGGGATAGACTTTGCGTGGTGCAGGGCAGACATCGGCACTGGGCCGATAGCCATTGGAGGCCCTTAGAGTTTGAGGTATAGATTAGAGATAGGATTAGAAATAGGTTGTTTCTTTGTTGGATCATGTTTAATTATTTAGTAACATGAGACCTTGTTTGTGTTTAGGTCGGAGACATAGTTTTTCTGCAGATATCTCCGACTCGTGGTACCATACGTTTTGGTGGAGGTAGAAAGCTTAGCCCACGCTTCATCGAACCTTTCGTGATCAGCAGAAGAGTCGGTAACGTGGCATATATGCTAGACTTTCCACCTGCACTAGTGGGTGTCCACAATATATTCCACGTATCACAGTTGAGACGGTACGTGGCTGACCCTAGCCATATATTCGATCACTCGGAGATTGCGGTGGGACCTACTCTCAGTTATTCAGAGCAGCCAGTGGAGATTCTAGATCGCCGAGAGAAGGTATTGAGAAAACAGGTGATACCCTTGGTTTGTGTCGTATGGAGGCATCATTCTCCATGAGAGTCTACCTGGGAACGGGAGGACGAGATGCGCGAGCGATACCCTTATCTTTTTGGACCTTGAGGTATGATTGTCTATCCTTCTCATCTGTTTAGTTTCGTCTTTCAATTTTGAAGATGAAATTCTTTTAAGGAGGGTAGATTTGTCACTACCACATTTATAGTTTGAGGGTATTTTTGTCATTTGGAAATTATTTGAATTTAACATATTTATTGGAATGGTGTGGTTTAATAATTATTTAATTAGTTGCCATGTGTTGTAATTAGCCCTAACCTAGATTGGACCTAACCTAGATTAGTCATAGTTAGTCTTAGTTAGCCATGGTTAGTATTAGTTAGTCATGATTAATTTTGGTTAGTCATGGTTAGTTAGAGCTAACTAGGATGCAACTTAGACTAGTATATAAACCTAGGATTTTGGACTCTTGATTTGACTAGATGTTAGGAGAGCCATTGATTGATCCCCCAAAACCCTAACCTTAGAAAATAGGGTCGGCCACCTAGGGATCCACACCCCCTATTTAATGCCTCTCAAATTCTTGCCTCTTTTGTTCATTCTTCCATTTCTCAAGAGCAAGGTTTGGTTCTTCCTTCAACCTTTCCTATTTTGATCATTACTCATCCATTTTCATTCAAATCTCTTGCATTGTAATCTGATTTTTGTTCTCCTACTGTTGGTGGAGGTGAATCTCAGTTTTGGTCTCTATTGGAGCTTTGGGATAGCTAGAGAGGATCTTCATTTTGGGTTTTCTTGAGAAGGAGCACCCTATAGGTAACTTTCTATTTAGCCATTAGATTTTTGATTTCTTGGCATATTTGCATAGCCTTAGGTGTCCTCTAACTGTAGGAATAGATTTCGTGTGGAGTCGTGTCCCTTACGTGTCCGTATAGGGCAAGTATCAGCCTAAGTGTTGTGGTGTTCGACGTAATGCCACTGTGGACTTGAATTATTTTTGAATAGAAAATTGTATTTTAATGTGACTTAACACCTTCCTTGTGACTGAGCAAGATTCGTGTCTTGTCCGTGTCGTTTTGGACTCGTGGACACGCCACGCACACGTGCAGCCGGGCTGTCCTGCTACTCGGGTGCTCGTATGTGTGTTGTAGGGCTCGTGGACACGTGAGATTGGACACAGAGGGAGGGGCAATGTCTAACACGACACCCCCAAGGCCTCGTGTCCAACGGCTTCGTGTCGAGTGAGCTAGGGCTCGTGCACGGGTCACAATGTTCGAGTCCAGACTAGTGTTCTGTGGTTGTAAGTTCTTGGACACGTTCGTGTCCTGTTTTTGGACACTATAGTGTATGGATAATACGTACACATGTTAGTCATTAAATGACAACCATTAACCCAACTATTTAATTGTTATTTCAATTCGAATAGGCAATCCCTATTTTACTGATACTACCGAGTATCAGTGAGTTTATACACTGTTTTCCCTATTTTCGATTTATATTTAAATGTTGATATCATGTAATTTAATATGGTTTAGTTGTTGTTACAATTAGATATCATGTTAGGGTTTATGTTTAGCATGAATATGAGTGTTCGAATTTACATTTGGGGTTTGGCATTCGATTTCCCAGTTTCCTGCAAACTGAGTTTTTGGTTTACATTTTCTATTTCTAAATGCTTACTTGAACTGATGATGTGAACCTGAGAACATGGGACTGTCACACATGAACACACACTGATTTGCTCTCACATTGACACTAAGGACACAATGTTATCTATACTCTAATGTACACACGAAAACCTGAAAGCTACTGTCACATATACTCCCATGTACACATGTCCCACACACAAATACATATTGATGATAAACACATTCCTTAGAATCCTGAGAACATGAAACTGAACCTGGGATTAACCCTATGCTAACCTATACACACACTCATGTGTATTACACACTCACCCACCTATCTAATTGCTCTCACTGTACACATTACCTACAAGTCCATGACACATACACACATTACACACACAGAGAGGACACTGTTTGCACACACTGTTTTGTGAACCAAGGAACACTTGATAGTCTAATATACACACTTGTTTAGATGACACACAGGAAATTAACCTAAACACACACAAATCTGATTTTTCCTGAGAACACTGTCTACTGAAATTCTATTTTTGTAAACCTGAGAATGGCTTGTTTCTGTACACTTAATGTTTCACTGATACACTATTCAGGGAACTGAGACATATGTACACACATTAAACCCACACACAATCACATTGTTTCCCCACTGTTTGCACTCACTGAAGCCTTGGTAGCACTGTCAAATCTGAGAATGATATGCATGTTGACACACACATTTGCATGTACACCCATATACATTCCCCTCTATATACCTCTATCTATGTTCACATGATACCTATGAACACACAAGTTATCCCACATATGTACACATATGAGACACACACACATATGCCTTGTTTTTCCCCTCTCTACCTCTCTATGTGTGTGTATGTGTGTGTGTGTGTGTGTATATATATATATATATATATATATATATATATATATATATATATATATATATATATATATATATTTATATATATATATATATATATATATATATATATATATATATATATATATATAAAATATATATATATATACATATATAACATAATGTGATAATTGTAATACAATATAGGATTACCTATATGAATAGTGTGTGTGTGTGTGTATAAATGTATGGAAATTGTATGTATATAGCCTATGGCATATAAACTAGGAACATAGCCTATGGTATCCTTGTGTGGTCTTGGCATATGGTAAATATGCACATGAGTAGTCATATAGACTTGTGTATGGTGTATACTTGCTGGGGTAGACTGGTTTGGCCTAGTGAGACTTCATTGGGTCTAGGTTGACCTAGTTGACCTAGCATTGACTAGTTAGTTGACTGAAGTTGACCGGGGTTGACTTTGGTCTAGAATTGACCCAATATCATGTAGATTGCATCATAGTAGCTTACTTTATTAGTTGGACATGTTATGACTTGTACTGTTCTGATTAGTACTATATGGATCTTTTCATACGATGTTATCCCCCTCGGGAGCATCAGATACATCATGTCATGTGCGTTTCACTTTCATCATGTATTCTTGTGCTTTCACCATTCATGTGCACTCTCGTGATTCATGTACTCTCATATTCACGGAGCCCCCATGTTTATATTCATGTGTACCTATTTATGGGCTCCCATGTGAAATAATGTACAATAACATAACTTGAACAGATCCTTGTGTATTGATTGGGGTACGGAAGAGTATAAATAGTCATGTGGATAATTTCCAAAGTAGTGTAGCCATGTACAACCTCTTATGTTTATTATCAAGCCATTCACATGTCTAGCTTGTACTATAAATCACTAGTTCACTGTAGCTCTTTACTTATAGTAGATATTTTATTACAGTCTTCTCTTTTACTCATGTATACTCTTCAGCATTTCATGTATCTTACTCTATTGCCTGTATTTTATTCCTGTCATGATATGAACTGCGTGAGATGTACTGTGCTCACTCCAGTCCCGACTGGACCTGTTGAAATATTACAGATGACTTTGAGGAGCTGTGTCCCACCTATTACGGAGCAGGCTTAGACGACACACTTGAGCTGGACCCTCAGGAGGACCCAGCACTTACTGATGATACTACCTATAGACTAGGCTAGTTAGCTAGGCTAGTTCTATTTATCTTCATGTTATGTCAGATACACTTATATATATTAGAGTTTGTACTCTGGATTTGTGGAGATGTTTATTTTAGATTTTAGCTATCTCTCTATCTTGTATTTATCATCTGTGGATTCTGTGTTTCATCTATTCTATCATATCATACTTTCTTCCTTAGTTTTGATTGAGTTGTACTTATCTATGTCACCTCCATTCAGAGTGTATAAACTGTACATGTACCTTATAACTGTTAGATGTATATAACCTAGGACATTGTTCTACTGCCGATACTGCGGCGTAGGCTGGACGTACCCACTTCTCGTGCCTTACACTGGGTGCGGATCGTGACAACTGGTTTACTCATTCATATTTATATTGAGTTCACTTGCTCGAGTGGACGTAGTTGCATGTCCGGAAGATGCCTAAGATATAGTCGATGACGGCATTGTCATCGCGTTTTATGCATTCGACTTAGTCCTAGATGACATCATTAAGTTGGGGAATTATAGTCATGATTCCCATAACCTTGACACGTGTTACGACACAGTATTGAGTGAGTTCATACCATGGCACGGGCTTGCATATTTGGCTAGCTACCAGTACAAAGGGTTCGTGCTCTAGTACATAGAATAGTTAGGTTGTATCTAGTTATTGTGACCTTGTATTGAGAGTCGGGATGTTCAAGTGGCGGATACGACTTGTACATTTCCGAGGTGCAGGGGAAGACTATTTAGTAGGCGTATGGGACAGACAACATTCACAAGGGCCCTTGTAGGTTCAGTGTTACCCGGTGGGGCCTCGGCTCGTGATCCGACGTCGGCCCGTGCTTTGACGCCAAATCCTTATTTACCTACCCATACGTACTAGGGTTGTCTTCAAAGTGCATTCACTTAGCTGGTTAGTTCACCCTTTACAGTTATTCAGTATTTACTTTATGTCATGTTCCCTTTGTATCTTGCTATGTCCCCTGAGGACCTGGTTGCTTTCCAGATTTAGACGAGCACTTGCAATTGACTGGGTGTGAACCAGGACTTGAGACAGGACTTGCTGCAGAAGACGACGAGGAGCTTCTTGAGGAGTTTCCTTGACTCAGGGTATGATACTGTTTAGGTTATGAGCATCATTATCTAGTTAGTCGATGCTCATGACTAGTTATCTTTCTGCTTTCAGTATTTTCATTCAGTATTGTACTCCATAGGCTTGTACCTACCAGACTATTCAGTTGTATTTATTTCAGACTCTATGTTATTTCTAGTTTTATATTTCAGCATTACTTTCTTTTTTCCTGTGGATGAGATCTAGATGTTATCACTTGCATGTGTAGTATAGTTACAATTACAGTATAGTACACCTAAGTGAGTCCATTAAATTGGACAGCTCACTCTAGGTCGTATCAGCTGGCCATGTTATGCCCAAATCCTATATATTTTGGGAGCGGGGCGTGACAGAATTTTTTGCTAGTCCTTATATTTTGTACGACTAGCTTCATGATCATCTGAATATGAAATGTATGGGACGCCTTACTATTGAATATCTGATGGTCTAACATCTTTTAACTATTATTGCTTACTTAAGATTGAGACACTAGGCTTTTTCTTAACCATAAGAGACTGTTGGCTTGTAGATAAACCCTCATACATCTAGACAGTCGTGATCGTATATCGAGGTAGATTACACTTCTATATACGTAGATGGCTGTGTCCACCCCCGCTATCCAGTATTCTGGTTTTGGAGCGTGGCAGCGTCATACCCTGTCGAGTTCCAAACGGCAAGCGACCCGACTAAGTTCCAAGAACCAATCGAGTTCGACTCGCCCTCCCGCTCTCTCACATTCAAACCAGAAGAAGAAATCGAAATGCTGAAGTTAGATTATTTTGTGTCACGCCTCGCTCCCATAGGAGCGATTGTTCTCGCTAAGGCATGATGCCGCACGAGCCTAGATTGCGCTCGTACAAGACGGGTTTCATAACGGTCGATTTCAGCGGCTGCGACGGGGTCATCGCACAGAAGTCCCAAGCAGAGACATTGAATGATAGTAGCGGAAAGTAGAACCAAACACAAGTTATTCAAAAGAAGCCCTTTATTGATATTGAAACAAAGTCTACAATAGGACGCAAGGCCAAGATTACAAGTCGCTCAAGCTCACTCTTCTCACATTACAAGTCACTCAACTCTCTCTCATCTCTCAATACAAATCTTAAACCAGCGGATGCTTCGAAAGGCGACGTCCATACATTATGTTCTGTATAATTCTTGACTCCATGCGGCCGTACGCTTCGAATCGCCAAGGAACTCCATGCCTCGACGCATCCAAGCGAGCTCTGCGTCACGAGCTTCTACCTGTGCCTGCACATGAAAACTATATCGATGTCAGTACTCAATTGTACTGGTGGAATGAGCTTCTCGCCCACCCATAAAAAACCAACACGTTTGATTTACTTCGTGCAACATAGTCCCTTCTTATCAATTGTCTTTTTAGTCTTATCTTAGGATCAGTTTTATGACCGACGCCTTGGACTATTTTGTGTCTCTAAACCATCCCGTGCTTGCAACAACAACGTCGACTCAACAACGTTAACCTATCAAGCCGTACTTGCCTTTCGACTAAAATCAGAGACGCAACTACGCGATGAGGCTCCATTTCTATGTGATCATGCTAGGAATCCATCGTGCCGTGCCTCGAAACTCAGGGTGACTAAACCATATCGCCGCCTCGTGGCCCCTTTCTACGTCAATCACCAACTGACCCAATAAGGACTTGTGGACTAAATGTCACTCAACCGACTTTATCTTGCGGCATCTCCTGACTTAAACTCAAGATAACTCAATCATAACTATGCAACTTATATGCCGACAACATAATGCTCGATGCCACATCTCATGCCGAAGCACGTCACCTACGCTACAACCAAATCTTAGGTCCAACATTGTGTTTTAACTATACACACCCATTTAATTTGACTCCTTGATATAGTGCACTCAATACTCGACTCAATCCAAAGGCACACTCGCGGATTGTCGCCCGTGCCGACTCATCTATGTGAGGTCACTAGCATGACAAGCTATCTTGGACATATAGCTGGTATAGGATGGACCGGTCACCGCAAGTAGCTAGCCCCGATGAGCGTCCACCGAATACTTGCCTTTCAACTCAGCTATCCCGCTCACATTCACCCTCGGTTTTTTCCTAGGCCAGAACGGTCCCGTGGCCCCGGGTTGTCGTCCGAGGAAACAAATCGCCCTTGTCGACAAGTTGTCCAATGACCATGCAAGACTTGACTCAAACTGACATGTCACATAGTCATCCTTCTTTCAGTGTTACCATCTCTTTCAAAACCAATATCAAGACTTCTATCATTTGAGACCCCTCTACGATCCACGGTCGCGAGCATTCTTTCCATGTTACCATATCATTTCATTCAACTTATGAATGCCTATTCGATAGTCCTTTCTCCAAAACTCATAAATCAACCATGGTTCATGCCTTAAACACTAAGTCCATGCATCGTGCCTTAAACCGACTTACGTTCTACGCGATGCTATCGCCTAAGTCATACTTTATATGACGGGCCTTGAGGCCGTAGGACTATGTGGTTATACCCAACCGTAGAACTCGTAGGATCGTGCTTGCTACTACTCCGATAGCCTATCATAACTTGCCTAACTTAACTTTGTAACAACTTAACGAGCAAAGGCTGCGTCAAGCTTTGCCTTGATAGAACGTGTCGTGCACGCGTTCAACTTTGAACGACCAAATCATTTGGGTGTCTAGACTTACGCCAGCAGCCGTGCAACGCAACTTAACTCATGGGACGGGTCAAGGCTATGCCAAGCCTTGGACGATGGGACAGTGCATGCTTTATCAAGCATTCATGCGGGCGACGCCTATGATTTAGGCTACGTTCATAACTTCGCCAACTCAAACCAACTTTCCTTCTTCCAAGCCACGGGATGAAGGATCGAGTGTCATTTTCAAAGCACGTTGTGCACCAACTCTAAGCCAACCATTGGACCTTTCCATATTCTAACTCAATTCGACCCGTCGAAATTATTCCCTTATCTATGTGGATTTGTCTTTTTATTATCAATCCTACTTGTGCAAGTTGAAAACATGTGAATTATTATGTGAAGGCTAAGATGAGGCAAGTTCACCAAAACTACCCCACCTGAGCGAGCGGTCGCCTCGATCAAGTGATGTCTCTGAGCAGCCGTTGCAAGGCTAAGTCCGAACGCTGTCGGCATTTCGATTCCTCCGATTGACTGGGCGGGATGGGGCACTACATCATACACCATTCAGAAAAAGTTTCGTCCTCGAAACTAACTGAGTACACTTATTGACTTATTACGTTACTCAACATTCAAGGACTCTCGCACGCACTACTCCTATGTGTTTCCTCAATTCGAGCCACGCTCGCAATACTGTCATATTTTTTTGAAACTCTATTTCTAAATCCTTGACACTTTTCCATTCCTCAAGTCTCACTTGATTCAACGTATCACTTAGTTTGTATTATGCACATATTCCAGGCGTCCCCAAAATACTTGTATTTCAACCAAGCCTCGTGATAGAGAATCTGCCATCCCCACTCGAGTCTGATCGTACATATATTTGGGTGTCCTTGATATACGTGCATGTCAACCGAGCTTCATGACTGGTGCTTCCACAATTCCTATCGCTCCCGTATCGGGACGTCTACCTAATTGCTAGGCTATATCTTTTGGCTAAAGTCATCCGTCAGTATTGGAATTATAGTTCCCAAACAATAATATCAACACTGACCCCATCCTAAGGTCAAACCAAGTTGATAGTACGGGGTTTTCTACCCAAGCTCGCATCACTCCGATTTCTAAACTTCGAGCATAGATTTTCCTACACACATCTCAACATTCGTCGTACGGGGTCTGAGTCATTCAGCAAAGCCATCCTACGATAACTCACGTTTCAACCAATTCCTTGACATATCAATATCACTCGTTCAACAAACCATCTTACCTAGTCATCCTTTCAAACACGTTCGATATAGTTCGTCTATCAATCCTTTCAAGTTAAACATGCAACGACACGATTCATCTCTAAACCATAATTTACATTTCATATTCCCTAAGTCATTTGTCCCAATTTACGTATTCGATCATGAGGCCGTCTAACTTAACAATATGTTGTACCCCGATCTCACACGATTCAGATTATCCACGGTAGGCATGAATCACCATGTACGCTCCCGCAAGGTAATCTTCCTCATCGGAACATAAATCTTGTTTTGTGTGTAGACTAATTCATTCTCGATGCGCGAATTGGACCTACTCAATCCTCAAGTTTCATTCATTCGTCAATCACAATTCCTACAAATCCTCGAATTCACCTTCGCATCAAGCCAACAAGTCGAGATAATAAGAGTTGTCGCATCCTGATTTTCTGAGTTCGACCATTCTCGCTACATGAATCACCATGTCAGCGCTCATGCGGAACGATCGCCCCAAATCTTACGTGACGCATGTACGAGACTAGATTTGTGCTCGCACAAGACAAGAATGTCAACGCTTGGTTATCCACGTAACCATCAAGACACAATCATTTTCATCCAGCATTTGTCTCAATCAAAATCCTAAGTATTGCATTCATCAGAACGATAACACTTGTACGATCGTCATTCACCGTGTCAGAGTACCCCCGAGTTATTGTATATCGATCTTTGATACGCCTCAATACCATCGATGATATGCGTAACCTGACGATCTTTCTTTGTAACAAATTTTGAGTCATGCGAATGATGCTATCATCCGACTGTATAATCTCCTCGACATTTAATTTCAAGTTCGATCATTATCCCTCAAATCCTTTACAAGATCAATTCGTTCAAATCCGAAATCACATATATTCGTCCGTCTACCTTAATTCGTCGACCAACGTACTTTCTCAATTTGCATCATTCTTTTGCTAACTCAAATCATCAAGCAACATTCAATCCAATCCTTAGAGTCGTTTGCGTAACTTCAAAGTCAAACCTTTCATGCACAGTATCTTCCTGTCGTGCTAACTTTTTGTATACGATCTGTATCAATTTTTTCAATCAAGTCATCCATTTAGTTTATCGTTTAGAATCTCCATTCAACTATTTCGTAACTCGCATTATCATTCACAAATCGTCCGAACGATATCTCGTTTGCGACTCTCGAATCATGACCAACTAAGCGCTACTTGTTCTAAGGCTTTGCGATATCATTGCTTGTCGACGCACTCATACTATCCGTAATTCCTTTAGTTTTGCCTGAACATTTTCTATAACGTCCATACACCACTCAGGGTTGAGTCATTCTACAAATTCTCAAAAAGGCTATACGATTCGCAATCGACATGTTCAATTGTGCGTTCACCCGTTCGTCAAGGTCTAAGAACTATTTCTCGTGTTCGCTTTGGCATTGGTCAAGTAGTGTCTCTATCAACATACATTCTAAGTCTCACTTATACTCGTCCGTGCGATAGTCAATCTCGCTCGCAAACTCGTTCGCACCAGAAGGTCTACGTGCGCGATACTCGACACAACTTAGCCAAAAGGCTGTGTGCATAACCATCCCGTTCGAACTATACTTCGATCTTGTGTGCTCGTTTGCTATTGTCAACGTAAGGTTATTCAAGCACGCACTACGTTTGCTAACTTTTTAGCATCGATTTTCTTTCCACTCAAGTCCGTCGTAGTTTGGCACAAAGGCCTTTGCCAATCGATCCCGTTCAACTGAGTACTCGTACGAGCTTTTGAAAATATTAGACTTATTGTATGGACATCCCATAGGACAATTGAGAGAGAGCGCACCAATGATATCAACTTGCGGAAGCAACACATCAGAGTTTGCGAAAATAACGAAGTTAAAGAATTCAATCGAAAGTCTAAAAATGTAAAGTCGTGCTCTGATACCATTATGTCATGCCCCGCTCCCGTAGGAGCGATCGTCCTCGCTAAGGCGTGATGCCTCACGAGCCTAGATTGCGCTCATACAAGGCGAGTTCTATAACGGCCGATTTCAGCAGCTGCGATGGGGTCGTCGCACAGAAGTCCCAAGCAAAGACATTGAATGATAGTAGCGAAAAGTAGAACCAAACACAAGTTATTCAAAAGAAGCTCTTTATTGATATTGAAACAAAGGTTACAATAGGGCACAAGGCCAAGATTATAAGTCGCTCAAACTCACTCTTCTCGTATTACAAGTAACTCAACTCTCTGTCATCTCTCAATAAAAATCTTGAACCAGCGGATGCTTCGGAAGGCAACGTCCATACATTATGTCCCGTATAAGTCTTGACTCCATGCGGCCGTACGCTTCGAATCGCCAAGGAACTCCATGCCTCGACGCATCCAAGCGAGCTCCGTGCCACGAGCTTCTACCTGTGCATGCACATGAAAACTATATGGATGTCAGTACTCAACTGTACTGGTGGAATGAGCTCCTCGCCCACCCATACAAAACCAACACGTTTGATTTACTTCGTGCAAAATATTCCCTTCTTATCAATTATTTTTTTAGTCTTATCTTAGGATCAATTTTATGACCGACGCCTTGGCCTATTTTGTGTCTCTAGACCATCTCGTGCTTGCAACAACAATATCGACTCAACAACATTAACCTATCAAGTCGTGCTTGCCTTTCGACTAAAATCAGAGATGCACTACGCGATGAGGCTCCATTTCCATGTGATCGTGTTAGGAATCCATCGTACCATGTCTTGAAACTCAGGGTGACTAAACCATATCGCCGCCTCGCGGCCCCTTTCTACTTAATCACCAACTGACCCAATAAGGACTTGTGGACTAAATGTCACTCGACCGACGTTGCCTTGCGGCATCTCCTGACTTAAACTCAAGACAACGCAATCATAACTATACAACTTATATGCCGACAACATAATGCTCGACACCACATCTCGTGCCGAAGCACGTCACCTACGTTGCAACCAAATCTTAGGCCCAGCATTGTGTTCTAACTGTACACACACATTTAACTCGATTCCTTGATATAGTGCACTCAATACTCGACTCAATCCAAAGGCACACTCGTGGATTGTCGCCCGTACCGACTCATCTATATGAGATCACTAGCATGAAAAGCTATCTTGGACATATAACTGGTATAGGATGGACCGGTCACCGCAAGTAGCTAGCCCCGATGAGCATCCACCGAATACTTGCCTTTCGACTCAGCTATCCCGCTCACATTCACCCTCGATTTTCTTTTAGGCCGGAACGGTCCCGTGGCCCCAGGTTGTCGTCCGAGGAAACAAATCGCCCTTGTCGATAAGTTGTCCAATGACCATGCAAGACTCGACTCAACCTGACGTCTCACACAGTCATCCTTCTTTCAATGTTACTATCTCTTTCAAAACCAATATCAAGACTTCTATTATTTGAGACCCCTCGACGACCCACGGTCGCGAGCATTGTTTCCATGTTACCATATCATTTCATTCAACTCATGAATGCCTATTCGATAGTCCTTTCTCCAAAACTCATTAAATCAACCATGATTCATGCCTTAAACACTAAGTCCGTTCATCGTGCCTTAAACCGACTTACGTTCTACGCGACGCTATCGCCCAAGTCATACTTTATATGATGGGCCTTGAGGCCATAAGACTATATGGTTATACCCAACCGTAGAACTCGTAGGACCGTGCTTGCTACTACTCCGATAGCCTATCATAACTTGTCTAACTTAACTTCGCAACAACTTGACGAGCAAAGGCTGCGTCAAGCTTTGCCTTGATGGAACGTGTCGTGCACGCGTTCAACTTTGAACAACCAAGTCACTTGGGTGCCTAGACTTACGCTAGCAGCCGTTCGATGCAACTTAACTCATGGGGCGGGTCAAGGCTATGCCAAGCCTTGGACGATGGGACCGTGCATGCTTTATCAAGCATTCATGCGGGCGACGCCTATGACTTAGGCTACATTCATAACTTCGCCAACTCAAACCAAATTTCCTTCTTCCAAGCCACGGGACGAAGGATCGAGTGTCATTTTCAAAGCAAGCCATGCACCAACTCTAAGCCAACCGTTGGACCTTTCCATATACTAACTCAATTCGACCCGTCGGGATTATTCTCTTATCTATGTGGATTTGTCTCTTTATTATCAAGCCTACTTGTACAAGTTAAAAACATGCAAATTATTATGTGAAGACTACGATGAGGCAAGTTCACCGAAACTATCCTACCTGAGCGAGCGGTCGCCTCGATTGAGTGATGTCTCTGAGTAGCCGTTGCAAGGCTAAGTTCGAATGCCGTCGACGTTTCGATTCCTCCGATTGACTGAGCGGGAGGGTGGAGGGGCACTACATTTTGTGAGTAAATCAACTCTTTCCTTTCCTTCTTCATTAGTTTTAGCAGACAAAGAAACTCCACCACGTTCTCTGTTTGTTCAGCAGAATGAGCCATTAGTTGTTTATTTTATATAAAAGTCCTCTTATTTTCCTATATTTTCTTAAGATTCCCAACAATTAAGAAATGAAACAAGTGGTTAATGGACTATGTTGCCAATATTAATTTATATTATATAATATTTGGTTATGTTATCAATATTTATTATTATTATTTTGTTGTTTTAATGCTTATTATATAATAGGTGTTCTATTATCAACACATTATATTTTTATATATATTTGTTTCCAATGCTTATTATATATTATATGCAAATATTATATTTATAAATGTGTTCCTGCAATATATGTGGTATTCAGAAAGAATTATATGTATAGGTTAAATATTGTTACCAAGTATATATACAGTATATATATTTTGTTTTTTATATAAGATTATATCTATAAGCAAAAAAAAAATTTAATATAATTACGGCTTCCTTAAACATGTTATACGAATTGTTTCACTTAACAAAATGCCTGGAAATCAGATTTTGAAAATAAAAGGAGGAAGAGTACAAGAAGTACAAATTTGATTCTGGAAAAGTATTGTTGTAGAAGTCTGATCTATAAATGATCACTTTGTTCCTTGGACCATACGATGATGATGAAGATTGCTGCTTGAAGATGAACAACTTGGAAGAACTAAGTCACCAGAAAGGTATCGACGTACTTGGGCACTGATGGCGAGGCCGAATGCTTTCCTGCTTTGCTTCACTCTGTTTTGAAAGAAAGGTTGAAGAAGAATGCTCTAGAGAATAAAAAATCTCTGAGTTCTAATCTTTCTGTCTTTTCTCCTGTCTCTGTGTGTGTTATATGAGAAAAATCAGTCTATTTATAGACTTGGGCTCTTGTGCGTAAAAACTCAACAAAAGTTCCGTCTTTACGCTAACAACTGTCACCCACGACTGAAGTCATCGTCTGTATATGTTGACACGTGTCCCATCATTTCAGTAAGAATAGGATGCACGTACACACGTTCTTCGAGATGTGTGGCATGAAAGCCATGTAGGCAGACCACGTTCTCAACTGATGAAAAAGAATAGGGCGTAAAACAACCCCAATGTACTCTGAGCGTAAAGCAGCGGACTAGGCGTAAAACAGCCCTGTCATAGATTTCCCGCGTAAAGTGGTTATTGAATAACCTTGAGCGTAAAGTAGCCCAAATAAACTTTACGCACACGTCGACTTTCGAGCGTAAAAACTCATATAATCTCCATACGTAAAAGAAGCCATAGTATGAGCGTAAAGTAGCTCAGTCCACATACTAGACGACAACATTGGTCTCTGTATAAAATAAATCCCTTCAAAATCTGTGGTATATGTCATCATCAATATCTTCAGTCAGAGTTTGCATTAAATACGAGACTTGACAGCTTTGTCCAGAGTAAAAGTGGCTGATCTGTCCTTGGCATAAAATCATGGGTGTAGATCCGAGCGTAAAATGATCTGCCTACTTTAGGCGTAAAGTGATTAGCCTTGTCTTGGGCGTAAAGTATTTAGCCTCTCTGCGGCATAAAGTAGATCAATTTGAGTAGAATGATCTATCACTTTGACTCATTCTGTGAAGCACTTTTTACGCTTCTACAAGACCCCCTTCAAAGTTTTCAAATATCTCCAAAATTTGGAACACTTTGAACAGCAGCGTAAAAGTTGAGATTTGACCAGTCAGCGTAAAATTAGGGATACGCAACAGTCATCCGCGTAAAAGCGGGGATATCCAACAGACGGCGTAAAATCTGGAATTTGAACCGATTTGAAATTTCCTTATAAATAGGGTTCTTCGGAGAGAGAAAACACTTTTACTCATCTCTTTGCAATCTTGAATTCCTTTGTCCTATCTTTCTTCGAAACCCTCACTTTGATCCAATGGCTCCCAAGAAATCATCCGCCGCTAGCAACAAGGGGAAGAAACCAGCCGTTGATTCGTCGTCGGTCGATCATGCAACAACTCCCATTCCGTCGTCAACATCACACCGACAACCCAACCCGGCCGTAGCTCCGCCTATGATGGGTAAAACCCTATTCTTTGGCTGGAAAAACCCGTCGAGGAAGGAAAAGATAACCCCAACCTTCAGTTTTTGTGCCCACGTTATACGTGTTAGCGTAAAAACTGAAATAACAATATACGCCCACGTTGTACGTGTTAGCATAAAAGATAAAAAGAGCACGCCCACGTTATACGTGTCAGCGTAAAATTTGGATTACGCCCACAATTAATGTGCTAGCATAAAACTTAACTACGCTCATGTTCATACATGCCAGCGTAAAAAGTTATATTACGCTCACGGTAGTGTAAAATTCATCAATCACTGAGAGGCTTTGTAAAACAAAGACTTCATAGACCTTTATCCACTTTTAGTAAGCATAAAAGTCATAAAACTTCCAAACTAATTTGATCTCTTTTGTCCTTTTGTCAGTAGATTTGCAAGTTCACCCTCTCGCAGAAGTTTTCGGCTCGTTAGTTGGCATGGTAGGTTCGAACTATCTGGAAGATTTATCTCATGTCCAATTTCCTCAATCGAACCCTGAATACCCAGTAGAGAGGGCACAATTGATAGCAGCTCAAGGGGATAGGATGTTATTATCCATGATAGACGGGGAAGTACTGATGTCACTAGATAATCAACAATTCCTGAAGCCAGCTTTCTTATTTGGAGATGCGATAGATTACAAATCACAGACTCATCCCAAAAAAGAGGCTTGGGTATTTAGATCTGGAGAAAGGGTAATGTATCTCCCTGACATGGACAGGGATTACCCTATATCTGCTTTCGTCCACGCCAGCCATTACCGTCAAATACTGTGGAATTTGACTCCCAGTAGCTATGGTAGACCGGACAGAATCATTTTTAGAAGAGAGAAAGCGAATGACATGGGTTATCATGTTAGTACTCCTTGTGGTGGTGTTATTCCATTTTCTGGACTAATGCCTGGGTTTACGCCGAGCGAGGATTCATCTCTCATCCAGCCAGTCCAGGTTCCCATGTTCATAAATAGATTCATAAGGGAAGGAGTCTTATATCCTCAGACCAACCCTAGGCTGACAGGGTGGCTGACCCCTTATAGTGGTAACTGGATCCAGATTAGCAACTGGGTCATGAAATACTTTAAAACAGAATTGGACGACATCGATTTGTATGAAGCAGTAGCATCAACTAGTTATGGCATTCCGCCGAATGGCAATCTGTTCTTGGCTTTATTGGAATTGTATATGAGTTCGACGGGAACTTTCGCAACTCCGCATGGTGAGATGGGTCTGGCCCTACATGAGATGCAGTTTATCTCGAAGCTACCAATGGACGAGTTCCCCTATGAAGAATATATTCCCTCCAATCGAGAATTGGCAGAAATTCAGAAGAAGAATCCCGAACTGGTGCAAGTCTGCGAAGAACTCATGTGCCATTATCTGATTTGTACCAGCATGTATAAAATCGGCTCACATTTGGCATACATTACAAAATGGACAACTTATCTATTTTATCATGAAAATAGAGTATCCAGGACAGAGAAGAGTAGGTTCCGAGAAGACAAGACTCAAGTCATCAAGCCTTGTTCTATAATTCCAGCAGATTTAATTCAGGAATTGATGGTGTCGCAGAAAGCTCGCGACCGATATCTGTCTACCAAAACTGGAGATATCCCTGCGGGGACTGAAGCTTTAAGCTACCTGAGGCAGGATAGTCAAAAGATGTCGAAGAAGGCCTTGTTGGCGGGCTTTTTATCCTTATGGCTGCGTAGATGGGTCGTACCAGGGATCAGTACTGTGGACCGGATTCACCATAATGTATTGTGGCCAGCGGTCCGTTTGGTATTCAAGAACAGAATTAACCTGTTGTCGGCAATGGTATGCTGAATAAATACAGGTCCACAGATTTCTGGTGAAGAACTAATCAATAATGCTCCTCACAATTTTCCAAGGGTAGAGTTACCATTCACCTATCTGATAGGTTGGTTACTACTCCATAATTGTAATGTGTTGCCACCAGGCCCTGAAGATGAAGCTAAGATTTTTCTCCAAAAATTTAGCAAATCCACGTGGAGAACTACAACGTTCGCAGATACCCGAGCAGCATTAAATTATTCGCATGGCTGGAATTTCTTCTGCACCAGACCACCAGCTTCGGCTGACTGCCTCGGTGTGTAATTTGAAGATAGAGCAGATAAATCGACCTTATTGCCGAGATCTGTCTACCGATGGTTAGTGTACATCAGACCCTCTCATCTGATGTATAGGAATGAAGATAACTGTGCATTCGAGCCTTATCTGCCAAGTAGGTTTGCTCGTCAGTTCGGATATGACCAACTTCATGTTGGCAATCCTTCCACTAGCTTCTATCATTATGGCAAGCTGATCGACGGTGCACGAGCATGGAGATATTTTGGAGCTGCATGTACTGGCGCTAGATTCACCATATCTACAGCCACTAGTACAACTGAGCTACGCATACTTCATTCGTATGCTTATTTCTATACATCAATCCGCTCTTTTGAAGACGGTTATAGTATGCAAGGAAGTCTTCGGTGGGCTCAAGAGGGAAATGTCAAAGAACCTATCAGGATAACCCCAGATATGCCGGACAATACTGCCACTATAGACGAGTTTCTGACAGTAATTCCTAGGGGAGCTGGGGAGGTAGCCGCGGGACCAATAATTATTGGAAAGACCCGCAAACAAAAGTAGAACACAGCTAATGTTTCTCCGGTGAAGTCTCCAGAGAAGAAGAGAAAATCTACCACCAAAGGGCCTTCCAAACCAAGGACCCACACTCCAGAAGATGACACTTTGATTGAAGGGGATCATCTTATCGGTTCTTCCTCAGTCCATCCAGGAGAAGGATCTTCAGCCCCTCCACCAATAGTTGGGTCAGGAGCTGTAACACTTTTGTCTCCTAGGCGTCTGAGCACCTCACTCCATTTATCTTTGCCAACCAGGGCACAGGTTACAGAGGGTGCTACTACTGTATCCACCGCTGATCAAGACCGCATCCCAACAGACGAACCGGCTCTTGACTTCGAGGATGATAACTGGGATGGTGATTATGATACATATCTTGAAAAAAATACACATATTCCAAGTATTACACATAACCTATACGGAATTATATATCATGATTTTGTATATTAACTTATCTTGTTCGTTTTTGCAGATGTCATAATTGTACCAAAGCCCATGGCTCCTCCTCCTCAAGAAGAAGATATTTATGAGAAAAATGAGGAATCTGCTGATGAGACTTCTTCTCCTAGCGAAGAGGGTGTTGATGAAGAGGGAGGACCACAACCCGCGGTGGAGCATCAAGAAGCACATCCTGAACTATCCTCTCATGTTGAAGATCAGCACCAGAAAGAGGCTGCAATAGACCTCACTACAGGTGATGATGAACCTGCTGGAGAAGAACCGGTCTTAAATAAAAAATCATCTATAGAAGATTTTACTGCAACTGAAGCAGTGGAAAATCCTCCTGAGCCGACAGTTGAAGAAGGTGCTGAACCCAGGGAAGTGATAGCATCTTCTACTGTAGTTGCTGATTCAATATCAGTTTTTGATAAGCCGATACCGGAACCTGAAACAGCTCCTGCACTTGTCACCCCATCCACCGACATCACCGCTGCCGGAACTCCAGAAACGGCTGGAGTAACAGATATTGAAGATATTGCTCCTGAAGTTCTTGGGAGCCAAATAACAGCAGTGACAACAACAGGTCCACCTCCGTCTGTTGTTACACCAATGGTAGCTATAGGTGTTAGAGATACAATCCCTGAAGCTCTTAGGGATAACTTGGCCAAGGCAATAGTGACAGCAACAACTTCGTCTCATCCTGCTGTCGTGCCAACCACATCTGCTCCCGATCTCGAAAGAAGAGATTTATTAGATATTGCCGCCACACCAAGCTCCAGCGTAGAAATGAATCTCCTGGTTGAGATTCATACTGAAACTTTTTATAAAACTCTGGCAACTCTGATAAAGATGATCCTGAATAAGGGTCTCAGTTATGAGATTTTGAAGACGGCAATGGCTCTGACTATCAAGAATGTTGCCATGTTCAATGATGTTGAGAGAGCTGCAACATTAGAGAAAATTGTGGAGGACCTTGAGCAGCCGATTGGAGAATATCTCAGGCTATCAAATGAGACTGTTGAAAGCCTCATTCAGGAGGAGTATGATGCCTTAACGGCTGATTATCTTGCTCGAGAGACTACATATAATGCAGGTCTCCATGAACACAGTCTAAAGGTTGCCAAAGAGAAAGCCTTTTTGGCTGGCATAAAACCTGCACTGTATGGTCACAGAGTGGCTTATGATGCTTTAAACATAGATATTCAGAGCAAGAATGACAAGATCCGCGAAGTTGAGGCAGAGTTAGCTCGCTTGAAGGCTGAAAGGGAGAAGATGATCGATGCTCGAAATCTGCACCTCACCCAAAGCTCAATTTTAGAAGAACAAGCTTTTGGGGCTGAATCGACTATCAGAACCCTTGATGAAGCCAAGGATAATTTGATAATTACTTTCGCTGAGCTTTCCTGTATTTGCACCCCCGAAGCTCGACGTGCTGAGGCTACCAAGAAGGTTATGAGTTCTCGTGGCAAGCGGCTAGAAGAATTAAAGAAATTGCTTCAAGATGTTTCCACTCCACCTTAAGAGAGTGTTTTGTCATCTTTTGTCTTATTCATTTTGTAGTGTTTCCACCAGAAATGAATGAAAGATTTGTTTTGTGATCCTATCGTTTATTTGGAATTTAAATAATAGGTATGAAATAGAAAATACTTATCAGAGGTAATATGGACGTGACAAGTCTTTTAAATTCAACATATTATATCTATCCAGAGGTAATATGGACATGATAGATAATGAAATCGCATTTTCTGTTTTAGAGCATAATACTATCAGAGGTAATATGGACATGATAGCATGTAAGAACTCAAAGAAAAGTTGATTAATATCTATGCAGAGGTCAAATGGATATGATAAACAGGAAACACCAGCAAATTTAATATTTATTCAGATGTTATAAGAACGTGATAAATAATAAATTCAGCTTTCTATACCAACTGATAAGATGGAAGATAAAAAATTTCTCTCAAAAGAGATGAGTAATCAGCTTGACCAAACTTTGGTAGCTGGGGATTTAAGAAGACAGATATTATGAGCATATATGTCAAATATTGATAAAAGAAGTGGATGACCTAACCTATTTTATGGGAGAGGAAAGGAGGTCAACTCAAGAATAGATCCTAATGGAAAGTTGAAGATACTCGTTCGAATTCATCATATGAGGAACGAGATATATTCGATTCGATGAATTAGTTTTCTCCCGAATCAGATGATTGTGAAGAATTAGAAGAGAATTCTTCTTGTATATCGTCATTAAACATATGGGATGGATCGTATCCCAATCCATGACGAGTCTTCTGGTAAAACGGATCACCACATAACGGGAGTCGTCTACCTTTGCCTTGATTGAGACCTTGCATAGTCTTCAAATCATATCCCATGTTTTGGATAATCTTGATAGATTGTTGACTATACTTGTCAATTCGGATTCTTCCTTTGTCTTTATCTTTCAGATCGTCTGTCTGAGCAACAGGTACATTTCTAGCCAAGCCAAAAATAATTTGGCGCTTGTTTTTCTTATTAGATGGAACCACGAAATAAGATTCTTCGTGACGTCTAAAAGTTACGTAGGCTTGTGATGAAGCGGCTACAGGTAGAAGATAGGGAGAAGATGTCAAGAACTTTTGAGCATAAGGTCCAACATCAACCTGAAGAGGAAAGAAATTTTCTTTATGGTTGATGTATAAAGTTTCTTCTGGTTCTATGTCACCTTTAGATTGATGACTTTGATTATCAGAAGATAAAGTCATTCTTTCAATAAACTTGGCAGCCATATACTCGAAAAGGAAATCTTCATTTATATCAAAAAGTACAGAATGATCAATATTTACATCATTTACGATTTGACTGCTACGCTTCGGATTAATCATCAGTGGACCATTATCCGTCTTCTGTATAGATTTGCCAAGATTGACAATCAATGGTGGTTTTGGATCATTCGTACAAGAAGTACGCCCTTTGACCTTAATCAAAAAGGGTTGAACTTGGCTCTTAGTAGGAACATTTACTGATTCCTCAGATGAAGCTTGAGTTCTTCCTTTAACCTTGATTACCAAAGGTTGATCATTGACAGATTGGGATTGGATTTGTCCCTTGACTATGATCTTCAAAGGTTGCTCTTCTGGCGGATCTTCATTAAGAGACTGATCCTCAGTAGATGATTGATCCTCAGCTATGTCTGATATCTCTTTCATATGCTCTTATTTATAAAGCCTTGAATCAGAAAATAGGCTTCGACACCCTTGAAGGGATTGATATCAGCAAATTCAGTCTTTACAACTCCTTGAGAATCTACATACTTGAAGCATTGGTGGAGAGTTGAAGGCACGATATTATGCTCATGTAACCATGGTCTTCCAAGAAGGATATTGTAGGATACGTCTGAGTTGATAACATAGAAGGTTACCATAGTTCGCAGATCACCAATCTGAATCTGCAGACGAATCTTCCCCAGTGGTTTACTCTTGCCAGAGTTAAAACCGACTATCGTAGTACTAGTGTAAGTCAAATCACTAGTAGGAATCCTCAGGGGTCTTAGCATACTTTGAAGAATTATGCTAATTGAAGACCCAGGATCAATGTAGATCTTGTCAATTTTAGTAGATCCAATATACCCAGTATAGCACAGAGGCCTGTCATGTTTGTTATGCTTTAACAGCATATCTTCTTGTGTAAAGGTGATGTTGGGAATTGCTTCCATCACACTATGACATTGCGGACATGAAACTGGAGTATTATCAGGATTCTTGAGTTAAGCCAAGCATGAATCTGCCTGAAGTAGAGCTTCACTCAAAGTCTCCCTGCTTTCTCTAGAAAGGCGAAGCAGTTCAAATATAGATAGTCTAGCTGGAGTATTGGCTAACTGAGCTAGAATATCAAATTTGTAAGGTTTCATCACCACCCCCTGACTGGAAGCAGACTTCAATGGAACGTCAAAGCATACTGCTTTCTGTTTCCCCTTTTCAACCACCGAGGGTTTAGCAGAAACAAGAGAAGGTTGAGCTGGTAGTGTTTCCACTACATCTTTTATTTTTTTGGAAGATCCCTCATAATCTTTGTGGTACTCCTTCCCGGATCTTGTACCAGTAAAAGTTTCTTCTTTGAAGAGAAGAAAGTACCATATTACAGGATTTAGTCTTCCTCCCTTTAGCCTTTTTCTTGTAAGGTTTGTTGTGAGGAATTTCAGAACCCAATCCAACAGTGGATTTTTAATTTTAAATTTGTAAAGGAAGTCGTATTCCTTTATCATAATTCAAACCTTCTGCCTTCTGAAAGTCATAACCCATTTTCTTCATGAGAAGGACAGATTGCTGACTGTATAGATGAATGGGCAGTAGACTTTTAGCCAATGGTTCCACAGAGGAAGAAGAAGGGATCTCTGTATCCACAGGAGAATGAGGAATATATGTCTCTGTAACTACAGGAGGAGAAGGATTCGGGATACGAGGAAAAATCCCTGTAGAAGCTTTTTCGTAAGCAGCAAAGACTTGTTGTGCCCGATATAAAGGGACACTATTCATAGCTAACCACTGCTGATGAGTAAGCTTAAGTTTGGTATGAGGAGCTAGACTTGGAGGACATATGTTCAATCCTCTTAGTCTATCTTCCAAAGGAGTGCCATCCCATAGCCGATCCAAGTCATCAGGATCTGGAATATCATGAGAAATCATGTTGCACATTTTGACTTTCTTACCCTTCTTGGATTTTGAAGTTTTACCTTCATTTTCCAATTCAGGTATTAAGTCAGGGTGTATCCACATAATTTCACCATTTTTTAAGATAAGAGGCAGCAATCCGTCATTTTCTTCTCTAGGAGGCGGGATATTCACAATCTTCATCGTCGCCTTTGGGATTGGGATGATTCCATCTACTACTTGCTGTGGAGGAAAGTCCCTAAATTGAAGAGAAACCATATTGGTTGTAACCGTATGGTCATCATTAGTTAAGACGATAGCACCGCCATTTATCAGCTCCTGGATTTCTTTTTCAGGACATAGCAAGCACTGGTAGGATGATTAATGTATCTATGATAGATACAATATTTGGGATTGTCAGTTAGATTCACCTCATTAGGCCTCTTTGGCTCTGGAATCTGAAGTTTGTCACTCTTCACCAGACATTAAAATATCCCTGGGATATCACTCTCATCAAAAGAGTATTCTTCCTTTGGCCTGGAAGATTCCTGACTATTCGGCATCGTTGTATTCTTGGAAAGATTAACCATGAGGGTATCTTTTCCTTTCACATTACGATTGCTGGGGTTATTACCAGGATTACTTTTCTTTTCTCTATCATCTGAGGCAAAAAATTATCCCATGTTCACGAGCCAACCTACCATTGGTCTCGGAGAAACTGCTGCTATGATGAACGAAGCCCAATCTGTGAATTGAGAACCAGTAAAAACAGCAATAGATGGTCGCAGATTCATCTTGCATGTATCAATGAGTGCTGAATCTGGCATACCCGGGGGCATCTTTAAAGTAGCTTGTCGAAAATGTTCAATGAACGTCCGAGTATCTTCTTTCTCCTTTTGCTTGATTTCTATCAAGGAGGACATGTTCATGTCCATACCTCCTTCATAAAAGCGGGAGAGAAACATTGCCTTAAATTCGTCGAAAGACGAAATGCAATAGTCGGGTAAACTTCGATACCAATCATAAGTCGAACCCGTCAAGCAACCAATGAATACTCGAGTGAGAAGAGCATCATTTTTCTGCAGATGTACAGTCATAATATCAAAATAATTGATATATTGACTAGAAGAAGTCCTTCCATCAAACAATACCATGGATTGTGGCTTAAATTTTGGTGAAAAGGGTACATCATTTCAATGAGGAGGATAAGGTTGCTTAATTTCTAACCTCTAGAGTTAATCCTTGTGCCTCAAGACTTCAAACTGTGCTTTAAGTTCACGCACTGCTTGATTGGCCTCACTAGTTTGCGGAAGCACATTTGATTGAATAGTTGTTGGATGTACCGTAATCTCCACCGGAGATGATACATCTTCTGGAATAATAGGATCTGGAGATACAGAATTTTGATTAACAGCAGGCTCTTGAACATTCAAAGGTATATCAGTCCCTTGACTATCTTGAGTTTGTGCTGCTACTGGTACTGGTGCTATTACTGTCGGCTGAGCAGTTTGCTGATTCAATATTATCTGATGTATGTTTTACACCATGTTAAGCATATCTTTCAGTGATTGCTCAACGGCAGTGAGGTGCTGTTCTGTATTAACAGATGAGGTCTCTGGTTCATCTCCAATAGCGTAGGATTCAACCTCTCTTGAAGATATAGAAGGATCAGTATAGAAGTATGAATCGACACTGTCAGTCTCGGACTCAAAAGATTGAGTACCCCCAGCTTCTGAATCAGAAGTCTGTATTTGTCTTTGTCTTCTTGATCGAGTGTTTTGATATACCCCCTCAAAAGAATCAAGAAGTCTGTTGAACTATTGCTGACCTGGGGTTTGGGACGTATTTTGTCTTGGACGTCGTCATCTATTAGTATGAGATGCCATGTTCACTGACGCATATGACAACTCATGTTCTTGGTCTTCAGTTTGTTGTTGAGACACATTAAAACTCAATCGATCAAAAACTGACCGTTTTGAAGCCGAACAACAACAATTGATTACAACCTGGTGATAATCACAATGATGTTTTTCTTGGAGAAATGTCACCAGAGATTGTCTATTCTTACGCTTTTGCATTAGCAATTCACGTAAGTCAGAAGGAGTGGAGGGAGTAGTCTTCTTTATTACATTAGGGGTAGAAAAATATTTAGTACCCTGTGTATAAAGAAGATTACTGGCAGCATTCACAGAACCAAATTGTACATTTCTACGCGTTTGGAGTTGTGTGCGTAAATCTTGAGATTTTTTAGCACGAAGGACTCCATTTTATTGCGTGTAATTTGTAGATTTGGTACTTTGCGTAGTGCAGTATAAGAAGGCTGTTGGTGTAGAACTGAAGCTTTACCAACAACATTTTTACGCTACACACGTTTAGGTACATTAGATGTAAAAATATCATTGCAAATTTTATCTACACTGTCAAAGACAGGAGATTTACCTTTACGTGTAGAGCGTAAAAGTTGGTTATCTGCCACGTCACAGACGGGAGATTTTGTTTTACGCAAGGAGCGTAATTTATTTGAGCCTACCACGTCACCGACGGGAGACTGATTCTTACACCCAGAAGCACAATCGTTAGAGTCTGTCCCATTATAAATGGGAGACTCATCTTTATGTACTGAATGTAAAAGTTGGTTTTTACCCATTGAGCGTAAAACATGGTTCTTACGCAGTGGACGTGAAACCTGATTATCTTCACCGTTACAAACGGGAGACAAATCGTCACACTTTGAGTGCAACTCTGAAGTAAGGACTGTCTTGTTACGAACGGGAGCCCCTACGACAGGAGTGGGAAGAATTCCCTTGCCACTAGAAGCAACAGAGAGATCAGAAGCTATTTTGGATTTAGGAATCCAAACTTTTCGTGCTTTACGAGATTTTTGAACATTGGAGTAGCGAGAACCACCCCCAGTTCGAAGCATCCCTTCATAAGCAGTCTGGTCGAAGTGTACAACCAGAGTCTTCTTTGTCGATCCAATCGACACATCATCGTATTGAGCAATTGCCTCCTCGTCAGAGAAGAAGGTCGTCCCCAGCAGAGTCGCCATTTTTGTTTCACTTAACAAAATGCCTGGAAATCGGATTTTGAAAATAAAACGAGGAAGAGTACAAGAAGTACAAATTTGATTCTGGAAAAGTATTGCTGTAGAAGTCTGATCTATAAATGATCACTTTGTTCCTTGGACCATACGATGATGATGAAGATCGCTGGTTGAAGATGAACAACTTGGAAGAACTAAGTCACCAGAAAGGTATCGACGCACTTGGGCACTGATGGCGAGGTCGAATGCTTTCCTGCTTTGCTTCACTCTGTTCTGAAAGAAAGGTTGAAGAAGAATGCTCTAGAGAATCAAAAATCTCTGAGTTCTAATATCTCTGTCTTTTCTCCTGTCTCTATGTGTGTTATATGAGAAAAATCAGTCTATTTATAGACTTGGGCTCTTGTGCGTAAAAACTCAGCAAAAGTTCCGTCTTTACGCTAACAACTGTCACCCACGACTGAAGTCATCGTCTGTATATGTTGACACGTGTCCCATCATTTCAGTAAGAATAGGATGCACGTACACACGTTCTTCGAGATGTGTGGCATGAAAGCCATGTAGGCAGACCACGTTCTCAACTGATGAAGAAGAATAGGGCGTAAAACAACCCCAATGTATTCTGAGCGTAAAGCAGTGGACTAGGCGTAAAACAGCCCTGTCATAGATTTTCCGCGTAAAGTGGTTATTGAATAACCTTGAGCGTAAAGTAGCCCAAATAGACTTTACGCACACGTCGACTTTCGAGCGTAAAAACTCATATAATCTCCGTGCGTAAAAGAAGCCATAGTGTGAGCGTAAAGTAGCTCAGTCCACATACTAGACAACAACATTGGTCTCTGTATAAAACAAATCCCTTCGAAATCTGTGGTATATGCCATCATCAATATCTTCATGTCAGAGTTTGCATTAAATGCGAGACTTGACAGCTTTGTCCAGCGTAAAAGTGGCTGATCTGTCCTTGGCGTAAAATCATGGGTGTAGACCCGAGTGTAAAATGATCTGCCTACTTTAGGCGTAAAATGATTAGCCTTGTCTTGGGCGTAAAGTATTTAGCCTCTCTGCGGCATAAAGTAGATCAATTTGAGTATAATGATCTATCACTTTGACTCATTCTATGAAGCACTTTTTACGCTCCTACACGAATATGTTGATATAGATATATAGATGAATATTTATAAATGATATCTTATATATATGCCTTGTATATGTATAAGATTTTTTTTACAAATATTTATATATTAACATATATGCTTTTTGTGCAATATCCTTCATATTTATATACATGATCATTTCTATGTATCAACTTGTGTCTATAATCTAGTGAGTTAAAATATCTATGTTCCTACTTTAGGTCATATAAATATTATAATATTATTATTTATCTAAATAAAACGGTTTTCATAATAAACTATAATAAGGATTTGCTTATAAATAAATATAATTTTATAAACTGTTTCTTTAACAAAATCCTAATAAGGACCTTGCATCTACATAGGTGTATAAAGGTACCGTATGATGATTCTTGGTTGTTTGTCTGGATTTGGTAGATTTCTTGTGGACCATAGCACCATTAGCAGGGTTAAACCTGAACAAACCCCAGTACTGCAGTCTCAGCACAGTTTGGACAAACTCCAAGAAAGTATACCTTGCTATATTTACTGTCATATTATTTATTTTCAAACATTTATTTACTTGTTTTATATTTGTTAGTTTTATTTGTTATAACTGCGCGTCCAATCCATACTTGGGTCCAAGCGAATCTATTAGTCATTTTTGTTGTTTTATTTTATTTTATTTCATGCATGTTGACTTAGTTTTAGCGGACTACCTTCTTATTGTGGGATATCCTTATATCTCCCCTGGCCATGACACACACACGCACACTACACGGTTTGAGACAGTTTGCTAGGGACATGGCTTGCATATTGACTTGGCTATCTTTATGCAAGAAGACGTGTAACGGATAGATCGTAACTGCTATGATTAGGGTATAGAGACTCAAGTAGTTACAAAATTGGACAGGTTACGGACATGACTTGGTCAGTATGGGAAACATTGGGGGAAGACAGTCGCTAATGCATATGGAAGGCCAAACAGGTAAACCATAGTTTTCGAAAGGAACTATGGCGTGATATATTTGCAGATACCCTCTGACGTTTTGGACGTTACGGCCGAAAACGTATGACTGGATGCCAGTTACTTACAGTTAGCGAAAATTCCACCCATGCGCATGAAAGTTGTCCTCTAAATTGCACAATCGACGGTTAGAATCTCCTTTGCATATTTGTGTCTAGGATTGTCTTTTGTATATTATTTTATTATTCTGACAATTCATATTAGCATGTTCTTCCTGTATCTTGTTACGTCCCTCTGAGGACTTGGTGATTTCTTCAGGTGTGTTTATGATTTTCGCAGGTGCTCTAGCCAAGGACATAGTTTACAATCTACCTTCACGATGCTAGCTTTTGGATCGTCTTTCGCTTCACTCGACTCTTCCATCGTTGCTATGTATTTCTTTTTTGTTGGTAGTAGATTTGTCTCCTCCCAACGTTTTGTATAAATGACATTTATAAGTTTATTTTATGATATTTTGG
Organism: Iris pallida; assembly: GCA_029216955.1. NCBI lineage: Eukaryota > Viridiplantae > Streptophyta > Magnoliopsida > Asparagales > Iridaceae > Iris > Iris pallida. The sequence goes on along the minus strand of JANAVB010024600.1, from coordinate 9,974,817 downwards.
TTTGTGGATGAGATTAGTTTCAAGGTTACTGCATTTTAAAGCTTATGTATACATACGAGGTTTTTGTATATTGGAGTATGCTTCGTATGTATGCAGCTGGCATGTCTACATTCCTAATCCTACGTATTTTGGGACTGGGGTGTGACATTCATAGATTAAATATTTTCTTTTGATAATAAATTTGTTGCTATGATTTAAATCTGTAGACCAGGACTGCTTGGCAGATCATATACATATGATCAATTCATCACCTACTATTTATTTTTTGCGAGTTACGAATAATAATTAGATGCATTTAATTTTGATTGTGATGCCATTGCCCTTAAAAAGAATCATACTTTGTGCTTGATTCAAGGGTAGTCTAGATTGATCTCTATGCAGTTTGGTTATTGTGAGTATTCGACTTATTTTATGTTCAATATTATCTTTCAAAAATTTAATAATTTTGTCAGTGACACGTTGGGACTATTGTGCTCATGTTATGCTCTGATTGTCAACTAATTTCTAAATGTAGAGTTTGACGGCTTCAATGAGTACCACTTTACGCATATGTTCCATTTGTTAAATATTTGGTTATTCATAGATTAGATGGTGTGTAGGATTATTAGGATGTGGTCAATTTTCCAGATGATGCACATCACTAATGACTTTTTTTTGGTGATTTAGCTCAAATCCAGTTAAACATTAAGTTTTAATGATGTTGGATAATAACTACATTTAACATATAGATTGTATTATTTGTGTACTTTACTGTAAAATTTTATCAATTTAATTAAGAGACTTGGTTCATTTGATGGGAGATTAACAATGATATATATCCAACTTGCTAATAGTTGTTTATTGAAGTGCTTCGAATATCGATGGCATTTTTGTTGTATAAAGAAATGGTTGTTTTTTTGGCTTGACAAAGTTTTAGAAACTTGACAAACTGTGTAACTTCACAGGTGAGTGCAAATACACTATCCAAGATGTGTAACTTCAACCAAATAACTAGTATTTTTGTTGAAGAAACTATGTTGAAAATCGGAAACTATAAATTTTAATTTTGTTTATTGGGTTATTTTTGGTTGAACTTAGTGTCACGCCCCAACCCAGAATCACCCGAATCATCGTCCTCACAGGGGCCGTGATGCCGCACGAGCCTGGAGTTGCGCTCGTGCAAGGCAAGATGACAAGTTCTAAAATGGTTATCTTTGAGTTGATATTAACAACGAAAGAAAAACAGAGTATACGAAACAATTCTCTTTATTGATATTCGAACTGAGATTACAAAGGTTTTCGATAGCCCAACAATATATGCCAGATTGGCTACAACACTCAGGTTCTCTCTTGCCCACAAAGAATTTTACCGTTCCATACATTATGCCTTCTATATCTCGGCCGTATTAATCATGTGGCATGTCCGAGCGTCAATGCGGTTGCACGCCTCAATACGCTTCGGCATTCTAAGCCTCAACGCGTTCAAGCGAAGCTCCGCCGTGAGCAGACCAATCCTTGAACCTGCCAGCAAACTAGTAGGAGATTAGTACTTTTGTCCTCGCTGTACTGATCAAAGACCCACTTAACAAACCGACATTTAGTATTATATTGATTCATGCAAACATAATATTTAGTTCTTTTTTTATGTTCTCCTTAGGATGAGTTCATGGCATATTCGAAAACTGTAAAGCATATTATCATGTCAAGCATGTTATTCGATTCGTATAAGTAAGCAGGCAACCAATAACAATTATGTATTGTTATCGTGACTTCTTACCAACATCGACGCACTCGCCCTTGCACCGATGCAAGGTAAATACGCCTATCAGCTTTTCCTGTTATGTTATAAGTGCTCTCTCTGTGGATCTATGTGTGCACGATATGAGTGTACCTTGCACTTTCGATCCATCGCCCTTAACTACATGAAGGTCACTAGCTTTTCGGGCTAGAATGGACTTATATTTATCAAATCTAATATGTAAGACGATGATCACTCTATTGCGGTTGCTAACCCATACAATCAGAGGACCCCCGAAATACTCGAGTAAGTGGCTTATCACATTCACTAGAAGGTCGTTACCCATCTAAATGAAGTGCACCAACAATACCGATTTTACCCACAGTTTCTCCTAGGCCAAACGGTCCCAGCACCCTGGTGAACAACGTTCGAGGAAAGATAACACCCGTGCACGGGCAATGTCTTTAAGTCCATTTGACCATGCAACACATCTTATCTTTCATACAACCAAGCAAGTTTGTCTATATCTATTTCAATTGGCACAACGCCCCAATGTTCTCAATGAACGCCCCGAAGGTCACGAACATTTCGAAGGCACCATACCGTATCGACAGTTATGTCACATCCGTGCCATAACTGTTCTCCTCGTCGCAATGATGCCATCTTTTGTAAGTATCGTACAGCTGTGCACATTCGCCATCTTTTTCTGCATCGTGCATTCAATGCACACCTCGAAGCCGTGTTTCCATATTCTACGCCTTAGTATTTAACGCGTTATACTTATGTTCTATCCTTCCGACTCGTGCAACTGAGGCATGCCTCGATAATGTATTCAATGTTCTATCGCTCGTGCACTGAGACACTCGTACCGATATAGTATTTCAATATTTTAGCATGCTAACTCATGCACGGGGGCACAAAATGACTTATGCACTGGGGCACTCGTCGATATAGTTATCCCATGTTCTTATGGCTTGCGTACCGAGACGCTCGCCTTTGCGATATTCAATGTTCCATAGCGACTCGTACATTTGCTGTACGATTCATTTCAATTGTTCTATCTAGTGTTTGACACGCACTATGCTTATCTCTCTATCGAGCCACGCCCGTGGTGTTGATAGGTTAACTTAGCATACAATGATATATATTTTACTTAGGCATGAAGGAGTAGAAAAGAGAGTCAATGTCCCCCTACCTTGAGTCGATATGCCTTGTCGTTTTGTCGAGCCGATGCGGCTCGATTTCATAACTTTGTTGCACAGCCAACTCTCCTAACTTAGCCATTCGAGCACTTCGTGCTTCATTGAATTATACGTCCGATTTTGGCTTACCGTGCCAACGCCTCAGTCCGTCGCAAGGCGACGATTGGTTTCGTGGACCCCTTTCTGAATAAGGCAAAAGGTCGACCTCTAATATTTCAGCATAAATGTATAGCCCGCACACGAAACCAACTAAGATCAATACTTATTCGATTCGGTCAATTGTCTTGCGTCAATTCGATTTTTTAGAATCTTCGAACCAGCTCAATGCTTTCCCTCGGGCCAACTTAACACTTGCATTGATATTACTATATGCGTTCCTCGGGTCGACGTAACTCTTTGCATCAATTTACATTAATACATTTCTCGGGACAACGTAACTCTTGTATCTATTCGCATCGATACGCAATAGGTTCAACGTAACTCTTCGAGTCAACGACTCAGCATAATATACCATGCGAAGTGGGGCATTACATAATATACCACTCAAAATAAGGTTCGTCCTCGAACCAAAACTATAATACTAAATTCCCAGGGTTTTACTAGATCATTCTACGATCTCGTCTCACTATCGTTTGGATCATAAAACTTAGTTTGGAATCATACACATATTTTAGGCGTCCCACCAATATATGTATTTCAGCCAAGCTCAGTTGTAGGATATCGAAACAAGCTAACATGTAACTTCTTATTCTCAATTTCTTGCCATCTCGTACTCTCGATCGAACTTGGCTCTAGTCTTGTTCTCGTAATTCTAGCGCATATGCATATTGATACATGCGCGATCATCCAACAAAAGTCAAGGCACATGATGTGATTCAAAAAATCGTATTTCTCATTTGTAAGTTTCATCGGGACTATCAATTTTACGCGTCGCCTTAAGCCGTCGCGCACCCGATCACAACGAGTCTCCGCAACGCCTTGCTTTCGACGTCGCTACCAAACTTATTTCTGAAGTTTCAATTCGTATCTTATCTCGACATGATTCTCTTTTATTGACTTGTAAAAGCATCAACATTCAGGACTACATCTGTTAGGTGATTTACCTAGACACCGTGCTCAAATTCTTCTGACGCAACTTTAAATTGACATTGTACAAAGGCCACAATCTATCCGACACAAAGTTTAATTCAAGTCGACGATGCTCAAGGCAATGATCGCCTTGACACGAAGGTCTCTACGATGCGTCTTACGTTCGACGCCTATCGAGTAGGAAATTTCTAGCCAAATTCTCAACTCGTCCGTCTCGCACCATCGAATATAAGTTCGATTCATGCGAGCTCAATTGTATGGTGGATCCAAATCTATCAACATAACTCGTAAGTCATTCCCTTATCGTTCTCTCTCGTGCATAGCACGACTCTCACAATCGTCTATCTGAATCACGAAGTTCGTTGGTGAATTTCTAGTTCGATCGTCGATCAACATAACCATTCAAGCATTCATCCGACAAATGCTCAAAAACTAGATACATCATTCTCAATCGAAAGTTGTTCCAACAATTTTTGATTGCCTAGACTTATCATCAACTTGTACCACATTGTATTTGTTATCGATGCAATTTTGTAAGCGATATCGCATGGGTCATCTTACGGTCTGCAACATTCAATTTTAATTTGACGGTCAAATTTTCTAGGGTCAGCTTCCCCGAAGCTACGCTCGATAAGTGTGGATCATCACCGAAGGACAGTTTACTATGAACCATGCTATATCTTATTTCGAAGCCAAATCACGTTCCGACGATTTTCTGTGCAACTACCCAAATTTGTACATAACCATTTCTATCGGCGCAACTGATGCGCAACTAGCCTCCGACTAACTCATGCACTAGCGTCGATAATTTTATAACTTACAAAACGTCTACTCGTATCGAGTTTGAGTCTTTCTATCCATAGTCGACATCCGAGATGCTATATGCATCAGGACAATCGTTGATGACCTTATAGTCTCGTCCTGATGAATCACAAAATTTACGATCAACCAAGTTGACACCTTCGTATTGTCATTTCTGAAAATCTCGATGTCGTAGGCCTACCCCATTGTGTGTTCTCATATCGTGCTTATGTTTCTTGGCGTATCGATTTTGATAGTTCATATCAATTTCGATAGCAAGAGGGTCGACTTTGAATCCATTCCAATGTCAACTTAACTCGTATCGTATACATCCAAGTTTGCAACAAACTTTTTTATATGCATCAATTCGTTTTCCAATTTGCCACATCCCACTATACTTTTATTGCGTAACTGAGTTACCGATTATCCAACATCGAACCCTCAAGTCATACGATCTCGTCCTCTAAGTTTTACGTATTTTCAGTCATACTCAAATGAGTTTCGCCGTAACGTAACCAACTATCTCTTGGGTACTATTTATCCGCATCAACAAAATCTTCACCATAGTCGCACATCGTGCGATCCGATTATATTTTGTCTCGTCCAACATTTCTATCGAGATCGCAAGTCGTGCGATTCGATTTCACTTTGCATCGGCTAACATTTCTATCGAGATCGCAAGTCATGCGATTCGATTATAATTTGTATCGCCCAATATTTTCATCGAGCTCGCAAGTCATACGATCTGATTACAATTCGCATTGACTAACATCTTCATCGAGCTCGCAAGTCGTGCGACTCATTTTCAACGTATCAAATTTCCGATCCCGCCGATCCAATTATTGCCTCAAGGCATAATCATTTTGCTAGTTTCTATCATTCGGCCAATACACAAATTTTCAATCGACGTATCATTCGATGATACAAGTCCCGCCTTACCATTCTAACCGATCATCGAAGAATACTTGCATCAACATGCCGTCATACAAATTCTCAATCGAGTCTCGGTGCTATCCCGTCTGTTGCGGACGAATCCTTCGCAATTCTCACAATGCGTCGATGCAACCCATCGCACAAGTGGTATTGCATATACCACTCAGAATTAAGCCATTTTATCGCACAGGTGGTATGCCATATACCACTCGGAAATCAAGTCATTTTTTTCTCGCATATGTGGTATGGACCAACAATCTCTTCCGACTCACAATTTCTGCAGTAATCATACCGATCACAACCATAACTCTTGATTAATCAAAATCTAACACAACTCGGCCAATGCATTCATTTGCCAACACAAGCTCGGTGTGCAAACGAACCGATTTTGTTTCTCAATTTATAACTTTTGTTTTCTTCCGTTGTATCTTGTGCAACAATTCATTCTCGATATTAGTTGCACTTCATGCAGCGATTTCACTTTGATATGCGTTGCACCACGTGCAACAATTTACTTCTGATATGCATTGCACATCGTGCATCGACTAATTTTTGACATTCATTGCACTCGTGCAATGATTTATTTTCGATATCTATTGTACCTCATACAACAATCTATTTTGATACGCATTGCACATTGTGCAATGATTTATTTTCGACATTTATTACACCTTGTGCAACGATTTATTTTTAACATTTGTTGCACCTCGTGCAATAATTTATTCCCAATATCCGTTGCACCTTGTGCAACGATTCGTTTTTGATATTCATAGTCAATATGTGAATCCATTTAACACATTCAATATCAACTTTCATTTTCTCTCAATGCATCATTTATAATCAAAGCATGGCAATTGTCGCAGCAACATTCCACGACTTTCATTATATTGATGCAACTAAATTTCTCCTATCGATCGTTGCAAATAACGACCATCTCAAATTATAATTCATGACGTATTGCATCCGCAGCAACAAATCCTTGAATTCATATCTCGCAACTTGTTTCACTTACCGCAACAAACCTTTCACGACTTTTCCAGCAAACACCATATAATTTCCAAAACAATACGCGACAAAATTACATGATTTGTATTAGACTTATTGTATGGAACATCCAGTGCGGCATCGAGTAGAGTCAAGAGTTATTTGATTGGTGGTGGACAACTCTTTGGAATTGAAACGAAGCAAGCGTCCAGAGGAAATTGAGCCTAGAGCTCTGATACCAATTTGTCATGCCCCGACCCGGAATCATTCGAATCATCATCCTCGCAGGGGGCATGATGTCGCACGAGCCTGGAGTTGCGCTCGTGCAAGGTAAGATGACAAGTTCTAAAATGGTTATCTTTGAGTTGATATTAACAACGATAGGAAAACAGAGTATACGAAACAATTCTCTTTATTGATATTCGAACTGAGATTACAAAGGCTTTCGATAGCCTAATAATATATGCCAGATTGGCTACAACACTCAGGTTCTCTCTTGCCTACAAAGGATTTTACCGTTCCACACATCATGTCTTCTATATCTCGGCCGCATCAATCATGTTGCATGTTCGAGCGTCAATACGGTTGCACGCCTCAATACGCTTCAGCATTCCAAGCCTCAACGCGTTCAAGTGAAGCTCCGCCGCGATCAGACCAATCCCTGAACCTGCTAGCAACCTAGTGGAAGATTAGTACTTTCGTCATCGATGTACTGATCAAAGACCCAATTAACAAACCGACATTTAGTATTGTATTGATTCATGCAAACATAATATTTAGTTCTCTTTCTATGTTCTCCTTAGGATGAGTTCATGGCATATTCGAAGACTGTAAGCATATTATCATGGCAAGCATGTTATTCGTTTCGTATAAGTAAGCAGGCAACCAATAGTAATTCTGTGTTATTATCGTGACTTCTTACCAACATCAACGCACTCGCCCTTGCACCGACACAAGGTGAATACGCCTATCAGCTTTCCCGGTTATGTTATAAGTGCTCTCTCTGCGGATCTATGTGTGCACGATATGAGTGTACCTTGCACTTTGGACCCATCGCCCTTAACTACATGAAGATCACTAGCTTTCCAGACTAGAATGGACTTATATTTATCAAATCGAATGTGAGTCCCTCACCCAAAATTTTATTGATATTATAAATAATTGTCTAAATATGTACTAACATTTTCTAATAAAACCTTAGAAATTGAATTAATGTTCCCCATTGAAAGTCACCCACTGATTGGGCATTCATGCAAGGCTCAGTTGTGAGGAGGGGGATAAGTATAAAAATACCCCTCATTCAAATTCAAATGTCGAACCCCTATAGTCGGGCCCCTGTTCAAATTAAACAGATAAGAGCCTATTTTTAATCTAAAATTTTATTATATCCAAACCCTATTAAACTCAATCCAGATGGAGCTCTAACTGATCTCTCTCAATCCCTGAGAGATTCAGTTAGACCCCAAGGTCGAGTATTAAAGGGGAGGTAGCCGACCCTTTGCTCCTCTCAAAACCCTAACCCTTCCCCTGCGTATCTGGAGCTTAGAAGACTCTTTTGCTCGAAGAGGAATTCGACAAGAAGCAATCTTCGATCTCTCACAAGTAATCCTACCTCCGTATTAATTCCTTAATATCTCGAGTATTAGCCAAAATCGAATGTATTGTCCAATAATAACTGGGATGTTCGGTTTAAGGCCTAAAATGGTGGACTCGGGTTTGAACAAATCAGGGATAGGTGTCTGTAGGTAATCCCAGATTTACGTGTCTCGACACTTAGAGGATTGCAAATCCGAGCTACAATCGTGTTCGCAGTATTGTGATCACACCATTAAACTACTAAGTTTAAATTCACATAGCATCCAATGTTATCACAGGGGTATAGACAGAAGGATATTAGCAGATACCAAATACTCTATAGAGCCTATAACAACTAACCAACTCGGTTCTCCTGGAGTAGGGATTCCAGAGTCATCCATACTTCAATCGAAGTTGAGTCTATAATGAAGACATCAGAGTCACCCTGTATATCGAAGGAGCAATCGGTAGGAGATTGGATTTTACTCATGTTAGAATAACGGAGTAGGAGTTTCTTGAGTGTCCAGTTAGGAACAGGGAAGGTAGATGATATGGTGACAACTCCTAGGCCCTTCCTGATACCAAGAGAAAAGGGAAAGACCCAATCAAAACAGAGGTATGTGTACCTAATATCGACTGATACTGGTAAGTTAGACCCATCCTTGCACCAACTCAATACTGAATTGGCTAATCCCATCTAGCATTGAGATTGATACTGACAAGGGATATCTACGTAGCATGAGATCAATACCTTGCCCCTATTATTTTAGATTACTTCTTTGATTCAGTTTAGATTACTAAAATCTTTATCTGCTCTATTAGCAACGTAATGTAGCGACGGAATAAAATAACGTCGCTACATATTGAATATAGCGACTCCTTTTGATAGACATCGCAAGGCGTCGCTGAATAGAGACGTTCCGCGACATGAGATAAAGTACGTCGCTGAATAGCGACGTTCAGGTAATGGTGCCAACATGAGATAAAGTACGAAATGACTAGACCAGAGATTAGCTGATGAATAAGCTATTTATCAGGTTACAATGTATCTTCCTGAAATTTCTTATTAGAGATTCTTGTAGCTAGCTACTTTTGTTATTTGCAAGTTCCGACTAATTAATTATTACTCCATATGAAACACGTTCATAGGCTTTCCATATTATTACCCATGGCATATGCATGTGAATAGTGTGTTTTGACATACAAAGGAAGGATTTTATTTGGACACTGCTATTTTATCCGCAGTTTGTGATTGCGAACGTAACCGCAGTCCTCGTGGCGGCCTCCCATTGTCCTACTGGTCCGGGTTTTAAGAGGTGGGCTCCGGTGATACATAGGTTCAAAGCCCACAAATCGTGAGCAAATGATTGGTTGTCACGTGGGCATGCGGTCACATCCACAAATGTGAGCAAAATATTATTTTTCATTTTAATTATCTTAAACTCAAAATTAAATTTAAGATTTACTTCAAATTTAAGTTTAATACATGGGTTACAATGACGTTTTATATGTTTAAGATTTACTTTGAATTTAAGTTTAATACATGGGTTACAATGACGTTTTATATGTTTATTAATACACATAATGTAGGACTCCCTGCAGGTAATGGTGCCTTCTACCAGATGAGTTATGTGCCCTGCTTATAGGTTGCATTCATTCCCTCGTTTGTATTGGTTTAGGCACTTCAGATCATTACATATTTGTGTATCAGTCAGGCCACATCATGTTCCTATAGTTTATTTCCAAGCAATCTCACACCCAAACCCTCTTCCTATTCAATTGATCTATCCTTCACTAGTATGATCAGATCTTGCATCATAACTCCCTGTTCAGTCCATGCATAGATGTTGAACTATAGGCTCACAATGCTCCTGTGACCGGGTATCGAACATGATACCAATCCTGACACCAACATACTAGGGACCCTTGTTGGAGTTTAGACCATACCCTCCATTTCGTTTAGACTCTTAAGACATGTCTCATCAAGCCTACATGTATACTTTGTAGTTTTATATAGGTATATGGTCTTATGCTTGAACTCCATATACTGTCCTATAGGGAACAGTAAGTAATTAATGTGTCAGCCATCACCTGCATATGTAGGGGTCCCCATGATGTAGGTTTGGATGCTAATTAACTGGAATGAGGATGGAGGATAGGAAATTTGAATCCTCAAAGAGTTAGTCCAATAGACAAGGATATCCTAGGTTGTATGATTAAGTGTTCCCAAAGGGTTCAGTAGGAAGTAGCCAGAGGAAAGGTATGAGCATGCCTTGACCTTAGAAAACATTGGCAGACTTGGGGGTTTAGGGTTTGAAGGCATTAACCTGATAACAATAGGTATCAGAGAGGCTTATTAGGTTGGAGTGATAGGTACACGAAGGACTAAACGGATATATCAGTTAACAAGAGGTGCTTCAAGGGTAAACCGACAGGTATATAGATGGGAAGTCGACAGAGTATGGCTATGCAAAACATGAATATATATATGGACATGTCTGACACAGGGGTAATAGCATGCAACTATAGGCCGGGTATCAAGGGTGTTCCCTAAATAAACTCTAAATTGGCACAGGAAAATAATTATGAGTTAACCCATAGGCCAGGTGGAGTGACCAACCCAAGTATACCTGGTTTTCATACTGATGTACCAGATTTCCTGGGTACTTGGATTCCTAGAGCGTCTGGATGCAGGGGTATCAAGTCTGAGGTGTGTAGCAAATTGGGTAAATTGGGTTGTTCATGTGTCTATTGGTTAGGAGGACTGGACATGTAGGCAACTCACAGGGTGCCATATCTGGTAACAGTGTTTGGCACTAATAGGTTAGCTCACCGAATACAACAGGCTACATCTAAGGATAGTAATATCACAGGGGTTCCTAAGTGTCAGGGAGTAGGTAAGAGAAGATGTGTTCAATAGAGAACAACCTAGATGGAGAACATTGGTGAGGCTGTGGGGTATCCTACAACCTAGTTAAGGAGATTTAGAACAGCAAGCAACTGCAGTAAAGTAGGGGTTTCGACTCCTAGTAGCAGTCCCTGTGACACACGTTTGCACCTCTCTAGTATCACTGGAAAGGTAGACAACTGGCAACTAAAACCAGGACTTTGTCCAGTGACAAAGATATTAGCTTGATGGTTGCAAACAGGGTATACCTGGGTATAAATAGTGCCTAGTAGCATATCAGGTGTAATGACAAATAACTGTGGGTGTCCTAGCAATAAGTAGAAACGAGTAGCACTTGGGCTAATGGTGTCAGTAGGGAAGAGAGGAGTACCAGGCTGCAGTTCTATTTGTCCTCACCTATAGTAGGTAGTACCTTAGATTTCCCTCTCTCATATCAAGATCAACCCAGTAATAGGAGTATCAACTTACTCCTTCTTGTCTGCAATACCAAGCCACATGTGAGAGGTTACTAGAGAGTAGTCTGGCCTATTAGGTTAATGTGGCAGCCACCTAGGATGTCAGGTTGCAAATCATAAATCAATTTACACTTAAATACACATGGCATAGGAGGTACCAGTTATTACCTTAATAGACTAGTTACATATCATAAACCAACCACTAAATGAAGCCCAATAGCTATTGCCTTAAAGCAACAACTGTAGGGAGTACATGGACAGGAGGCAGGATTAGAGGTCAACAGTGGTAGAGTTAGGGGTTAGTATAAATTGACATTGGAAAAGGGGAGTCCACTAATACATATACCTAGAATATATGCATAGGCTTGTAAGGGAATTCACCCAGGCTTTAAAGACTAAAACTCAAGAAAGATTTATAGTAGTTAATTTCATGTATTAATTAGAAATTCACAATTATAGGTTACTTGGACTGTAACACAGCTCTTGACCCGTGTCCGCAGCTCAGGACCACAGACAAGTACACTTTCTGATATGCTTCCAATTCTGATGGTTTTTCTCAGTGTATATTATTCATATGTTCCTTTGCTTGATGACACGATGGACATACGAGTTAGTATTATGAACCCCCATTTATTATACTCTTATTTTAGCTTCTTTCATAGTTCGTGACTTGTTTGGGTTCATGGGTACTGGTCGGGAGGGGAAAATATCTGAATAGACGTGTGAACTTCCCATTCTATCTCCCGTGTCTTTCGTGGAGAATAGCAGCTGCACACGACATGTACATGGTGCCGAATTTACCCCCTAGCCGTTCACATATCGAAATAGATATTTCAACACACTTAGATAGCTGTCATTTGTTTATTCCTTACATTTTACCACTTATCATGTCACTATGCTTTTACATTCTTTCCAGTTGACATATCATATTCTGTGATTCATACTTTTATTCTAGATATGCCATATCATCATCTCACTTTTCGGGTTTCTTTTACATATGTTATATTCATGTACTGTCAACTCTATTATGTTGTGGATAGTTTTTCAGCTTGTGTGCTTATTCCATTCCTGACTGTAAAACTAATATTTTAGGTGATGAGTTAGAGGATTTTTGTACCACATATTATGAGCACACTGCAGATCCAGACTTTGGCGTACAGGACGAGCTGGAGGCTGCTTATGGGAGTTGTCTGCAACAGATGGCTTTTAGTAGATTTGCTTAGCATTTTCACAAATTGTTTTAGCCGAGACTTTTAGATGTTATTCCTATTTTGAGACTCATGAGTTGATTTGGTTTATATTGTGCAAATGAATATAAATTGTTTATAGAATTCGTCTTGTTTGGCCTATTCATTATCTATCTCTCCAAACTATTTATAGAATTCGTCTTGTTTGGCCTATCTATGATTTGGTTTATATTGTGCAAATGAATATAAACTGCATGGTTGTATTTATAAATATGGAGATGACTAGACAGTGTACTACCACCGACTCTGCGGTGTAGGCTGGACGTACCTACGGCTCACGTCCAAATATTGGGTGCGGGTCGTGACATCGAATATGTAAGACAATGATCACTCTGTTGTGGTTGCTAACCCATACAATCAGAGGACCCCTGAAATACTCGAGTAAGTGGCTTATCACATTCACTAGAAGGTCGCTACCCGTCTAAATGAAGTGCACCAACAATATCGATTTTACTCGCAATCCCTCCTAGGCCGAACGGTCACAGCGCCCTGGTAAACAACGTTCGAGGGAAGATAACACCCGTGCACGGGCAATGTCTTTAAGTCCATTTGACCATGCAATGCATCTTATCTTTCATACAACCAAGCAAGTTTGTTTATATCTATTTCAATTGGCACAATGCCCCAATGTTCTCAATGAACGTCCCGAAGGTCACGAACATTTCGAATGCATCATACTGCATCGACAATTATGTCACATCCGTGCCACAACTGTTCTCCTCGTCGCAACGACGCCATCTTTTGTAAGTATCGTACAGCTGCACACATTCGCCGTCTTTTCTTGCATCGTGCATTCAATGCACGCCTCGAAGCCGTGTTTCCATATTCTACGCCTTAGTATTCAATGCGTTATAATTATGTTCCATCCTTCTGTCTCGTGCAACTGAGGCACGCATCGATAAGGTATTCAATGTTCTATCGCTCGTGCACTGAGACACTCACACCGATATAGTCTTTCAATGTTCTAGCATGCTAACTCGTGCACGGGGGCACAAAATGACTTATGCACTAGAGCACTCGTCGATATAGTTATCCGATGTTCTTATGGCTTGTGCACCGAGGCGCTCACCTTTGCGATATTTAATGTTCTGTAGCGACTTGTACATTTGTTGTACGATTCATTTTAATTGTTCTATCTACTGTTCGACATGCACTATGTTTATCTCTCTATCGAGCTACGCCCGTGGCGTTGATAGGTTAACTCAGCATACAATGATATATATTTTACTTAGGCATGAACGAGTAGGAAAGAGAGTCAATGTCCCCCCACCTTGAGTCGATACGCCTTGTCGTTTTGCCGAGCCGATGTGGCTCGATTTCATAACTTCATTGTACGGCCAACTCTCCTGACTTATCTATTCGAGCACTTTGTGCTTCATTGAATTATACATCCGATTTTTGCTTACCGTGCCAACGCCTCAGTCCATCGTAAGGCGACGATTGGTTTCGTGGACCCCTTTCTGAACAAGGCAAAAGGTCGACCTCTAATATTTCAGCGTAAACGTATAGCCTGCATACGAAACCAACTAAGATCAATACTTATTCGATTCAGTCAATTTCCTTACGTCGATTCGATTTCTTAGAATCTTCGAACCAACTCAATGCTTTCCCTCGGGCCAACTTAACACTTGCATTGATATTACTATATGCGTTCCTCGGGTTGACGTAACTATTTGCATCGATTTGCATTCATGCATTTCTCGGGACAACGTAACTATTGTATCCATTCGTATCGATACACAATCGGGTCAACGCAACTCTTTGAGTCAACGAATCAGCATAATGCACCGTGCGGAGCGGGGCATTACCCTTAGGATGCTGGTACATGCCGAGCACATTAAAATGTCAGATATCCCTATCGGGTAACTAAAATATATATAAATACATCACATTATAGTACTAACTGACATTATGTAACATTTTAGAAGACATATGTTTGTATGTGCTTCCATCCATTTCTTGTATCTAAAAAGAAGTTGCATATGAAAATCATTTGTCTGCCAAACAAAGTTTATGAAGTAAAAAAGTTGCCAAAAACAAATTTTTGAAGAATAAAATTCGAGGATTTTTTTTATTGTATTTGCAATTAAAATATTTTTTTGAGAATGTATGAAATTGAGAGGCTGTCAATTTTTCAAGTAAGAAATGTAGATCTGAATGTATATTCCTGACGAATTGATATCAGGTCGTACTATCAAATTTTTAGTACGAAATTTCTTCATAAACCCATGGAATATTTATTATTTTTGAAGATATTGTGAGGGACAATGGAAGTCTCTGTGGGAAAATATTATTTGGTTGCCATGTTTTTTTTGCAAAATTTTTTCTCTGCTATAAAACAAAATAGTCTACATGTGGAAAATATTATTTTGCTTGAAAAAAATTAAGTAATTTTGTTTGGATATCATCACATTTCTTGTTTGGAACAACAGAAAGTTGCAATATATCAATATTTGAGAAAAAAAATTTGATTAATATTGTGGAACATCATATGGGTAGCATCATATCATATAAACATCATTTTGTATGGTATGCTCATCTCTATTATTTGATTACATCCGTGTATAGAAAAGTGTTGCCTATATGCTTTTGAGAGCTGAAATCCAGTTGCATGTTATAGAAGATACTTATAACTTTCTAAAGTTGCAAGTTACTCCGGTTTTGGTTTAATAATTTAATCATTCTACGACAAGTATACCTAGTGAATAGCATGGATGCATACACTATAGAGAATCTAAAATTGTCTCCATGTTTTTTTCCATCTACTATAAGTCTGGATTATGTTGGAGAGATTTAAATTTTTATTGTTCATGCATAATATAAGGTATTTGTTTGCTTGAGTTTCGTATCACCCAAATGGGTGCATGCATGACAGATATTGTGCAGCATGCCCGGGGGAACCCAATCGCCTGCAAATTATTTTTGCAGGTCGCAGCGGGTTGCTGGACCCTGAAAGGCCATAAATTTAATGTTGGTATTATAAGCTATCATAGACCCGGAGTTCTATGTTTAGAATAAATTTCTATTGATTAATAATATTTTCTTACAAATATTGATAAATATATTGTCAGATCTAGAGAATAGAATTCATGAAAAATCTAGATAAACACAGCTTTGCCTGATTGATAGTGCTACCACTCACACATTCCTTAAAAATAAGATATTTTTCTCCAACATCACTACTAGTGCAAACGTAGTATCAATGATAGCCGGTCCCGCTCATATTATTAAAGGCTCCGGAAGAGCACTATTAATTTTACCCAACGGAACCCACCTATCTATACAAAATGCTTATACTCTCGTAGTTCCAAAAGAAACTTACTGAGTTTTAAGGACATAAGGGCTAACGGGTATCATATTAAAACCATGAGCGAGGATAATAAAGAATATCTTTGTGTAACCTCTAGAATAGGGAACCAGAAGTTCGTTCTAGAGAAATTTTTTGGCTTATCACTAGGGATCTACTTCACTCACATAAGGGTAGTCGAGTCTCATATCTCTATGAGCCAGCAGCTCATCTCTAGTTCAGGATCCATCGCTGGCCAGACACCAAAAGATACTCTCAACTTTAAACTTTGGCATGACCGTCTGGGCCATCCTGGGACTATGATGATGAAAAAAATTATAAATAATTCCAGTGGCCATTCTTTAGCAACTCGCAATATACCTAATGGTCATTTTTGTGTCCCATGTTCCCAGGGAAAACTTATTACGAGTCCCTCAATCCTGAAAATTTATATCTGAATCACCTTCTTTTCTTATAGAATTCAAGAAGATATTTGTGGACCAATCCATCCCTCCAGTGGACCTTTCAGATACTTTATGGTATTGATTGATGCTTCATCTAAATGGTCTCATGTTTGTCTTTTATCAACCCGAAACTTAGCTTTTTCTAGTCTATTGGCCCAAATCATTAAGCTTAGAACCCATTTTCCTGGTCAAACTATCAAATCAATAAGACTAGATAATACAGCTGAATTCACCTCTCAAACTTTTAATGGTTTTTATCTATCCTTAGGAATAGAGATTAAGCATCATGTTCCTCATGTGCATACCTAGAATGGTTTGGCAGAATCTATGATCAAAAAGACTCTAATTGATAGTTAGACCTTTACTTATGCAGTCTAGATTACCCATCAGTGCTTGGGGTCATTCAATACTCTATGTTGCATCCTTAATCAAATTAAGGCCAACATCTTACCATGAGTTATCTCCTTCACAATTAATCTCTGGATACCAACCAAATCTTTCTCATATTCGAAAATTTGGTTGTGTAGTTTATGCCCCTATCCCTCCACCAAAGAGAACCAAAATGGGTCCCCAATGACGATTGGGAATTTATGTTGGTTTTGAATCTTCCTCGATTATTAAATTTTTAGAACCATTGACATGAGATATCTTTACCGCGAGATTTGCTGACTGCCATTTTGATGAGATAGTCTTCCCGACGTTAAGGGGAGATAAAAAGGAAGGCAAATGCATTGTTCCAGAAGAACGTCGTATCATGGTATACTCCAACTTTATCTCATCTCGACCCCAGAACTCCCCAATGTAAACAAGAAATTAGAAGAATCATTCACTTGCATTCTATAGCAATTGAATTACCCAATGCATTTAATGATGTTGCAAAAGTGACTAGGTCACATATACCAGCTATGAATGTACCTTCTAGAGTAGAAGTACCAAAAGATCAATATAAAGCATCAAATGAGTTAATTTCACATCAAAAGTGTGGGAGACCTAAAGATTGCAAAGATTCGACTCATCGAAAAGGAGACTGAATAATATTGCATACCCTAATGCTCCTGAAGAAGCAGGTCTTGAAATAGCATCACCTGAAGAGGAAGTTCATGACGGTCTAGAAGATTTCATGAAGCAAAAATTCAATTTCTCCAAAATAACGCATATCGCTCTGGTCGAGAATATGCCTCGGATCCCAGAAGAGACTGAGAAAAAGGTACCGGTACCCAACAATAATAAAAAATATGTGTTTTACACATACTCAGGAGAAATCTGGAATCAAAAAGAATTTATCATGGATGACATTTACTCATATGTAGTAGCAGATGAATTAAAAAGGGTAATGAAACGATGATAACACTGAACCACGAACAATCGTTGAATGTCGAAAGAGACAAGAATGGCCAAAATGGAAAGATGCGATTCAAGCGGAATTAGATTCCCTCGCAAAACGTGGAGTGTTTGGTCCTATTAACAAACACCAAAAGGAATAAACCCTGTAGGTAAATGGGTGTTTGTAAGAAAAACAAATAAAAATAATGAGATCCAAAGATATAAAGCACAATTAGTTGCTCAAGGATTCTCACGAAGACCAGTAATAGATTATGAAGAAACATATTCCCCGGTCATGGATATCATCACATTTAGATATCTGATAAGTCTCGTTGTTTCTGAAAAACGGGATATGAGACTTATGGATGTAATGACAGCTTACATGTATGGTAACCTGGACAGTGATATATACATAAAAATCCTTGAAGGATTCAAATTGCAAAAAACCAAGTCTACTAATACGCATAGTATTAAATTAAAATGAGCCCTATATGGACTAAAATAATGAAAAAATGTAGTACAATAGGCTCAGTGAATACATGTCCAGGGAAGGATAATAATGATCCTATATGTCCGTGCATATTCATTAAGAAATCCCTGAATGGATTCATCATAGCAGCCGTTTATGTAGACGACATAAACTTGATAGGAACTCCAGAAGAGATTGAAAAGGTTGCTAGTTATCTTAAAAAATAATTCGAAATGAAAGACTTGGGTAAAACAAAATTTTGTCTCGGCCTGCAGATCGAGTATAGTAAAAATGGAATTTTACTCCATCAAGCCAAATATGCTGAAAACTTTCTGAAGAGGTTTAACATGAGTAATTGTCACTCACTAAGCACACTTATGGTGGTTAGGTCATTGGAAATTGACCAAGACCCATTTCGGCCGAAAGAAGAAAATGAAGATGTTTTGGGTCCTGAAGTACCATATTTAAGTGTAATAGGTGCACTCCTTTATCTAGCACAATGCACTAGACTTGATATCTTTTTTTATGTGAATTTGTTGGCTATATATAGCTCTGCACCTACACGTAGGCATTGGAATGGCATAAAGCACATTCTTAGATACTCAAAGGAACTACTCACTGATCTTGGTTTATATTATTCATATAAACATGTTGACCTTGTTGGATATGCAGTTTATCTGATCCCTATAAGGGGAGATCAAAAACATGGTATGTTTTTATTAACAATAGTGCATCTATCTCAGGAGAGTCAAACAAACTATTGCAGCAATTATTAAAAAATTCTGGCACTCCATGAAGCAAGCAGAGAATGTGTATGGTTAAGGTCACTAATTCAACACATTAGGGGGAGTTGCTATCTTCCAGGAGTTATGAATGAACCTACAACCCTTTACGAGGACAATGCAGCATGTATAAGACAAATTCAAGAATGCTTTATCAAAGGAGACAAGACGAAGCACATCTCGCCAAAGTTTTCTTCACCCACCAGCTTCAAAAAGAAAGAAGATTGATATAAAGTAGATCAAGTCTCAGAGAACCTTGCAGATCTCTTCACAAAATCTCTTCCAAAGTCCACATTTCAAAAGTTGGTTCATCAGATTGGCATGAGAAGAACCAAACAAACAGGCATATAGACATATAGATTATAAAATATTAGGATGGAATGTAAAATAAATGTACTTATTTGGGGGGTTACTTTTCATTTATATTGATGTAAAGACTAAATATAATTTATAATTTGAGGGGTGGCATCCTGAAGATGCATGCATCCAGAAGATGCCCATGGAGACATCTCGAATATGTCTTTGCGCATTGTACTTTTTTCCTTCGTTGAGGTTTTTTTCTACTGAATTTTTCCTTCGAAAGATTTTTAATGAGGTAGTGTAAGTCGCACCCACTTAGATTCCTGAAGAATCACATTCCTGAAGAATATTCTTGTACTATTTTCTTTTCTATGGATTTTTCCTAAAAAGTACGAGTTTTTACTTTGATAAGTTTTTAATGAGGCAATAATTAAAATAGGCATCCAAGGGGGAGTCTTGTGATTTGGATAAACCCAAATATGGATGTCCTTATCCATACCCACAACAACCTCTATCTTAATCCCTCTTTATATGTTATCAATGAGAAAAGCTACGTACATTCTTCTTATGGCTACCAATTTCTTCTTTTTCTCTCTTATTTTCACGACATTAACTAACTTTTAACTATTTAATATGATATATTTACAATTAAATAATCTAACTCAAGTGAATAAGATAGGAGGTATTTTTCTTTGTTGCTTGATTTCAAATCCTAGGTTTGATAATTTTTATAATATTTTTTAATATTTTTTTCGCACGTGCATTTGCACGTGCACATTACTAGTATATATAATTGGCATCTATTTGATAGAAAAATACATTAAGACTTTATTTATTTTTAAAATTATTTTAGAAATTTTATTTTTAATATAATAGAAATAATAATAATAATAATAATAGAAACAATAATACTATAAAAAAAAATTATATACTAATAATAGTAGTATTAGTATATAATAGCAATGATAAGTGTAAATATTATATATATATATATATATATATATATATATATATATCTATATATATATATATATATAATATCTATAATATATATATATATATTATATTGGAAAAAAAAAAAAAAATATATATATATATATATATATATATAATATATATATTATATATATATATATATTATATATATATATATATTGGAAATGGTTATATATTGGAAATGGTACTTGTGTCGAACGCTCCCACCGGGAATCGATCTCCTAACCACTTGGGCCGCATTACTCATCACTACCACTAGGCTCAAGTGGTTAGGAGATCAATTCCGGTGGGAGCGTTCGACACAACTACCATTTCCATATATATATATATATATATATATATATATAATATTATATATATATATATATATATATATATAATATTTTTTATTTTTTTAAAAGGAATCGTTACCTTTATTAGAAAAAGAGGGTAATGAGTACATCCGACCTCATAGGTAACAAAGAAAAGGAAAACAACCAACACTAATCAAACGCCCACTTCGGAATAGGCGGAAGGTGACGACAAACCGAAAGCGACTTCCTGAACTGCCGCTTCACTCATCACTACACTAGGCTCAAGTGGTTAGGAGATCAATTCCCGGTGGGAGCGTTCGACACAACTACCATTTCCATTATATTATATATATATATATATATATATATAATATAGATATATATATATATATATATATATTATATTATATATAATATATTATTTTTATTTTTTTAAAAGGAATCGTTACCTTTATTAGAAAAAGAGGGTAATGAGTACATCCGACCTCATAGGTACAAAGAAAAGGAAAACAACCAACACTAATCAAACGCCCACTTCGGAATAGGCGGAAGGTGACGACAAACCGAAAGCGACTTCCTGAACTGCCGCTTCACCTCCCGAACCAAGAACGCAGCACCAGCACTACGCCCCTCATAACGGTGCTTGTTCCGGTTCTTCCAAAGCACCCATACAATCGCACCGGTCATAGATCTCCTATGGTGACTGTCTGGACCACGCCACCACCTTCGGAGGAAAACCAAAAAATCACGATGCATCCGTGCTTTGAAAAAGCCCCTGAAGACAGACCAAACCTCCGAAGCAAGATCCCCAAGGAAAAAAATATGCTGAAGAGTCTCCCCGTGCCCAGCCTGACAGCAATGACACCTGGATGCCAGGTGGAAGCCAATCTTTTGAATGTTGTCATCAGTGGGAAGCCGGTTATGACATACCCGCCACATCAGAATGCTCCACTTCGCCAGAATATATTGGCCCCAAATATAAGAAAATAAGGAGGAAGTTGGACGATGGATCCACAAACCCTCCATGCCTTTGCCAACGAGAAAGATCCATACCGATCACCCCAGCCAAAGGAATCAGGAACCTCAGTGCAAGTCAGATTTGCCGCAGTGAGATGCCGTACTGCCTCTTCCCCAAAAATCTTCGCGATCAAAAAGAAATTCTAGCCCGAGTCGGACCAAAAAGATCGGATAGCAGGACCGCCATTGTCAGAGTTCCTCGCCCTAGAATCGCGGATCTTCCTTCCTCTTTCCGAAAGAACCCTCACAATCACCGGTCGATGAGAAAGAATCACCGTCCTCCCGGCCAACCTAGCTGTGAGCCCCTTCCCGGAAAAAAACTTCTTGAAATATTATTATTTATTATTTGATTTAATGGTAATTTTTAGATTTTTATAAATAAATATTTAGTTAATTATTACGGTAGATGATTTTAGCCATGGTTGAGACTTGGAGTACAAGAAACTAGGAATTATGGCACCGGTAGTGCAGTAGCATGTTTTGACTAGTGTTTAGCCATGGTAGAAGAGTGTTAAGCCATCGGTGTGTCCTAACTAGGAAAACCAGGCCAAGTTATAGCATGACCATTAAAAATAGTTTAATTAATTATTATTAGATTTATTGATTTGCAGAAACAGAAACAGTTATACTATTTTAGTCCGGACTGGATCCGAACTGAGCCCAAGCCCATGTAGGCATCAGTGTATACAAAGATTCCATGTAGACATTTTTAAGTAGATGAAATGCCGATTATGGGATATTGTAATTTATTGTTATTGTCATTATTAATGTTTTATTACCAATAATATTGAGAATATTATATTATTTTTATTATTGATTATATTTAAAATATTGTATTGCATGTATAGAATTTATGGAATAGTTATAGATATAAATATGCATAAACACCAGGATATATATTGATTTGTAACTATATTTATAATTTATTATTATTATTATATATATATATTTTTTTTTATTATTATTATTATATATATATATATATATATATATATATATATGTATATGTGTGTATAATATTTATGTATATGTATATACATAGATATTGTATATGTGTGTATATATATATAATATTATATGTGTGCAAATACGTGTATTTACGTATATATATATATATAGATATATATTATATATATATTGCTAATAAGGAAATAGAGAAAGAAAAAGAAGTAAATAAGAAAACCAGCTAAGCCAGGCTCACAGGCCAGCCGGCCTGGCCATGGGTCAGCACCCCGAGCCCAGCTAGGCTCAGCCCGGAGCCAACCCAGCCCACAATCAGGAGCTGAACCCTGCTCATCAACACAGGCTAGCCTAACAACTATATTATATATATATATTATATATATATAATATATATATATACCGACTGAACGAACAGAGTATCGTTGAAAACCTTTATCGAAGCCTAACCAAACGCTGCCATCCCCCACTCTAGGCTTGGGCAAATTCTCCCTGGCCTCCGCGCGCCGCTGCAGGCCACCGGCGGCCGGCCAAGCTGCCTCAGAACCACGCACCAGCGACTGAACATAGGAGCAGTAATAGCAGCAGCAGTACGTTATGGGCGCGACTTCGCGGTAAGTTTTCGTCCTCTTCGCTCAACGAAACTCGTTTTCATAAGATGTTGCAAGAAGCCTGTATGACCATCTAGAAATATTAGTTCATAGGTTTGTATCTAGAGAACCCATCTGTCCATAAAATCGACTCAAAGTCGACGGAAAGTCTCGTCTCAAAACAGAGCCAAAGTCAGTCCTCGGACCCCCTTTGGAAGGCAGTTTCCGACGAAACCATCAACAGTTTTAAAAATCCACTAGAAGGGATTTATAAACAACCTAACCATGATCAAAACATAGTAATTGGTTTATTTTTTTATCTATTATTCTGTATAAATCGGGATGAAAGTTGACCAAAAATCATTTCTAAAAAAGTAAACTTTACGAAAACCCTTCGATACGACGTGCGTCTGCCAATCCGGGCGACGTGGTCGCGAACCGAAGGCATCGAAAGGTGCATAACAGCTTCGTGGTCGTGTAGGCTTTGACAAAATTCAAATTGGTCGCGTGTGCGCGACGAATTTGATGCGTATCCGTCGAAATTCACCGTATCGACCTCTGTGCAAATTTTCCAATTACTTTGTGCACGCTCGTCAGATCTAGACGAAACTTATGCCATCAGGATCGTATTATTTTTCTGGTCCTGTATGCCAAGTTTGGTCTGATTCTGAGACAGTTGATAAAATCGTCGTTTTGCGGGCCCCACGGTCTGACTTAACGGATGATTTTGTGCACGGCCCGCCGAAATCCAACTATGGACATACGGTTGAGTTCGTATCAGAAAATCGGATCCAGAGAATGTAGTTTTACGACTTTAGAGACCATTGACTCTGGCACATTTTTCGGTACAAAGGGGTCCAACGGCGGATACCGTTTTGTCCCGAAATTACCGATTTACCTTTGTGTCCAGAATTGGACTTAAGGACAGGCAACCCTAGCTAATTTGACTATTCTGAGAATGTGGCAATTTTTGTTTCAGCTTTCGGAGACAGTTGTGAGGACGTGGACTTCATGGCTTGGCAGTTGATATTTGTTAGATTTGCGTGCAACCTCCAGGCAAGATACTTTGCTCCCTCTACAGTTTATTTACATGTATATTCTATTACTATATAGTTTTACTAGTTGATTATTGACATATGATTTGTACATCGATTTTCTAGTATATAATTAGGCCTTGATTATAGTTATCTTTGTAGTTCATATTGGACATTGGTATTATATATATTTCTTGTTTATAGTTACCTTGTTAATTCTGTAGTTCATACTGGATGGTTTTCTCGTGTATCATGATTGAGTCATACTGGATACGATACACGAGATATTTGTATATATAGTTCTTATTCGTCCCTAGTTCACACGATTGGTCAACGGCCCGTCGGAATCCAACTATGGACATACGATTGTAGTTCATATTAGATATTTGTATATATAGTTCTTGTTAATTTGTAGTTCATACTGGATTAGTTTTCTCGTGTATCGTGATTGAGTCGTGGCGTGTCATCACTTATACTTGGACTGAGTCGTATCGTGTCATAGGATGAACGAGTCATAACGGAACTGCTTTACCTCATTGCCTTGAAATTCTTGATGCTAGCCTGCGAGTCCATATTAGGGGGAGGGTTAGTAGTATCTGTCCACACCTACACATTAGGGACAAGGGTGATGCTAGCATGCGAGTCCACACCAGGGACGAGGGTTAGTAGTATATGGTTCACACCTGCGAGTCCACATTAGGGACGAGGGTGATGCTAGCCTGCGAGTCCACACCAGGTACGAGGGTTAGTAGTATATGGTTCACACCTGCGAGTCCACACTAGGGACGAGGGTGATGCTAGCCTGTGAGTCTACACTAGGGGCAAGGGCTAGTAGTTGTTCAAACATGCGAGTCCACGCTAGGGACGAGGGTTTGAGAATTCGATTGGTTATCCATTGACATCGTGATATCGTTCTCTTGTTCTTCTCCAGCAGTTCATTTAGGCGTAATGGTTCTTCCAGTCGTGTATAGTCGTATTTTCGTGCTGATTGGTCTTTTCCCGGTTATTTCCTGTATTTTCTTTTTGCATGAGAAACTGCTAGATAGGCATGTTTTTATGTATTTGCTATATCCCCTAAGGATCTGATGATCTCTTCAGGTTAGTTATTGCAAGGAGTTAGTTAGCAGCTCTGGATGACGGATGATTATGACACTTGTGGGGTCCGGATATGATGATATTGCTTGTGGAATTCAGGTATCGCTATGTGTTTATTATCCGCTCGTGTTTTTTATTCCTTATCATGAGATATCCTAATTCTTGTTACAGTTGTAGACTTGTATTTTCTTTAGAGTCTTATCGAACATTTATGCTAGTGGCTGCAGACCACGACCCATAGTGTTCATTAATGTTATTATCTTATTGTGGATTGAGATATAGATTGTTTGCCAAGATTTGGCAGCTTACCCTAGCCATGACAGCATTTACGTATTTGAGTCGGGCTGGAGTTCGCTTAATGCGTAGCTGGTTTGCTCACGAGCTCGCGTCCGAAAAGCGGGTGCGGGTCGTGACATAGCCGATCTCCGAAGCTCCCCGATGCCATTACCCGTCGCCACCCGCCCGAAGGGTGTGCCCGTCGCTCCAATGGAGCCGCGATTCAACGCCCGCCCCCCAATGCTGCCCGAGGATTATTGCCATCCCGAAAGCTCCAGGCGCCAGCCTGGGCCCCAGACCGCACCCGTGTCCATCTTTCCGTGCCTCTCCTGGCCCCTGAAGCCACTCCATCGACCGTCGGGTCAGCAATACGACCCAACCTGATACCCTCTGGGGTCCACGCTTCGTACCACGTGATCCTTCACCACGTCCCAGTCTGAAAATATATACGGTTTCGCCAATTTCCTCCCCCTCAAAATCCGTCGCCAAATGGGAGAACACTTAGAAGTCATGAAGGCTTCACAAGGATGCCGCTTACGAAAGTATTTTGATTTAAGGAAATCCACCTACAGACCCTTCCATGCCGCAACTTCCACCATAACTTCATAGAGAAGGCATCCATAATATCATTCAGACACTTGATCCCAAGACCACCTTCAGATTTAGTCCGTGTATCAAAGTGCCACGCCAACCAACTCCTTAGCAACACCATCCTTGCTACCCCAAAGAAAGCCGCAAACATCCTCTCAATCGTCCTGACAACGGCCCGGGTGTGGACAACATGTGCCAATATATACAAAGGAATAGAGGTGAGGACATTCTTAATAAGAACTAGCTTCCCCCAGGAGAAAGGATCTTATTATGCCAACCCGTCAGCTTTGATCTGATTTTATCAATCAAATGATTGAACATCCCCGCATTCCGTCTCCGCATGTTAAAGGACATCCCAGATAAACAAAGGCAGAGTACCGGTGCAAAATCCAAACAGAGTAGAAATAGTCCGAGCACGATCCTCTGCCAAAGGATTAGCAGTATAAAGGCCGATTTTGAATAATTAATCTTCTGACCTGAAACAGCCTCATAGTGATGCAACACCTGCTGAAGAGCACGCAAACCAGCAATATCTCTCGAAGTGAAATAAAGACATCATCCGCATAGGCCAAGTGCGAGATATGCGGTCCTCCAATCGGAGTATGAAAGAAAATCGCCTATTGGTGTCTTGAAGAAGCTTAAGATTTCGAGAAAGCACCTCCGCGGCAATGATAAAAGAGCAAGGAAAAGAGGATCCCCCTGCGGACCTCGAGACGCCGGGAGCCGGAAGAAATCAGTAGGAGCGCCATTGAGAAGAACCGCATACCGGGTGTCCGCCAGAGAGATAAACGAGATCACAGAATGCTTCATTAAAACCGAATCTCCGAAGCACACGCAGGAGGAAATGCCAATTAACTCTGTCATAAGCCTTCTACTGTCAAGCTTGATTGCAACGTTGCCACCATGATTGGATTCCCTCATAGATGCCACCATGTCCTGGGCAATGATGATATTGTCAACAATCTCTCTCCCTTTAACAAAAGCACTTTGCTCCGGAGAAATAATTTGGGAAGAACGTCCCGTAACCTGCAAGCAGAACCTTGGAAATAATTTGTTACAGAAATTACAGAGACTAATAGGACAGAAATCAGAAAATCCTCGGGTGCTCGAATTTGGGAATAAGGAATAGGTAAGTATCAGATATAGAATCCGGAAGCCGGGCACCCAAGAAAAAATCCAATGGCTTCTTCTACGTCAGCAGCGATAATATCCCAACAACAAGAGAAGAAACGCCCAGAAAATCCATCCGGCCGTGCACCACTAGACGGGTCCATCCCACGAACAATCTCCAACAATTCCGATCTATCCGGACACCGGACTAGATCAAAATTATCCTCCACAGAGATAATGCTGGGGATGACATCGAGGAAGGCATCATCCTCGAAAATTGACTCAGACTGGAAAAGCTTGGAGTAAAAGAAGGAAGCCTCCGCCGCTACCTCCGCATCAGAACCTGTTTCTGAACCATCAGCACGGATAATTTTCTGAATAGCGCCTTTCGCTGCCTGCTCTGAGTGCACGCATGGAAAAACCGAGTATTCTTATCTCCTTCGAGATCTATTTCAGTCTGGCCTTTTGTTTCCAGAACGACTCCTCAATCTGGACCTTCTACTTCAGTCTGGCTACAGCCTCCATCCAAGTCGCCTTCCCCTCTCCAAAGGATGAAGATCATATTCCTCTTCTGCCGCCAAAGCAATGTCCTCTGCCTGACGACCTCCTGAAAAACGTCACCGAAAGTAGATCTGCTCCAGCCGGCTAGGACCTGCCCCGTAGTACGCAAGCGCATGTCCAGACGCTCTAGCGCATCATAATGCCAACAGGATTCCCATGCCCGGGCAACCACCGTGAGGAAGTCAGGATGGGACGTCCAAAAATCGAGGAACCGGAAGCCTCGACGCTTAATGGAAGAAGCTGGCTGACAAGAAATCAAAAGAGGAACGTGATCAGATTCTGCCTGATTGAGATGCTCGTGAAACCTGGACTCCGCCCAACCAACTACCCGTAGCAAGCAATCTATCCAGGAGATCCCTGCCAATCTACCCAGACTGGCCATTCACCCAGGTAAATGTGCTTCCTATGAAACCAACATCAGAAAGTCCGGCCACCAACTGGAAGTCAAGAAAATCTGCGGTGGCCCGCGAGTCAGGCGGCCGCCTCCAAATTTTTGTCCGAAAGCAATGATATTAAAATCCCCACACACAGCCCAAGGCAAGGCAACGTCCCTGGCTTGGACGTCAAGAGATGCCGCCAAAGATGCCTTTTTCCCTGTCGTGTCCCTGCACCATAACAACAGACAACCATACCGGAACCGAGAAACAACTCAAAGAAAGCTGCATTGTGATAGCCTGATCATAAGAATCTATACAGGTGAGCCCAATACCTGACTTGCTGAAGAACCAAATATTCCCTTTATCATTGCAAAACTAGCATCAAAATCCAACCTCAATTGATAAGACAGAAGCTTAGAGGATATCACCTTGGGCTCGATAATAGCAAGAACCTGAATATTGTTGGTCTGGCACAAGACCTGAGATGGCATAAAGTAGATCTGTTCGCCGTCCCCCAAACATTCCATATAAGGAAGTTAACCATGGACCCTCTTGGGGTCCCGCCTAACTCGGGAAGCATGCGAACAAGAAATCGATCTGACTGAGGCACCATCGACTTCTTTCGCTTACCAGCCGCCTTTTTGAAAGGTACCATCTGCCAGCCATCTTCTCCATCCGAAGGACTATGGATGAACTATATTCAGGCAACAAAAACTATATAATCACCCTGAGAAAGATCATCACCCCAGACGTTGATTGAACGAGGCCTGGCTCCTCCCACACTACCAAGCTGCGTTCTTCAGTATCGGAGCCAGCCGCTATGACTCATTGTCCCAGCTGACTATGAATAATGATAGGAAGGTCCGGCAAATCGATAGGACAAATACCCCGCTCAGGTCCCGCCTGCCCGTCCAAACAAGAGCTCGGGACGCTACGTCCCCCTGCATGGGGCGCCCGTCATCCGACCATAAAGCCAGCTGGTCCGAACATGACTCCCCCATGTGCCAGAAAGGCGGAGCGGAACACCGCGCAAGTGACTTCACTCTCAATCCAGGCGTGGACCCACTGCTATAATCACGCCTCTTGACGTGCCTCCACACCTGCCGTGTCCTCTTTTCCTTCTTTGCCTTGATCATCGCCGCCGACGACCCCTGCTAACCCCACGACCACCCACCGGACCATCCTCCTCAACGAATGGAGAAGAATCAGCGATGATGGTCAGCCTCTCTTCCACGCCCACCGTTGGCGTCTCTACCTGGGGACGAACACAATCACTCTCAACGTGGCCATGAAGACCGCATGCAGCACAGTAGAGTGGAGTCCGCTCATACACAACCGGCTGCGATCGGACGCCATCAGGAAGTTGGAAGAATACCTCATGAAGTAGAGGTTTGCTAACGTCCACTTCAACCAAGACCCTAGCTACACTCGGCCTGGAAAAGGAAGCCGTAGCGCGGTCCGTATAAAGCAGAGTGCCAAGACCATAAGCGATGGAGAGAACCACATTGGTATCAAACATGCAGTGGGGCAGCCCAGGAAAAGCAACCCAAATAGGAACTCGAGATCCTCTCTCATCGGTGAGAAATCCACCGAAGACCTAAATAACGCCTCGGGACCCGTCCAACGAACCAACAGTCCTTTGAACGAAGTCGAAGAAAGTCCTCTCGACATGCGGCCGTATAAGGATATGACGATTGTCAATGGACTTCACTTCAATCAGACCCCTGAATCCCCGTGAACCAAGATCCTTCTTAATGGCCTAAATCGAAAGTCTCCGCCGAGCAAACTTTCCAATGAGGTCCAAGCCACAAGGCCCGTGAGAGCCTCCACGTCCGACGGAAAGAAGACGACCACCCTCCGCCATCAATATCAATGGCTGAACGGAAGGCAACCCTCGACGTACCCCCCGCCGAAGCCGAAGCGGAACGACCACCACCGCAACAAAAGAACGCACAGGAACACCCTTCCCACCGCCTGTCACTGTTGCCTGACCCGCGCAACCGGATCAGCCGCCAACGCCCCCCAGCGCAAGGCCCGCTAGGGCTACCTGGGACGGAGCCCCCCACCCCCACCCCCTCCGTCACCGGACCTCCCCCCCCCGATCGACACCAGACTCCCCC